>JANFOE010000140.1:10000-127011 GCA_025667525.1 Glebionis coronaria | reverse complement strand
GATAATCTCACCTTTTTTTTGACCACTAACTGATACATTATTGGTCTCTTTCAGATTTTCTGTGTAGGAGTATCACAATTTCGTTCATTGCCTATCAAAGAAGTTGCTACTGTACTTCGCAGAAAGTGGAAAATTGGAGCTTTAATCTTCAACGTCATCTTTTCTCAGTAATATTAGATCCTTACGTTCACTGAACAACCCCCAAATTTATACAACTCAGTACAGCGGAAGACTAGTTGGTGTTACGGGATAGCACATTACTCACATCATAGACAACGCATAAAAATCGCGTCGTTTAATAATAAAAGCATTTTCATTCATAAATATCAAAGTTACATCGGTCCCAAGTCATGATATTTCATACAAAGTTTTACAAAATATTTGAATGGAAAATATTGTTTAAGTGCGGGCCATGAATTCTTGTTGTCTTCCCGAGAATTACCTTCAAGTACCTGAGATAAAACATCTTAAAATAAAAGGTCAGCGATAACGCCGAGTGAATTCATAGAGTTTAATAAATTCCATCAATATAATATCAGTATAAAATTATTACTGAAAATCATTTTGTACGAATCATTTTTATAGGCCATAAAATAGCCAAAGTCATTTTATACAAATCCTTATCGAAAATCATAATATAGGCATTTGGCGTAAAAATCATTATACGAGCCAATGTCGTAAAAACATCATACAATACGTCTTATGACGTTGTATAAAATCAAATAAAAACCGTTATATGAATATGGTTATGAAAACCAAAACACAAACATATTATCAATAGTATGACCCTGTATTGCTAGTCAGGCAATACATCGTAATTCGAAGCGTCTAATAGTATTTCGTTAGTTTTTGGATTATTATAAGCCGCATGACATTGTTACCTTACTAAACCAAAAACGGGTAGCTAACCCGATACCAATTTTGCCCATCTAAAGTAGCGTGTCGTCACAAAGGTCACGCTATGGAAATCTTCTCATACATAAATTCTCTTACCAATCAATGTGGCACGACGGGGATCAACCGTCAAGGCGCGAACTGGGGTGATCGTCCCCAAATAGTACTATTAAATGCATAAGCGTCTACCAAATCCCGGTAGTTCACAATTCATGCTAATGGGACTTTTAGTGACATAACCTAACTTTAATAATCCATTTTTATTTCATCTATCGGGTCCTTTAATCATTTATCGGGTCATACAATGGGTCATTCAATCATTCGGGTCCAAAATCGATAAACAAACAATCGGGACAAATGGTGTCCTATTTTATAAAACTAACATGTTTTCTCCCTCGCGGGTTTATAAAAAATTTATAAAAACATTTAAAAGAGTGCGAGGCTATGAACTCACGTTGATGTGGGAAGGCGGGTTATCGGCAATTCGGACGTACGGTACGTGCTTCAATCACGGAAACCTAGACAAATAATACTCGTCTTAGACTCATGTCCAATGACTTTATAAAAATAACAATTAAGTATACATATGATGATTATATATATATGATGATCAAGTGGGTTTATATATTCTCATTTACTCATTTTTGTGTTATATGTCGATAACTTTTATACTAGTTTACTAGTTTTACCTATTTACACGTTTTAAGTCCAATAAACTTATTATAAGTTATTTAACTTGTTTTAATCCATTTTGTACTTATATTATCAGTATTTAAACTTTCCATGTTGGGCCCAAATGGGTTAAGCCCAATGAGTTCTTTTTACAAGTATTTATCTTATTAAGTCCAATTATTAGTCCAATATGTTTAGTTAGCTCGTAAATGTCCGTATTTCTTATAGTTCGGGTTTTATCGGTTTTTACTTGTATTAGTTACTTATACATCAGTATATGACTTTTATAAACTTTACATTAGACGGGTTTGGTCGTCTAAGTTTTATTTGGCGAAAAACGTTAATTTTACGGCAATAGCCGAAAAAGTCGTAAAAATCATGTTTATAGTTTTTATAACTTCTAAAACATAACAAGTTACCATTTTTATAAAATGTCCACTTATTTATCATTGTACATATTTACATAAATAAAATCCAAGAGTTAGTGGGTTTTAACTTTACATTTTATACAATATAATTTTGAGTGCTTATATAATAGTATTATACTTTATTTTCCAAAATCTGATTTTTATCTTCACTTTCACCAAAATTGCCATATCTTGAGTTCTATATGGAGATAGAAGCTCAAATTATTATCACATAAACTACATGATATGTTCTACATTTAACTCTTCTATAGCTACTGTTGAATCATCTTCTAAATATTTTCTAAAAATCGTCCAAAACAGTAACCTCAGATTTATACCCTAAACTTGTTTTGATCATATCTCACTCATTACAATGATTCCATTGCATGGCCAACTCTCACATGTGTACAAGACCCATAGCTTACTGTAAATCCATTCCACTTCATCATTTTATCAGTTTACCATTGTAGAATATTGATAATCAATGAATCTATGAAGGGGTTTGTTAACTTCTAGAGAGAGAAAGTTAGAGAGAGAAAGTGAGAGAAACTATGTGAATTTTATTAAGTGGAAATTAAGAAATGATAACAACCAACCCCTTTCCTTAGTGGAAAGGGGTATTTATAGTTCCAAGTCATAAGTGGACTTGGGCCGGTCCATGACAAGCCCATGGACCGGTTCTTACTTAAGTTAATAAGCAAATAATAACTAATTACTAACTACGAGCTATTACAACATAAATCATATTGTGGAGTGACCGATACTTCTAATATACGTTAAAACGTATTTCTAACAATCTCCCCCTAAGGGAGGTCACTCCACGTTACAAAGTTCTAAACCTAGCATACTATACTAAGTCTTCGTTCTTTAGCTCGTAGTCTTTTCTTCTTTTCTTTCTTTTGTTGTGAATATGTTGATTTGATCTTTTTGGCTTTGACTTGAGAGCATTGTTCTTTGGCCTTTCACGTGCGATCTTTGCCTTTCTTGTGAACTTTGCCTCCTCGTGACTTCATGTTCCACACACTTACGTCTTTTTGTTGGATTCTTGAAAGCTTCAGAGTTTGGTACAGCGGAAGACTTCATCTTGTACTTTCTTGAATTTTTGTTGCAAAAGACATAAGCATGTGGGAACGACTTTTCCAGGTACACCGCAACACCACCGTCTTTACTGGTACTCAGCAACGCCACCGTCTTCAACAGGTACACAGCAACGCCACCGTCTTTAGCCGGTACTCAGCAACGACACGAATAAAATGGCTTTGAACATTTTATTCTAATTCGGTAGCATTTTACCTCCGGTCGGTGAAGACCGTTGGACGATATTAGATATCGTACCCGTGACGGATAGTTTCAATTAAGTAACTTCCTGACAGGATTTCGCGGGTAAACCCGTTCTCTTTACTCGACCGTCCAAAGCTGACTGCGAACATAAAGAGTGAATCACTTGGATAAATTATCCTTGTGATTAAAAGCCGTCAATTCATGAAACCTGGAACAAGTGAATTTCAATTAAGATTTTCACCATCGTTGCTTTCCAGTTGTCACGAGCTCGATTCATAAAGAATCTTGCACGTTACCTACCAAGTGCTGTTTGATGTTGACACTAGAAGGATTTCCACTCGTCACTGTGGTCAATAAAGAGTCACTCTGAGTGTTCTGGCAAGATCATATGATAATGCGAAGAGGCCTGGAACGAGTTTAAGTTCAATTAAGAATTAAACCACTGTTACCTTCCAGTTTTTCACAAGATTGGTTCTAAAAGAACCGCACGTGTAACCTACCATGAGCTTGTTTGATGTTGGCTCAAGCAGGATTTCCATCTTCATTGTAATACTTACGTATTACTCGGATGTTCTGGCAATATTACAAGAATATTGCGTAGGACTCATGAAAATCTCTTACTTTTCACAGTGTGTGAGAAAGCAAGGAATAAATGGAAAGTGTCCTAATGAGACTTTTGATGATCTCTTGGCTCTAGACTCGATTGTGCGTTTTGATTTAGTGAGCGATGGCTGGAGAGGAGTGCCACCTTTTCAATACCAGTTTATTCGGAGTGAATAAACCAATAGATAACGTGTTGATCTCCGTGTGATTAAAACAAATACCTTTTGAGAGATATTTGAGTTAGCTGGGGAAGGGTTGTGCATTGCATCACTGGGTCCATGATGTCTTTCTTCAATACCGAGAATCATTAACAAAAATGACCTCAATAGCATATGTATTGACCCGGTTTCTGCCTAAAGTTGTAAGGAGGGCTTCTTTCTTTACACCCTTTATCTTTACATTTCTTTTTCATTCTTCAACCCCTTCAATGCTTACCAATACGTCATCACTAGCACCTTGTTGTGATTGTTCCAGTGCTAGCTTAAGTACTTGGTCGGCATTCAGCTACGTTCACATTCTTTCTCCATCTTTCCTAGGACTTCTAATTCTAACTAGGGAATTGTCCTTGGGAAGATTCCATCGGCTCTGATGAATCATTGGACTTAACTTATTCCTACCACCCTTTTGTCACCACATCCGTCGTGAATTAAGCGTGTTTTGGGAAGGAATTGCCACCATGAAAACATCATTGAAAATCACCTAAGGTACTTGTGATATTGAAATCAAAAGTTTTGTACCTTAGGTGTTTTGATCATCAAAAACGCTCCCCCTTAACACGTGCTTAACACATATTAAGTTGGATTATCATTAAGTCTTTTTCATCTTTTAGCCAAGTATCACTTACGTCTCCTTAATCCCATTTTCTCCCCTTATCCAAAATGTTAACCATTAATATTTGGGATATTGAATGGATTAACCGGTCTTTGGGTAAAAATGAAATCAATATTTGGCCATAGAACAAGTTATTGCTCCCCCTTAAGTTAATAAGGGATAGTTGTAGTGCTTTAGTATGATATATTTTGAAAGATTTAGAATCTCGTGAGAAATTCTTGAAAAATTATCATACCTTAACACTACACCAAGCCATTCAAGCACATTATTCACAAATTTACATATTCACAATTGAAAACCAATATAAAGTGACCTGAGATGTACGACCCATCAGATGGATCGTTGCAGTAGCTTGTGGTGCACTAAATACGGTCTTCCACCCACGAATCTTTCCAAGCTCCTCATCAATCTACGTTCCCGGAGCTTAAAACCATGGTGAGTGGATTTAGAAACTTGCTTTAGCCTATAGTTGTTGGGTATAAACTTAAGTGTTCGGGCTTTAGCAATATCGGCTTCCCTAGATTCTTGGATAGCTTGTACTGTTGGATTAGTCATTTTATCTGTTTAAGATAAGACATGAAAGGTTGATGCACAAAAACAGATAGATATATATCATTCTACTTAAGCATAACACATTTCATAAGATAAAACAACAAGTACATAGATAGCATGCAAACAATAACAATCAAACAACTCATCCGGAACTTTTCCTTATTCGGAACATATTCATCCGGAACTTCCTCATTCGGAACTTCTGCTCATTCGGAACTTCTTCATCCGGAAGTTCTTCATTCGGAACTTCCTTCATCCGGAAGTTCTTCGTTCGGAACTTCCTTCATCCGGAAGTTCTTCATTCGGAACTTCCTTCATCCGGAAGTTCTTCATTCGGAACTTCCTTCATCCGGAAGTTCTTCATTCGGAACTTCCTTCATCCGGAAGTTCTTCATTCGGAACTTCCTTCATTCGGAAGTTCTTCATTCGGAACTTCCTTCATTCGGAACATTTCTTCATTCGGAACTTCCTTCATTCGGAAGTTCTTCATTCGGAACTTCCTTCATTCGGAAGTTCTTCATTCGGAACTTCCTTCATTCGGAAGTTCTTCATTCGGAACTTCCTTCATTCGGAAGTTCTTCATTCGGAACTTCCTCATTCGGAAGTCCTTCATTCGGAACTTCCTCATTCGGAAGTTTTTCAGAAGAAATCCTTCATTCGGAAGTTTGTATCCAGTGTTCATTCGGAACTTTTCAAACGAATCTCAGATGTTTAATCTAACGCGTTTGTGAGTTTCTAAGGCAAACTAAGGCATTTTAAACATCATATCTTACAAATCCGAGCAAAACCCACCACAAATCCTAATCAATTAAGCCTAAATTTAATCATACACCCTAAATGGATTAAACTGATTAATTTGAGCATGTTTAACAGAATAATATGATAAGAACTGTGGATAGGAAGTTAACATGATGATGAATATACCTTAATTTAGCAGATGAACAGTATCTAGATAAATTAAGCAGGAGATTTAGATCGTATGTGTGTGTTTATGCAACAATGGCGGCAAAAGCTCAAGTAAACAGTGATTAGAAAACTTTTGGGGGCGGGGGGGGTGTGATATTTGACTTAGGTCAAAAACAATTTTACCAAGTTTCAATAAAACACACTTTTAGTCCCTACATTTTCTTAACTTTTCCTTTTTGTTTCTAATTTTTCCAATTCACTTAAACCTTGTTTAAACGTACACACAACTTTAGCAAACGCATCTATTAGCATATCCTCAAAATCTAAAAGCCATGCCTATCACTTAGAACGAACACAAGTCGTTTTCTAAAGCAAAACCACTCAATTACCATGAAGCCCTTAATTTTCACAATCACTTTGGAAAATCCATTTTAATGACGAAGATGATTTTACTATTTTCTCCCCCTTAAACAATGACCCGTTTTCTATTTAAAGAGCTGTAGTCATTGTTTAAAGAGTCAAATAGTGATGAAAGCATTTCCAATTTATCTCTTGAAAAATTTTGATTCGTGGTTTTAATAAGATTTCTCTTATTTAGACAAATTAATGCACTGAGACGTACACAAATTCGTGTCAGACCAAGGTATAAAGTAACCTTGATCCCTTTGCATGATTTGGCTTGTAAATCACGCCCGAGAAAATTAATTCCCGTTCTGAGCCAACGTTTTCCAAGGAAATACGTGACTTTAATATGAAAACCGGGTTGCAGTCAGAAATAACTACAAGCCATAATGAGCATGTTTTCAAAAAAATGTACAACTTTTATACGGACTCTATTTATGGCACCGTGTCAATATTGATCGACATTTCTAAGGCCGTAAATATTACCGTACTAAAAGACATGCCCGTTTTAAAATGAAAAATATTTTTGGTTTTTCTGGATTTTATAATTTTTATGGTTTTTATAGGTTTTATATTTTTTATGGTTTTTCTTGGTTTTATATTTTTTATGGTTTTTCTAGGTTTTATATTTTTGTATTTTTCTTTTGTGGTTTATATATTTACGATAATATACATGATCACAACCAAAGGATACTCTGAATAGTTTACCACGACTATTCAGCTGATTCTTCTGCCAACTCTTTGAGTGTCGCTGGAGTGAATGATTTCATGCCAAGCTTGTCGATCAAAAACTCGATTCGTCCTCGATCTAAGGCTTTGGTGAACATATCCGCCAGCTGGTACTCAGTAGTGACAAAATACAGCTCGATCACTCCGTTCTCCACCTGCTCCTTGATGAAATGGTAGCGAATGTCTATGTGCTTGGCCCGGGAGTGTTGAACATAGTTGCAGCAAAGGGCAATGGCGCTCTTGTTGTCACAATACATCGGGATTTTGTTAAATCCAAGACCGTAGTCAGTTAATTGTGATCTCATCCAAAGGACTTGAGCACAACAACCGGACATGGCGATGTATTCAGCCTCCGTGCTTGATATTGCAGCGCTTTTCTGCCTTTTTGAAGACCAACTGATCAATCTATCTCCAAGGAGTTGCACAGATCCAGAAGTGCTACGCCTCGTATCTTGACATCCAGCATGATCGGCATCTGCGTATGATATTAAAGCAATCGAGGAATCTTTCGGATACCATAGACCACGATGAAGTGTTCCTTTTAGATACCGAAAGATCCAATGAACAGTTAATTGCAAATCAGGCCTGCTAGCAGTCAGATAGAGAAGGGTGCCGATCATTCCACGGTAAAGTTTCGGATCGACAATAATCCCATCCCTATCTTCATCTAACTTGGTTTTCTCAACCATTGGAGTGTCTACGGGGTCACAATTCTCAAAATTATATTTCTTAAGTGATTCTAGAGCATATTTGGATTGATTTATAAAGATGCCTCTGGGATTCTGAGAAATCTGTAATCCTAAGAAAAATGATATTTTTCCCATCATCGACATCTGAAAGCGTGTGGACATTATCTTCTCAAATTGTTTAGACAATTCTATGTTAGTGGCAGCAAAAATTATATCATCAACATAAATTTGTACCAGAAGCATGTCGTTGCCGTCTTTGAGAGTGAATAGAGTGGGGTCCACTTTGCCTTTGGAGAAGCCTTCCGTCATGAGATATGTTGACAGGAGATCATACCACGCGCGTGGAGCTTGTTTCAACCCATAGAGAGCCTTCTTAAGCTTGTACACGTGATTAGGAGACTCCGTACTGACGAACCCATCCGGTTGACTAACATAAACCTCTTCCCTTAGTTCACCGTTCAAGAATGCCGTCTTCACATCCATTTGATAGACGATCATGTTCATATGAGCAGCAAACGCAAGGAATAGTCTAATCGCCTCCAATCTAGCCACAGGAGCAAAAGATTCCTCAAAGTCTATACCCAAGGCTTGTTTATATCCTCTAGCGACCAATCTTGCTTTATTCTTTAATACCGAACCCATCTCATCAAGTTTAACCTTATAAACCCATAACAAAGTAAGGATGTTAACCTTGTCAGGGCGAGGAACCAATTCCCATACTTCAAGTCGTTTGAATTCATTGAGTTCCTCCTGCATAGCTTCAATCCAAGATGATTGGGTCATAGCCTGCTGCCAATTTTTGGGTTCAACTTCAGAGAGAAATGCATCAAAGTAGCAATAAAGTGCATTCTCTTGTAATTGATGGCGAGTAGAGACTGGTCGATCTAGATCTCCAATAACATTCCTAATTGGGTGATCTTTTGTCCATTTAGTGCTATGTTTTTCAATCCTAGGTGGTCTGGAGTGAACAATAGATGGAGCTTCTTCTGAGGTAGATGCGGCTGAAGGGTTTTCAGGTATCGCTACACCAAAGAAAGGAAGCTCTTGCAAGTGAGCATATTCCAGGTCGTGATCAGTAGAATCCTCTTCCACATCATTAGGCACAAGTAGGGGTGATGATTCAGGTGAAGTTTGAGAATCACTTGGTGAAGGTGCATCCGGTTCATTGTGAATTGTAGATGCATTAGATAAAGGTTCATTAACTTGAGCAACCACTTCAGGTATTGGAGCAATTACTGCAGGTGCTAGAACTTCATCAGTCGGGGGATCGAAGAATTCATCAAACAACGGTTGAAACAGTTTATCCCACTCGGGCCTAGATGGTGGTAAAAATGATGTAGAAGTAGGATTGTTGGGAACTAATCCGGAACTTATTGCACCGGGTCCCATCTCATGAAGCGCGGGTTCAGAGCTGTGTTGCTCAGAAGCCATCGCTGTCAGCTCGTCGAAATCAGCGTCCATAGTTTCTACAATCTTGCCAAGACGACGGTTATAGATTCGGTATGCTCTTTTGGACGGTGAGTAACCAATAAAAATACCTATGTCGGCTTTTGGTTGAAGCTTACCTAAGTTCTCACTATTGATGTTTGGATAACACAGAGCACCAAACACATGGAAAAATGAAACATCGGGTTTGCGGTCATGTAGAAGCTCATAAGGTGTTTTTCCATGGCGTTTCCGAATGATTGAACGGTTTTGGGTGAAACATGCAGTAGAAATAGCCTCTGCCCACAAGAACAATGGAGCGTTCGCATAAATAAGCATGGTCCTAGCAGCTTCCATAAGTGTGCGATTTCGTCTTTCAACGACACCGTTTTGTTGTGGAGTGCGTGCAGCGGATGTTTCATGTGATATACCAACTCCTTCATAATAATCACGAAGAGTCTGGTTGACGAACTCTGTACCATTGTCTGTACGAATACGGCGGACAGTGGTATTCAAACGTACCTGAATGAACTTCAGAAAAGTGATGATAGCTTTCGGAGCTTCATCCTTTGTACGTAGAAATCTAACCCATGTAAACCTTGAGAAATCATCCACAATGACGAGAATGAATTTCTTACCGCTCACACTTTCAGTTCTCATCGGTCCACAAAGATCCATATGCAAAAGATGAAGTTTTTCTTGATTAGTGTCTTCAGCTTTGGGTTTGTAAGATTTCTTGGTGCTTTTCCCTCTTGAGCACGCGGAACATAAATGATCCTTGTGAAATTTAAGCTTGGGAAGACCACGAACTAACTCGTTTTTAGCCAGATGATTAATAGCATCAAAATTAAGATGAGATAATCTGCGATGCCATAACCATGACTTGGTCTTAGAAGCTTTAGAGAGAAGACATACTGGAGAAGCGGCCATCATGTCTTGTAAGGACAAAGTGTAAAGATTTGCACCACGAGATCCCTTCAACAAGTCTTTTCCTTCCAAATTGCGGATGAAACAAGTATGTTGTCGAAAAGCAACCTCAAGGTTGGAATCACAAAACTGTCCTACTGAGAATAAGTTATGACCAAGACCTTCAACATAGTATACCCTAGAAATCGTCACGTTTCCAATCTGATATTCACCATATCCCATAATCTTTGCTATATGATCATTCCCAAATTTAACCGTACCAAGAAACTTGCTGACGAAATTTCGGAGCATCGAGCGATTTCCGGTCATATGTTTTGAACAACCGGAGTCCAAATACCACAGGATGATTTGGACCACCTGAAAATATCACCACACAAAGACAATGTAGAGGTATCGGAATCTGAGTGTTCCTTGTTATTAGCAGGTACAGATTTAATAATCTTAGATTTGCTAACTCTAGGTTTCTTAGATTTCCTAGCCTTTTTCTTCTTAATTAGTGGTGTAGATTCTAATTGGCTCAAATCCTGAGGTATTTCTACACTGATAGGCACTACAGTGGGGGCTGACCTAATTAAAGGGCGCTGTTTCCTTACTTGAGTGCGAGTGTTCCTAACTAAAGGACGCTCAGACCTAACCTCAATGGATGCATTCCTAGTTAAAGGGCACATTTTACCATCGAGAGTAAAGGTCCTACCAGTGGGACGCCATTGCCAGCCAACTTGGGCACGAGTTCTACCCGTTGGCTTCCATTCAAGACCATTCTTAATTGCATTCATTTCATTAACGTGATCAATCAGACACAAATCATGACGCTGTGAAAACATACATTCATTACAATTCCAGCAATTTAAATCAGAATTCACGAATGGTTTAGGCTGCTGCACAGGCGCAGAGCTTTTAGTCTTAACATGATTCGTTTTATTTAAAACTGAACTAGCATTCCTATTGTGGACTTCTACTTTCTTCTTTGTGGCACTACTAGTGGCGGGCTTGATCTTAGCTTTCTTGAGTGGCGATCCTTTAGCCTTAGTAGTCTCTTTTAATCCTGTAGAAGGCAAATTGGGAATATTAGCAGCAGATTTTAAAGGTGTCTTACTTGATTGTGCCAATGACGGTTTCGCTCCTGGAGTCTTATTAAATGGAGTGACAGCAATGGGCCTATTGTTAAGTAGTGCTGAACCTGGTGTACCTATGTATTGTAAATAAGCCAAGCAATATTGAACTCGCTTAACATATTCATGAGCCAAATAATAGTCGCTACTTGAGGGATCTAAGGCATAAAGATCGTCTAAAATATCCCTAAGAAGATCGACATGCTTAATGGCATTCCTCATATAATCATCGTATACAGCCGGGTTTCTCTTATGAAGCGGATTCTTATAAAGCACTACTTTCTTGGTTGTTGGAGCACTAGTGGACGGTGCAGAGTCGGTAGCTAAGTTATCAACTACTTCTTGTCGGGTGAGAAGAAGTGTCTCCTTTAACTCAGCCAAAACCATATTTTTGTCTATGAGCAGGATGTTCAAGTCAGAGATTTCTTCGCACTTTTGGTTCAGTTGTTCAATATAATATTGTTGCTGTGTCGCATTAAAAGCGAATCGATCTTCTAGTGAACCATAAAGAGCGGATAGTCCCTGCCTTGTCCGATCCATCTCCCCTAGAACAGTGGATAGTCTAATTTCTAAGACTTGGTTTTTAGACTCTGCTGCCTCTAGTTCCATTCTTAATGTTTCCTTTGATGATATCTCTCTCTTCAATCTCATGATTTCTTCCTCTAATGTCTTAACAATTGCAATCATCTTGTCACTTGTCTCAACACCGTTTTCACAAACATTTGATATCAAAAGATTTTCATTTTGAGCTTGTTGTTTTAGTTCTAAAGATATACAATGTTGTTCTAGTTGATTAAAGCGTTGAGAAAGTAAATTATAAGAATCTTGTAGCTTTAAAAACTCAGCGTTAGATTCGTGACAAGAATGATTATCTACCTCATTTACAGTTTCAGCAACATTTACAGAAATATCACAAACATCATCACAAATATCCTCACAAATATTCACAGCATCACAATTCATCATAGCGGATGTAAGCTCATTCGAATATTTAACATTTACAATAGTAAGCACATCACACGAGATTACTTCGGACAAGAATCGGTCATATTCGGTTAAAATCTTTTCCTTTTCAATTAGTTGCAGTTCGTAAGCGGTGTCCATTTCATAAAACACTTTTTGAACTTCCCCAATTTCAAACTGAAGATTTTCCTTAAGAGATGCAAAACTTCCTTTTAGACTTTCGACAAACGGATTGATCTTAGTTTTAAACACCTCGTTCATGTGTTCGAAAGCCCATTCTCCGGCGTTTAAGCCATTTGAAGTCGTACATTCCAAAATGACCTTGTCAAAGGTAGTAAAGTATCGGTTAATCTCTTTCAAGTTTAACCATACAGTGCTAACCGGTGGAAGATTCTTTGGAATTTCCTTAGGATCTTCCATGTTGACAAGTGTAGGAAATGTACTAGGGCGTTCTTCCTCTAACATGTAGGTCGGTGCTGTGATGAGATCTTTATCCATATGGAAGCGAACTCTAAAATCAGTTTTAGCAAGCTCCTTATTCATTTTAAAATAATCACATTCGGGATATTTTGCAGAATTGTATGACCGATCCTCATCAACTAGAGCCTTACTTGTTCTATCATTGGGAAAAACAATCGGGTCTAAAGCCAATCCTAATTGAGTTGCATTATAAAGTCTAGGACTATGTCTTAAAGCTTGTTTTGCATATCGTGGATTAGGGGGAAGGCCTTTTAGACGTGATAAGTTAAACTCTTTAAACGAAGCATCAAATAAGTGAACTAGTTGTGAAGCAGCGTATTGTCTTAATAGCAAGTAGTCTAGACTTCTAATCTTATTAGTAGCATTAATCTCCATTTCAGTCTTCTTAGATTCGAGTATTTCAAAATCAGTTTGAAGTTTCTGAAAATTAGTGACCACTAACTCCTTTTCTCTAAGTTCACTAGACAGATTTGCTCTTAAGTTCTCGATTTCTTGCAAGTGACCCATTTGTTTGTTTCTAAAGTGATCATATTCGAGATTTGTGAGAACACTAGACGAAGGCACTAATTCCAAAGTTTGTACTTTCTCATTGCTTAAGGCAAGCTCTTCAGACAAATTCTTATTCTTAGCTAAGGTTTCTAAGAGTGCAGCATTCATTTGGCTAAGTAGTGTAGCAGGAACCATGACCAAATCTTGTTGAGCAGGAGTAGGCATATGCGAACTGGTTCCCGGTTGTGATTCACTCAAAGTCTGGGGACTCACATTGATATTGCTATCATTGTTTGTCTCCTCGTTTGAAAGACTCACCACCGAAGATTCATTCGAATTAGCACTCTCTTGCCCAACTTGATGTGGTTGAATACTAGCATCAGTGGCATTATCCGTGTTATTAATAGGTACCTCAGATTTCTTATCTGGCCCTAAGCTGGAGAAAGTTGCCATGAAAGCAGCCTTTGCAGTCTGAAAGTCATCACAATCGGAATCATACGCATCAAGATCATCGGCTTGGTAAGCTGCATTTTGCGTAGTGACAACGTCTTGTTCAGCAATCCCTGGGTCAGCAAGAAATGCAAGCTCCTCTTCATCAAGTTCCCTTCCTTGCGCCTGAGCATTTACCAGATAGATCTTTTCTGCAAACCACTGTCCATCCCTTCTCCTCTTGGGTTTCTTACAATCCCTGGACATATGACCCTCTTCCTTGCAGTTGTAGCATGTAATCATTCTCAACTTGCCTGTATTAGCCCGTGGAGGGTTGTTGACCATTGGAGCAGGAGCAGGATTGGCGGTGCGAACATTGGTTGATGTGGAAGTTCTCCCCTGATATGGCTGAATTGGCTGAACCATTACTCTGCCATTCGCAATTGTAGCTTGTTGGCGAGAATTGGATGAATTCCTCAACTGATTGTTGGTAGGAGCTGATCCTCTGAATCCTCGTTTGCTTAAAGTTCTTGTGAGGTAAGCAGACATAGTAGTTAGCACTTCAACTGGGTCAGCTCCTTGTTGGAATACAGGAACTGGGACTTCCTCATCATCACAATATAGTGCTTGATCTGGATGAGCTGCATAATCAGTATAAGGAAGACTCATTTGATTCAGGTAGCTTGTTGGATATGCTGCATTCTCTTGATAAGAAGAATATGATGGCTGAGCATAATGTGCAACATTTGCTGGATGAGGTTGTGAAGCATACTGTGGTGATGGTGCATTGAACCGATATTGTTGCTGATGTGAGGTGGGTGGTTGTGGTAGAATCGAGTATTGGGGAAAGGCTGGTGTCATGTAAGGTGATTGATGATAAGCTTGATGTCCCAAGATATAGGGTGTGTTGTTGTGAGACAAGCTTGGTTGATTCGCCATCAATGCTAAAGAATCTGGGTGCATACCACGAGGAGAACGGTGCATAATCACATGCTTCTCATGCTGCTGAAGGAAGGCATAGATTTGATCTAAGTTGCACTTATGCAAATCCCGGGTTAACTTCACATCAGTAATGTACTCACCCCATTCAGCTTGAGGTAGAGTATTCAAGAATTTGGTGTTAACCTGGAATGGTGCAATCACAAGATTGTATACATTCAGATCATTCATAAGTGTGGTGAATCTGAAGTAATAATCGTGGAGCGTTTCCCCTGGGTTGTAGGTGAATCTATCAAACAAATCATACAGCTGACACTCCCTTTCTTGTTTGGTGAGAGACGTGCCTTGTAGCAACACCTTAAGACGTTCCCATAGATCCTTTGCCACCGTATACTGACTCACCATCCTATAGATGTCATGGGGAAGTGCTTGGAGAATTGTTTGAAGAGCTTTTTCATCTGCATCTGCAACGAGTTGTTGTGCTGGAGTGAGTTCTTCAAATTCTCGTGGTCTAGTCACGTTGTCAACCGTAATGGTACCATAGTCGAGTGGACCATTCAAAATCGATTTGACCATAAGCCTTCCGTATGTCGGTTTCCCCTTTAGATATTGCATCATTCGACCTTGCCATGCCTCAAACACCTCCTTAATGAGCATCGGTGGACGGCTATCAGTTCCCGTTATGATTGATATATCCGTAAGAGATGTCATCTGAGGCATTACTGAATTTGGATTCATTTTGTTTTTCTTCAAAGAAACAGAGATTATCGGTTGATCGAGCAGTGAAGTAAAGCTTGTGAATTGTGTTGTGTTTTTGTTGTATGAAACCAAGATTAAATCCTCTAAAAAATCGTCGAAAAAACAAGCAAAATCACCCTTGATTCGGAACTTTTTGTTGATTCGGAAGTTTGATTCGGAAGATTACCTTGATTCGGAACTTTGTGTTGATTCGGAAGATTACCTTGATTCGGAACTTCTTGACTCGGAACTTCTTGGTTCGGAAGTTTCTTGATTCGGAACTCCTTGACTCGGAACTTCTTGATCCGGAAGTTTCTTGATTCGGAACTCCTTGACTCGGAACTTCTTGATCCGGAACTCCTTGATCCGGAACTTCTTGATCCGGAACTCCTTGATCCGGAACTTTTGCTGAATAAACAGTAAGTGTTCCGATGAACAGTCGAACCCCAAAAAATGAAGATTAAGCCCAGATTTTGACCAAATAACCCAAAAAGTTTTGTGCTTTCGACTAAAGTAAGTAACAACTAATACTTATCCACTAATCCCAATCACAAAAACATCAAAAACACCAAGAATCAAGATGATTTTTCTAAAAGAACACTAATACAATCAAAAACTAAAAAACCACACAAATCACCACCTTAAATCACCCCATAGCTCTTGATACCAAATGTAGAATATTGATAATCAATGAATCTATGAAGGGGTTTGTTAACTTCTAGAGAGAGAAAGTTAGAGAGAGAAAGTGAGAGAAACTATGTGAATTTTATTAAGTGGAAATTAAGAAATGATAACAACCAACCCCTTTCCTTAGTGGAAAGGGGTATTTATAGTTCCAAGTCATAAGTGGACTTGGGCCGGTCCATGACAAGCCCATGGACCGGTTCTTACTTAAGTTAATAAGCAAATAATAACTAATTACTAACTGCGAGCTATTACAACATAAATCATATTGTGGAGTGACCGATACTTCTAATATACGTTAAAACGTATTTCTAACAACCATATGGTTCTTTACTGTTTTATACAGCCATCAAATTTAACCAAGATTTTAACCTTGTTTCATATGGTTTTTCACCTTTTTAATCATGTTTATCAACAACAAATCCCCACATAACATTTTTATCATCATATAATCATCATATACATATACAATAGGAAATAAAATACATTTTTACATAATCAAAATAACAAGAAGATGAGGAGGACAATCTTTATACCACCATGATGATGTAGGTTGTGATCAAAACATGGATTTTGATGGAGAAACTTGTGCATAGCCAAGACCATCTTCAAGACCATCAATCTTCATGATCACCTTGTGGAAAATCAGCCCCAAGACACCATGAATACTCCTCCTTGGATGTTATAATCACCACCAATCTTTATCTCTTTTGAAGGAGATTAACATATGTAAGTTATAACAATAGTTTGTGGTTAAATTTGGATCAAATGGAGGTGTTTTTGGTGAAGTATAGACGAAATCATAGAGAGAGTAGAGAGGATTTTAGCTTGTTTTGCATGGGTGGAAGTGGTGCAAATGGTTTTGCTTGTGGGTTTTGAGGTAAGCTTGGCTTAATAGTTAAGCTAAGGACATGTGTTAGGCTTCCTTGGGAAGCTTTTGACACATAAGGGGTGTAGTGGCTTGTTAAGGCCGGTTTGAGTGGGGGTGGGACAAGTGTCCCACTTGTCTCATCCCCATTTATTTACGGGTACTCCTCGATTCTAGTTTCCTCGATTTGCGTGCCCTCGGGTCGTTTTACGAAAAACGTTTTTATAAATTATGAATCAACGGCACAAAACGAATCCAATAAAAATTGTCTCATCAATAACGGAGTTCGAAAACGTAAATACGTAATCCTAGGGTTTCCGGTTTAGTCGTAAAGGACGTTAAAATAAAATCGTAAGTCCTAATCTCTTCTCGTAAATTTGTGAGTTTATAAACTAACACAAATTTAAAACTCAAAAATAATATTCACGGACAAATTTATTTTCTGAAATATCGGACTGTCGCCAAAGACGGTGTATGTAAACGTAAGCACGTAACGTAGAATCCTCCGGTTTAGACGTAGTCGATGCTACTCCAAGACGTAAATCCAAATTTCTTCCCAAAAATAAGTGAGTTCATATAATAATATTTTCAATTAAATATTGAGAATAAAATATCAACCATAAATTGACGGATTGTCACAGCATTTACCCCTAAACAGGATCTTTGTCCTCAAAGATCATCTTACCTTACTACTCGCTTCTTATAGAGTTAAAGCCATGTGGGTATTTTCTCCACATTCGGTCCTTTCTCACAAGTGCAATTCATTATAATACGCGAGTTTCATCAAACATAACTACGAGAATAAGATCAGGCTTAATGTTGACTTACTTTCTCTATCCATGATGTTCACGGGTTTTTGATGAATGCAACTTTTCGCCGATCTAAGCTCTACTAAGAATAATCAGATTCTCACTTGATAGATATTCCATCAAGTTCGATATACAAAACATAATTCACGCAGTCTTTGAAGTCCTAGGGTAGATCCAGCTTATGTGCCTTTCAAACCAATCTTTTATATCATCTCAATGGTCCCATACAACGTGGACTTATATCCCATGATTTGTCAGATCATGAATTCATTTTTCCAAGGATAAAAATTGTGGCATAACTTCGCTACCCATTTGGCACTTCAAGATCTACATTTCATATTCACATAACCTCCTGCCCACTATCGGCAGTTAATAATCAAATCCTAATTTCAACAATCATTTCAGATTTCGCGGGTCGGGTATTTTGTAAGGTTAGGTTCACCATTATAGGAAACCTTAAACCTAAAAGACATGTCCAACTCACAATGGGTGTATGTCGGGTGTCTTCATCTCAACTCCTGCTTACAGATGCTCTAATTTCTAAATCTTAACAAGATTAGATCTCAATCCTAGTACGATGATTATCAATGATAATCCTTCCAAAGGAAAACGATTATACGGTCTATTACCAAAGGTCAATCATTCAAACATAAAACAACACTTATATTACTTTGTATCGTTACTTTACCTCGTCCCTTCGATTTGGGGTGGTACATAGTACTCTCATGAAGGTTCGTTCTCAATGATTTCTGATCAAATCTCTAGAAATTCGATGCGAAGCGAGGATCTTGATATAGATGATCGATACAGGCATGCTAGGTTTACATAACTCTTTTGCATTTATCATTAACGAGAATGATATTAGCAGATTTGGTCAGTCTGTCGACGATGACCCAAATCGAATCAAATTCAGTTGATGACCTTTGAAATAGCTAGACGTTTACCAATGTATGAGGCGATGTCTGCCTTCATAATTGCCATCAATACAACTTCTTCAGACAAAGATACTTTTAGTCATAAATGACATAAATAGAATACTTATACTTACAAATTCCAACATAACTATATCTCACAATCTTCATATTTAGACAATCACAAGTGGTCTTTTAAATATTTAACGCTATCGGCTTCATAATTTTAATGGTTCACATTAGCCGCGAACCGCTTTTTATTATCTATATTATCCTTCTTATAAGCATTGTTTATTTTTATATCGTTCGGTAATTTATTTTGCATCTTCATTATTAAGGAATATATCCTAATTGGTTCTTTATCCTTTTTATATAATACGTCAGTATCTATATTCACTTCTCATGATGATGTGATTATCATGTCCATAATTTACTCAGATATTCTTTCTATATTATGCGTCAGTAATTACGTTCACCTTCCTGATGAAATTGTTATCATGTCCGTATTTATTCAAAAACCATTTCTTCACATTTTCTCTGTTTTAGTTTCGTCTCATCTATCATTTTTATCAATTTTTCTTAATCCGACGTTTTAAGCGTCAATAAGTATTACAAGTAATTAAAGGTTAGATATCTAATTTTTTTTTTGATACGTAAACGTAAAATTTTAAATTTCCTAGTTCGACCAATTATATAAAATGTTCAAAAATAATTTGAATTTAATTAACAAGATTTTTGTTGATTTATCGAAAATATTTAATAAGATCCGTAAATGTTCGAAAAACCTTTGTTTATACTTTGGTCAAAGTTTTCTTAGTTGAAAAGCAAAATTTTCGTTTCAATTTCAAGTAATAAGTTATATAGTTTCCTAAATTCTACTTAGGTTGTCTAGAAGTATACACAAACATTTACCCCTAAACAGAAGTTTAGTTAAATGGTTTGTGTATAAGGGAATAATCCCTTAAAAATCCTTTTTTAAAACATTTGTCAAAATATATTTGCACTTTCTTTTTGGTAAAACCCATAGTTCTAAATGACTTCTAATTTTTGAAAAGTCAATATACATATCTCTTACCATCATTAATCAAACGGTCATTTAAGGTAAAGGATTAAGTCTTTAATCTCATGTTAAATATTTAAGGTATAGGTTTTCATTGTTCGGCCAATTTAGGGCAATCTATAAATAGTTATTAACTTCATTCTTATTCTTGTAAACAAACAAATGGTCCTTAATGATCACGAGCATGAATTTATCAAATTACAGCCCACACACGTGATTCACAAAATTTATGAATGCTACATGTGCATTGGTCAATCCAAACGACATCACGTGAAACTCATAACATTCATTACAAGTACCGGATGTAGTGATTGGAGTAGATAATCTTCTTCGCAGATGCGAAGTTGATGATAACCATGCTGAGGATCAAAAACCTTGTAAATGATCGAACAAATCTTCCATTTCGAGTTATGGATATCGTTTTCGATTGTCAATTTACTCAGTTCACAGTAATTTATAAATATAAGGAATGATAACACCATAGATCTTCATGATGACAGGATTGGTAGAATAAAATCTTTCTCCGACAACTCTCTCAGTTGTACGGTAATTCCTTAAATTCAGATGGTGCTGACGTACAGTGCACAAGCCACAAGTGCAGCACCGGAAACATAATCAATACCAATTTCAACTTGCCTTAATAGCAAAAGTCTAGGTAATTTACCAACAAATACCTCCTAAAGTTTCAGATAACATAAACATCTTTTAATAAATTCATATTAGGTTCTTTCTAGATTATAATATCTGTGATTAATTCACAACCATTCACGGTATAATTTCAAGTCTAAATACATGATACGGTCACCCATCAAGAATTATTTAGATCACTTTTGATGATCAACATCTTATCATTTAGGGGAATTCTATTCGAGTTCCCATCAATTAAGACAATGTCGTCATGTCATAATCAATCAATCCATTCTACTGGCACTATTAACTTTCCAGTTTCATCACCGCTGATAAGATGTGAACTTCTCAAAAGACTAATAATAATTCATAATCCTTCACAAATTCAAGGATATCTAGAGACATAACTAACCTTAAAAGAGTAAGGTCAACGCATAATCTATGCGAGAGAATTTCAAATCAGATACAGACGAAAACATTTAGCGAATATGAATATATCCCATGTTTTCAGAATTTGAGTACGCATTCGAAAGCTCCTCGGATCGTTACCCAGGTCATTCAAATGAAATCAAATCAAAAGAAATGATAGGAACGTCGATACATCCAGTCGGGCATCAACACTCGATAATCAAATACTTTTCCTAAGAATCTTACTACGGGAGAATTGAAAAAGAAAGAATTGTCAATTGTCAAATAAGACAATTTCCACAGATGAGTAAATTCGACTCAGAAGAATAGATGCTACAGGCACATATGTAGGTGTCCCTAACACTATGTCCCTATATTTCACTTCTTGCAGATCTCTTGAAATTTAATCTTTCGCAATCTTCAAAGAAAATGTAGTGCTTATTCATTAGTTTTATGGTGACTACTAATCAGCCTTGCATGGTCTATTCCAAATTGTATGTAGGCGCGTAACTATATACAATTTCAAGATTAACGATGCAATACTCAGTTCGTCAAAATTTTATCATCATGTTTATAATAAAAACATTTTCATGCTTAATTCTTAAATAAGAATCAAAAATAAATTTACAATAATTTTCTTTGTTATTGAAATAATTAAGTTTCCAAAGCGTCTCATAAACAACTTCATTTTGATATCAATCACTTATAAAACTCACTTTGAATAATCCTTATTGTGACAAAAATTAAATTTTCTCAAAGGATACTGTTTTAACTTTATAAAAACAATGTGTGATCTGTAAAAGAGTGATGAAAGCTTGTTCACCAAGAATTAACTACAATATGATAGGAAATGAGTTTTAGCCAAATAATCATGAGGTTCATGACCTCAATGGCACTCAAGAATACAAAGAGAATAATCCACAACGTAACTCAATTCGAGATGAGTACTTGTTCAATGGTTGCATCACTAATGCGAACATTAGGATGAAGCAATAAGAGATAGATAACATCGATACATGTAGGATTTAGCAATCAAAGGTAGTCTTTTCATTAATCACAAACAAGTCAAATTGTACCGTAACACATTGCGTGTCACTATGTCATACAATTCTCAGAACTCATCCTACCAACTGATATCTCAGTTAAGTTAGGGATTTTAAAAGATACCACAATGAATACTAACCTACAAGAGTCATTAGGTGTTCCACATGTCCCAGAAGATCCATCGGTCTCAATTCAGAAGAAGATTTCTTCAATTTATTTCTTGGACACTGGGCATCCTCGTTAGTGGACAATGGCCTAGGAACAACCCTTAATACGAACCTACAATCAATCATTTAAAACCTCATAATTCAATCAAATAACTTAACGACTTATATTAACAATCTCATATTTCATACGGGTTAAATTTTACTTTATTCAAGTTTTAACCAATTTATACTCAATTCGATATCCTAACTCATATTCCAATACTTTCAATCTTATTCTTCCGCCTTGTAAAGGCAATACAATCTCAATATGAATCAACACTTAATTTCCAATCCTATATCTCTTATAACAACAATTATTAAATGAGTCATTAATATAAAATGACTTGATCATTCAACTAGATTTCTCGGAAAGGTATTAGTGGCATGAGGCTTTTGGGTAATGGTTCCAATAACAGCCTCAAGTGCAACATTCACCCTTTCGATTTCAATTTAAGAATTGGATGACAACGAATCAGATGACATCCTTCCAGGTGATAACGTTTTGTCAAAACTCCACTCTATAAGGAAAGATCGTCATGACATCGATATCAGATTTAATCTCGCCAATTCTTTTTCAATATCACAATCAACTAATATCTACACTTCTACGAATATCAACCATTTGTCGGGATCATAAATATCCACAACTTGGTTTAGATCTAGGATAGCTAGAATTCCTACGAGAATAGCTTCGATTAATTTACTAGGGGATTTAGGGTTACTTGTGACAATCTACGTCATATAAATACCTCGTATAAATATCAAATAATCATCAAACAATCATGTAATAAAATTACATCAAATATATATATATATATATATATATATATATATATATATATATATATATATATATATATATATATATATATATATATATATATATAATCCAAGTTATATATATATTAAAATAACACTTCTCAGTCTGGCCTTGTCGGTAACTCGGGAATTCTTCGGCACCGTTATAGTCAAAAGATTTTTAGACATTTTTAGAAAAATGTTTGTAGTTAAAAGATTTTGAAATGTTTTATTCAAAACCTTGGTTTTAAAAATCTTTCGTTCTCTATAACGAGAGCTCTAGTACCAAACTGTAACACCCCCAAATTTATACAACTCAGTACAGCGGAAGACTAGTTGGTGTTACGGGATAGCACATTACTCACATCATAGACAACGCATAAAAATCGCGTCGTTTAATAATAAAAGCATTTCCATTCATAAATATCAAAGTTACATCGGTCCCAAGTCATGATATTTCATACAAAGTTTTACAAAATATTTGAATGGAAAATACTGTTTAAGTGCGGGCCATGAATTCTTGTTGTCTTCCCGAGAATTACCTTCAAGTACCTGAGATAAAACATGTTAAAAGAAAAGGTCAGCGATAACGCCGAGTGAATTCATAGAGTTTAATAAATTCCATCAATATAATATTAGTATAAAATTATTACTGAAAATCATTTTGTACGAATCATTTTTATAGGCCATAAAATAGCCAAAGTCATTTTATACAAATCCTTATCGAAAATCATAATATAGGCATTTGGCGTAAAAATCATTATACGAGCCAATGTCGTAAAAACATCATACAATACGTCTTATGACGTTGTATAAAATCAAATAAAAACCGTTATATGAATATGGTTATGAAAACCAAAACACAAACATATTATCAATAGTATGACCCTGTATTGCTAGTCAGGCAATACATCGTAATTCGAAGCGTCTAATAGTATTTCGTTAGTTTTTGGATTATTATAAGCCGCATGACATTGTTACCTTACTAAACCAAAAACGGGTAGCTAACCCGATACCAATTTTGCCCATCTAAAGTAGCGTGTCGTCACAAAGGTCATGCTATGGAAATCTTCTCATACATAAATTCGCTTACCAATCAATGTGGCACGACGGGGATCAACCGTCAAGGCGCGAACTGGGGTGATCGTCCCCAAATAGTACTATTAAATGCATAAGCGTCTACCAAATCACGGTAGTTCACAATTCATGCTAATGGGACTTTTTGTGACATAACCTAACTTTAATAATCCATTTTTATTTCATCTATCGGGTCCTTTAATCATTTATCGGGTCATTCAATCATTCGGTCCAAAATCGATAAACAAACAATCGGGACAAATGGTGTCCTATTTTATAAAACTAACATGTTTTCTCCCTCGCGGGTTTATAAAAAATTTATAAAAACATTTAAAAGAGTGCGAGGCTATGAACTCACGTTGATGTGGGAAGGCGGGTTATCGGCAATTCGGACGTACGGTACGTGCTTCAATCACGGAAACCTAGACAAATAATACTCGTCTTAGACTCATGTCCAATGACTTTATAAAAATAACAATTAAGTATACATATGATGATTATATATATATGATGATCAAGTGGGTTTATATATTCTCATTTACTCATTTTTGTGTTATATGTCGATAACTTTTATACTAGTTTACTAGTTTTACCTATTTACACGTTTTAAGTCCAATAAACTTATTATAAGTTATTTAACTTGTTTTAATCCATTTTGTACTTATATTATCAGTATTTAAACTTTCCATGTTGGGTCCAAATGGGTTAAGCCCAATGAGTTCTTTTTACAAGTATTTATCTTATTAAGTCCAATTATTAGTCCAATATGTTTAGTTAGCTCGTAAATGTCCGTATTTCTTATAGTTCGGGTTTTATCGGTTTTTACTTGTATTAGTTACTTATACATCAGTATATGACTTTTATAAACTTTACATTAGACGGGTTTGGTCGTCTAAGTTTTATTTGGCGAAAAACGTTAATTTTACGGCAATAGCCGAAAAAGTCGTAAAAATCATGTTTATAGTTTTTATAACTTATAAAACATAACAAGTTACCATTTTTATAAAATGTCCACTTATTTATCATTGTACATATTTACATAAATAAAATCCAAGAGTTAGTGGGTTTTAACTTTACATTTTATACAATATAATTTTGAGTGCTTATATAATAGTATTACACTTTATTTTCCAAAATCTGATTTTTATCTTCACTTTCACCAAAATTGCCATATCTTGAGTTCTATATGGAGATAGAAGCTCAAATTTTTATCACATAAACTACATGATATGTTCTACATTTAACTCTTCTATAGCTACTGTTTAATCATCTTCTAAATATTTTCTAAAAATCGTCCAAAACAGTAACCTCAGATTTATACCCTAAACTTGTTTTGATCATATCTCACTCATTACAATGATTCCATTGCATGGCCAACTCTCACATGTGTACAAGACCCATAGCTTACTGTAAATCCATTCCACTTCATCATTATATCAGTTTACCATATGGTTCTTTACTGTTTTATACAGCCATCAAATTTAACCAAGATTTTAACCTTGTTTCATATGGTTTTTCACCTTTTTAATCATGTTTATCAACAACAAATCCCCACATAACATTTTTATCATCATATAATCATCATATACATATACAATAGGAAATAAAATATATTTTTACATAATCAAAATAACAAGAAGATGAGGAGGACAATCTTTATACCACCATGATGATGTAGGTTGTGATCAAAACATGGATTTTGATGGAGAAACTTGTGCATAGCCAAGACCATCAATCTTCATGATCACCTTGTGGAAAATCAGTCCCAAGACACCATGAATACTCCTCCTTGGATGTTATAATCACCACCAATCTTCATCTCTTTTGAAGGAGATTAACATATGTAAGTTATAACAATAGTTTGTGGTTAAATTTGGATCAAATGGAGGTGTTTTTGGTGAAGTATAGACGAAATCATAGAGAGAGTAGAGAGGATTTTAGCTTGTTTTGCATGGGTGGAAGTGGTGCAAATGGTTTTGCTTGTGGGTTTTGAGGTAAGCTTGGCTTAATAGTTAAGCTAAGGACATGTGTTAGGCTTCCTTGGGAAGCTTTTGACACATAAGGGGTGTATTGGCTTGTTAAGGCCGGTTTGAGTGGGGGTGAGACAAGTGTCCCACTTGTCTCATCCCCATTTATTTACGGGTACTCCTCGATTCTAGTTTCCTCGATTTGCGTGCCCTCGGGTCGTTTTACGAAAAACGTTTTTATAAATTATGAATCAACGGCACAAAACGAATCCAATAAAAATTGTCTCATCAATAACGGAGTTCGAAAACGTAAATACGTAATCCTAGGGTTTCCGGTTTAGTCGTAAAGGACGTTAAAATAAAATCATAAGTCCTAATCTCTTCTCGTAAATTTGTGAGTTTATAAACTAACACAAATTTAAAACTCCAAAATAATATTCACGGATAAATTTATTTTCTGAAATATCGGACTGTCGCCAAAGACGGTGTATGTAAACGTAAGCACGTAACGTAGAATCATCCGGTTTAGACGTAGTCGATGCTACTCCAAGATGTAAATCCAAATTTCTTCCCAAAAATAAGTGAGTTCATATAATAATATTTTCAATTAAATATTGAGAATAAAATATCAACCATAAATTGACGGATTGTCACATGCATGCTTGAAGATTTAGCTGCTATCCCTGAGACGGTCCCTGTTCAGACATATGGACAGCTGGTTCTTGGATGTTCTTCTCCTCAGTACCTACCAAGGCCTGATGACAAAACCACACTCTACAAAGCTCCTATCATGATAGCTACAATCGTCGACAGGAACCCAATGTTGATACTATCCTACTGCCTCACCATACAACATCAACCTTAAAAATCGTCCCCTGCTCCCATCATTCGTACCAAGAGAATCTATAACAGGTCATCATGGGTCTGACTACAGTGGTAAGATGGGGAGGAAGGATGTGACAATCTAACATTTTCAGGTAGTGAAATATTTTCTCGTATAATATTTTGAAACTTATTTTTGTGTTGGTTGACGAACTCACAATTTATGAATTTAAATTTGGGCTTACGTGCATAATTTGGCGTCCTTTACGACTAAACCGGAAACCTTAGGATTACGTATTTACGTTTTTGAACTCCGTTTTTGATGAGACAATTTTTATTGGATTCGTTTTGTGACGTTGATTCATAATTTATAAAAACGTTTTTCGTGAAACGACCCGAGGGCACGCAAATCGAGAAAACTAGAATCGAGAAATACCCGTAAACTAGTGAGATGGGACAAAATACATTGTCCCACCCCACTAGCTAGCATGGGACGGCACCAACATGACACCACAACCATATGTGGCATCATGTTAGCTAACTAGTTACAAGTGTAACTAAGCTTACTCTTTAAGCTTACTCTTTCCACCAACACAAAACCATTAACCACATTTCATACATACCATTTACTTACATGTAAACAACTTCAAAATCCTCTCAACCATCACCACCTTGCCATCCACTTTTAAGCTACAAACACCCCTTTTGATCTTTTCTAGCCATGAAATACATGTTAACTAGCTCTATCATGGAGTTATCTTGAAGCCTTGATCATTTGGTGGCCATATTAACAACATTGGAGGTGATTTGCTTGTGTCCTAGGGCTGATTTCTCAACTATTGTTCTTGGTGTTTGATGATCTTGGAGTTACTTTTGGTGTTCATCAAGTTCTTGTCTTCCAAAAACAAGAAATACACTTGGTTGGTAAAGAAGATCATCCTCTCCATTTTCTCTTGTTATTTTTGTAAAGAACAAATGTATTTTCTTTATTATTGTATATGTATATGTTGTATATATGATGATAAAAATGTTGTGTGGGGATCAAGTGTTGATAGATATGCTTAAAAAGGTTAATAACTATAAGAAATGAGGCTAAAATCATGCTTATTTAGTTGGCTGTATAAAAACAGTATATAACTAAACCTTGAACTGATAAACTTGCATGGTATGATCCATTTACAGTAAGTACAAGATGTTATACACATGTGAGAGTTGGTCATGCAATGGAATCATTATAATGAGTGAGATATGATCAAAACAAGATGAGAGTGCTAATCTGAATAAGCTGTTTTGTAGGGACTGTTAAGGCTAGATAAACTTAAAATGAGCAGTAGCTATAACTGAGTTAAATGTAGCACATAATATGAAGATCATGCCACCCAAAAATGAGCTTCTAATTCATTATAGAACTCTAGATATGATAAACATGGTGAGCATGAAGATAAAAATCAGATTTTAAGAATTAATGTTTATTATTATTATATAAGCACTCAAATTTTATTGTATAAAATGTAAAATAAAAACCCACTAACTTATGAAACTTATTTATATAAATATGTAAAAGGTTAATTAAATGGATAATCTATATAAATGGTAGTGGAATAATACTTATAAGTAATAAAAACTATAATCTTGATTTTTACGACTTTTTCGGCTATTACCGTAAAATTAACGTTTTTCGCCAAATAAAACTTAGACGATCAAACCCGTCTAATGTAATGTTTTTAAAAATCATATACTGATATATAAGTAACTAACACAAGTAAAAACCGATAAAACCCGAACTATAGGACATACGGACATTAACGAGCTAACTAAACATATTGGACTAATAATTGGACTAAATAAGATATATACTTATAAAAAGAACTTATGGGGCTTAACCCATTTGGGCCCAACATGGAAAGTATAGATACTGATAATATAGGTATAAAATGGATTAAAACAAGTTAAAGAACTTATACTAAGCTTATTGGACTTAAAATAGGTAAATAGATAAAACTAGCAAACTAGTAAAAAGTTACCAAAACGTAAACACTAAAATGAGTAAACAAGGATATATAAACCCACTTGATCATCATCATATGTACAAAATCATCATATGTATATTTTTATTTTGATAAAAGTCATTGGACAAAGTCTAAGACCGATTATTATTTATATAGGTTTCCGTGACCGAAGCACGCCCGTAGCCGATAATCCGCCTTTCATTATCAACATGAGTTCATAGCCTCGCACTCTTTTAAATGTTTTATAAAATGATTTGTAAACCCGCGAGGGAGATAACATGCTAGATTTTGATAAAAATAGAACACAAGTAGTCCCGATGGTATGCTTAATGATATGGACCCGAATGATACTATGACCCTATAAACGAGACAAAAAGGATTATTAGTAGTTAGGTTATGTCACTTAAAGTCCCATTAGCATGAATTGTGAACTACCGGGATTTGGTAGACGCTTATGCATTTGATAGTACTATTTGGGGACGATCACCCCAGTTCGCGCCTTGACGGTTGATCCCCGTCGTACCACATTGATTGGTAAGCAAATTTATGTATGAGAAGATTCCATAGCGTGATTTTTGTGACGACACGCTAACTTAGATGGGCAAATTGTTTGTCGGGTTCGCGGCCTGCTGTTTTCATAGAAAGGTAACAATGTCATGCGGCTAATAATAATCCAAATGCAAATAAAAATGTATCTTATACATAATGTAATCCAATAACGACGCTAATAACGATAATAATATTACCTATAATGGTAATATTGAGGCTACGGTCTCATGGGCAGTTTAAGATGTATGCTTGATTTATATATTGCCTGACTAGCAATACGTGGACTTACTTCCGATATTATACTTGTGTTCTGATTTTAACGATTGTTTTATATAACGGTTTTTATTAAACTCTATGAATTCACTCGGCTTTCCCTGATATGATTTTTGCATGTTTTTATCTCAGGTGCTTGAAGGTAATCCGGATGAAGATCGACTCTGATGGCCCATATAATATTAAAAATGTTCATTCGATCTATGTTTTGTAAACTAAATGACCTGTATAATTTGGGACCTGTTGTACGCTTTTAATACTTTTTATCGAATGAATGTATGTTGAACCTTGAACAACCATTTTTATGTGTTGTCTATGATTGGAGTTATTGTGCTATCCCGTAACACTCTAAAAGACCCTTCCGCTGTACCGATACGAAAATTGAGAGTGTTACAGTTTGGTACCAGAGCTCTCGTTATAGAGAACAAAAGATTTTAAAAACCAAGGTTTTGAACAAAACTTTTCAAAATCTTTTGACAATGAACATTTAAGAAAATATTTGAAAAATCTTTTGACTATAACGGTGCCAGAGATCTCCGATGTTACCAACAAGCCCTATTGAGAAGATATATATTTTGATATATATATAATATAATTTATATATATGTATATATCGTGATTTAAGTATGTAATTGTTTAACTAGTATGTTATCCTAATACGAGATATATATTTATAAATGCAGATTGTCATAGCTGACCCTAATATTCCTGTAGAGAACCATGCTATTCCCGAACCTAATGTAGATGATGATCCTTATTTAGACTTAGTAGATTATGATATGGATGATGAGGAGGAACCATTTGAGGATCCCGAGCCCGAGTTAGGACTAGGAGATCAGATTGCCCCTCAGGTTGACTTGGTAGAGAATGAGATTAAGAATGTTGATATAGAGAATGATGATGAGATTGGGTTAGATAATTTAGATGATGAGATTGACGACGAGGATGTCGAGGAGGATGTAGGTATAGATGTTGAGGTCGATGATGATGAGGAAGCCGAGCTTATTTACCCTTATGATGTTCCAGAGGGCGAGCCTTTACCCCCACCAGTTGATTTGTCTGATTCTGAGGTTGAGTTACCTAGGGATGAAATGTCTGAATCGTCTGAATCTGATTCTGAATTAAAGGAGGATGAGGATGACAATGCACCTGACGGTACGGATGGTATTGCTACTCGTAGACGTGAGATAGGAGAGTCTTCTAGTACTCGAGAGGCTACTCATATTGATGGTCTTGCACCATGGGCCTTGAGACGTGATCTAGATGCTTCCCGTGTTAAGAGTTGTATGACGGAGATTGGATTAGGTGTTGTTCAGACTCATGTTGCTTATTTGGAGTCGAAGACTAAGGTTGGCGAGAAAGAGCGGGAATTGCTTAGTTTGGATTTGACTGATGTAGATCGTGGTTTGAATGAGGCATTTAGGAGGTTATCGGTGTTAGAAAGTGGTGAGTTTGCTGAAATGAAGAAAAAGGTGAAATCTATGGAGATTCAGTTGAGTGTAGCTCGTGCGATGCGTGAGAAAGCTGAAAAGGAGTTGAATATATCCGTGGGTTGGAACAGTAGATTTTATGCTGACATGGTTGAAAGAGGAGTGATCCGTAAGCGCCCAGCTAAAGATGTGTCTAGTGATCGTCCGACAAAGATATAGAAGACGATGGATGATGGACCATCTGGCGGTTCTCAATAGACCAGTCTGTATTTAGTAGTGACCTTTGTATCTTTTGTACTTTTGTAGCTTTGACTGAACCGACTTGTTAAGTAGTAGACTTGGCACGAATTTTGAGTGTATATAGTGCTAGAACTTTGATATGGGATGTACTAAGACAATACTTTTGTTTCAAATCGAATGAAATATGTATCTTGTTTTGAATTCCATATTGTGCTTTATTTGTATCTTGATTATGAATTCAATCCATATTATATGAATCCTTGTTGGGTGAATGCTTAATACTTTGAAATTGTGAAATTATAGAACTATGCCGCCCAAGAAGGCTGTGACTGAGGATGATGTACGTAGGATTATTACGGAGCAATTTACCGCATCTATGACTGAATTTATGGCAAATGCTAGAAATGAAGCTGGCGGTAGTGGAGCTGGCGGTAGTGGAGCTGGCGGTAGCGGAGCTGGCGGTAGTGGAGCTGGCGGTAGTGGAATTGGCGGTACTAATGTGAATGTGAATGCTAATAATGTGAATGCTAATGCTGGAGGAAATGTAGGAGGACTTGGAGCTAATGCACCTGAAGTTGGTGGCTGTACTTATGTGACGTTCATGAAGTGTGAACCTCTACCTTTTAATAGGACTGAAGGTGCTGTAGGATTAAGCCAGTGGATTGAGAAGACTGAGTCGGTGTTTCGGATTAGTAAGTGTAAGGAGGAAGATAAGGTGACTTTTGCTATGGCTACTCTTAAAGGTCGTGCGTTGACTTGGTGGAACGGGAGAATTGCTTTCATGGGTCTTGATGCTGCTAATGCTACTCCTTGGGCTGAAATTAAGAATTGGATGACTTTGGAGTTTTGTCCTCGTAGTGTGATCATTAGGTTAGAACAAGAGTTGATTCATTTGAGAATGAAAGGTGTGGACATTGATAGTTACACGAACCGATTCCATGAGTTGGCCTTGCTATGTCCTCGATTGGTTGAACCCGAAGAGATCCGAATTGAGCAATATATTAAAGGGTTAACCAAGAATATCCGGGGGGCGTGACATCATGTAAACCACTGACCATTGATGATGTTGTTCGAATGGCTTACCAACTCATTGGACAGATAATTCAGGATAGGGAAGATGAAGCCCGTGTAGGTGAGAAAAGAAAGGGAGACGGTGAGCGTGTAGATAGAGGTGATAATAGGAAGAATTTCAATCGCCGTCAGAACCAGAGAAAGGGGAATGCAAATGCTCTTACCTACGACACACCGCGCAACGATGATAGATGTCCTAAGTATGGCAACAAGAGGCATGTTGGCGACTGCTGGAAGTGTCGAAATTGCGGAAAGCTTGGACACAAGGTTGAAAGGTGTAAGAAGGGAACCATTTGCTTCAACTGTAACGAAGAAGGTCATAGGAAATCGGAATGCCCCAAGTTGAAAGCGATTGTACCTGGAAGAAACCCCCAGGGTGGTATCTATCAACTTGGAACAATTGAGGTGAAGAAAGAGGATCCGAATGTCGTTACCGGTATGTTTTTACTCAACAATCATTATGATGTTGCTTTATTTGATTCGGGTGCTGATAGGAGCTTTGTATCCACTAAATTTAGTGCCCTTATTGACATTGAACCTGTTGAGATAAATACTAGTTACGAGGTGGAATTGGCTAATGGTAAATTAGTGAAAACTAATAAGCTATTAGAAGGATGCTCTCTAAATCTCTTGAACCATTCCTTTCCGATTGATTTGATGTTGATAGAATTAGGTAGTTTTGATATTATTATTGGGATGGATTGGTTGTCGTTGAATAATGCTACTATTTTATGTGGAGAGAAGAAGGTTAAGATTCCTCTTAGGAATAGGACGTTAGTAATTGATGGTAATCGAGGTGAATCCCGTTTGAAAATCGTTTCATGTATTAAAGTCCAAAAGTACATCAGGAACGGTTGTGAGTTATTCTTAGCTCAAGTGACCGGGAATGAGTCTAGGGAGAAACGATTGGAAGATGTACCTATTATTTGTGAATTTCCTAAGGTATTTCCTAAAGATTTACCCGGACTTCCACCGATAAAGCAAGTAGAGTTTCGAATCGATTTAATTCCTGGTGCTGCACCGGTGGCACGTGCGCCATACCGATTAGCCCCTTCTGAATTAAAGGAGTTATCTGAGCAACTTAAGGAGTTGTCTGATAAAGGTTTTATTCGACCGAGCTCGTCGCCTTGGGGAGCTCCAGTCTTGTTCGTTAAGAAGAAGGATGGATCTTTCCGTATGTGCATCGATTATAGGGAACTAAATAAGTTGACAATTAAAAATCGATATCCTTTACCTAGGATTGATGATTTGTTTGATCAACTGCAAGGATCTATTGTGTATTCTAAGATATATTTGCGGTCAGGATATCACCAACTTCGCGTCCGTGAAGAAGATATTCCTATAACTGCATTTAGAACTCGTTATGGACACTATGAATTTCAAGTAATGCCATTTGGGTTAACTAACGCACCTGTGGTTTTCATGGATTTAATGAATCGAGTGTGCAAGCCCTACTTGGATAAATTTGTGATTGTGTTTATTGACGATATTCTAATCTATTCTAAGAATGAAGATGAACATAGAGAACATTTAAGGATTGTTTTGAATTTGTTGAAGGATGAAAAGTTGTATGCTAAGTTTTCGAAGTGTGATTTCTGGTTAGATTCTGTGCAATTTCTTGGTCACGTGATTAACAAAGATGGAATTCATGTTGATCCTGCGAAGGTTGAAGCCATTAAGAATTGGTCTGCACCGACAACGTCAACGGAAGTGCGACAGTTCTTAGGATTGGCTGGCTATTATAGGCGATTCATTAAAGAATTTTCTTTGATAGCTAAACCCTTGACTAAGCTTACCAAGAAGAATAAACCTTTCGTTTGGGTAAGTGATGAAGATGGAGCATTTCAGACATTGAAGCAAAAATTATGTAGTGCACCAATCTTATCATTACCTGACGGGAGTGAAGATTTTGTAATGTATTGTGATGCATCTCTTAGAGGCTATGGAGCTGTTTTGATGCAGAGGTAGAAAGTGATAGCTTATGCTTCTAGGCAATTAAGGAAGAATGAGGAGAATTATACTACTCGTGATCTTGAGTTAGGAGCTGTAGTCTTTGCTCTTAGGTTGTGGAGACATTATCTGTATGGTACCAAGTATACGGTATTCACCGATCACAAAAGCCTACAGTATATTCTCGACCAGAAGGAATTGAACATGAGGCAACGAAGATGGATAGAGTTGTTAAGTGATTATGATTGTGATATAAAATATCACCCAGGAAAAGCCAATGTTTTTGCCGATGCGTTAAGTAGGAAAGATAGAGAGCCTATCAGGGTACGTTCTCTAGTCTTGACCGTGCACAATAATTTGCCTGAGCAAATTAGAAATGCGCAAATAGAAGCTTGGAAGAAGTAAAATTTTGTTAATGAAGGGTTCCGAGGAGAAGGAGATCCTTTAGAGGTTAGAGCTGATGGAGTGAAATGCTTAAGAGGTCGTATGTGGATACCTAAGTTTGGAGGCTTAAGAGACTTGATTATGTTAGAATCCCATAAATCTAAGTATTCCATTCATCCGGGATCTGATAAGATGTACCATGATTTGAAGAAGTTGTACTGGTGGCCGAATATGAAAGCTGACATAGCTATGTATGTTCTTCAATGCTTGACTTGTGCTAGAGTCAAATCTGAACATCAAAAGCCATCAAGACTACTTCAACAGCCGAAGATTCCTTAATAAAAGTGGGAGCGAATTACGATGGACTTTATCACCAAGCTTCCTAGAACATCATCTGGAAACAACTCGATTTGGGTTATTGTCGACAAACTGACCAAATCAGCACACTTCATTCTGGTTAAAGAGCAGTTCTCACTGGAGAAGCTGACTCAAATATACCTCGATAATGTTGTATGCAAGCATTGAGTGCCTGTATCGATCATTTCAGATCGAGATCCTAGATTCGCATCGAATTTTTGGAAATCTCTCCAAAGATCTTTGGGAACGAATCTCGACATGAGCACTGCTTATCACCCCCAGACTGATGGGCAGAGTGAAAGGACGATACAAACACTGGAAGATATGTTGAGAGCTTGTGTGTTAGACTTTGGTAAGAATTGGGATAAACATTTGCCGTTAGCAGAGTTTTCGTATAACAATAGTTACCATTCTAGTATTAAGGCTGCACCGTTTGAAGCTTTGTATGGTAGGAAGTGTAGATCTCCTGTATGTTGGAGTGAAGTTGGGGATACCCAGCTCACGGGACCGGAATTGATCCGGGAGACTACGGAGATGATAGTTCAGATTAAGAATAGGTTGTTGACTGCCCGTAGTAGACAGAAAAGTTACGGGGATGTGCGGCGGAAGCCAATGGAGTTTAAAGTGGGTGACTGAGTAATGTTGAAAGTATCGCCATGGAAAGGCGTTATAATATTTGGAAAGCGAGGGAAATTGAATCCCCGTTATATTGGACCCTTTAAGATTTTATCTAGAGTAGGTCCGGTGGCTTACATACGAGAGTTACCCCCAGAACTTCATGGTGTTCACAACACATTCCATGTATCTAATCTGAAGAAATGTCCAGCAGTGAGTGATGAGAAAATTCCGTTAGGTAAGGTTCGAATAGATGGGAAGTTTCATTTTATCGAAGAGCCCGTAGAGGTTATGGATCGTGAGGTAAAGCAACTGAAACAAAGTCGGATACCTATTGTCAAGATCTGATGGAATTCAAAGCATGGACCGGAGTATACTTGGGAACGAGAGGATGAAATGTGGAAGAAATATCCACACCTCTTCGATTTCAATAAGAAACGGACATCCAAATGAAATGGATCACGAGGACGTTGATCCCTTTTAGGAGGAAAAGCTGTGACAGTCTAACATTTTCAGGTAGTGAAATATTTTCTCGTATAATATTTTGAAACTTATTTTTGTGTTGGTTGACGAACTCATAATTTACGGATTTAAATTTGGGCTTACGTGCATAATTTGGCGTCCTTTACGACTAAACCGGAAACCTTAGGATTACGTATTTACGTTTTTGAACTCCGTTTTTTATGAGACAATTTTATTGGATTCGTTTTGTGACGTTGATTCATAATTTATAAAAACGTTTTTCGTGAAACGACCCGAGGGCACGCAAATCGAGAAAACTAGAATCAAGAAATACCCGTAAACTAGTGAGATGGGACAAAATACATTGTCCCACCCCACTAGCTAGCATGGGACGGCACCAACATGACACCACAACCATATGTAGCATCATGTTAGCTAACTAGTTACAAGTGTAACTAAGCTTACTCTTTAAGCTTACTCTTTCCACCAACACAAAACCATTAACCACATTTCACACATACCATTTACTTACATGCAAACAACTTCAAAATCCTCTCAACCATCACCACCTTGCCGTCCACTTTTAAGCTACGAACACCCCTTTTGATCTTTTCTAGCCATGAAATACATGTTAACTAGCTCTATCATGGAGTTATCTTGAAGCCTTGATCATTTGGTGGCCATATTAACAACATTGGAGGTGATTTGCTTGTGTCCTAGGGCTGATTTCTCAACTATTGTTCTTGGTGTTTGATGATCTTGGAGTTACTTTTGGTGTTCATCAAGTTCTTGTCTTCCAAAAACAAGAAATACACTTGGTTGGTAAAGAAGATCATCCTATCCATTTTCTCTTGTTATTTTTGTAAAGAACAAATGTATTTTCTTTATTATTGTATATGTATATGATGTATATATGATGATAAAAATGTTGTGTGGGGATCAAGTGTTGATAGATATGCTTAAAAAGGTTAATAACTATAAGAAATGAGGCTAAAATCATGCTTATTTAGTTGACTGTATAAAAACAGTATATAACTAAAACTTGAACTGATAAACTTGCATGGTATGATCCATTTACAGTAAGTACAAGATGTTATACACATTTGAGAGTTGGCCATGCAATGGAATCATTATAATGAGTGAGATATGATCAAAACAAGATGAGAGTGCTAATCTGAATAAGCTGTTTTGTAGGGACTGTTAAGGCTATATAAACTTAAAATGAGCAGTATCTATAACTTAGTTAAATGTAGCACATAATATGAAGATCATGCCACCCAAAAATGAGCTTCTAATTCATTATAGAACTCTAGATATGATAAAAATGGTGAACATAAAGATAAAAATCAGATTTTAAGAATTAATGTTTATTATTATTATATAAGCACTCAAATTTTATTGTATAAAATGTAAAATAAAAACCCACTAACTTATGAAACTTATTTATATAAATATGTAAAAGGTTAATTAAATGGATAAACTATATAAATGGTAGTGGAATAATACTTATAAGTAATAAAAACTATAAACTTGATTTTTACGACTTTTTCGGCTATTACCGTAAAATTAACGTTTTTCGCCAAATAAAACTTAGACGATCAAACCCGTCTAATGTAAAGTTTTTAAAAGTCATATACTGATATATAAGTAACTAATACAAGTAAAAACCGATAAAACCCGAACTATAGGACATACGGACATTAACGAGGTAACTAAACATATTGGACTAATAATTGGACTAAATAAGATAAATACTTATAAAAAGAACTTATTGGGCTTAACCCATTTGGGCCCAACATGGAAAGTATAGATACTGATAATATAGGTATAAAATGGATTAAAACAAGTTAAAGAACTTATTCTAAGCTTATTGGACTTAAAATAGGTAAATAGATAAAACTAGCAAACTAGTAAAAAGTTACCAAAACGTAAACACTAAAATGAGTAAACAAGGATATATAAACCCACTTGATCATCATCATATGTACAAAATCATCATATGTATATTGTTATTTTGATAAAAGTCATTGGACAAAGTCTAAGACCGATTATTATTTATATAGGTTTCCATGACCGAAGCACGCCCGTATCCGATAATCCGCCTTTCATTATCAACGAGAGTTCATAGCCTCGCACTCTTTTAAATGTTTTATAAAATGATTTGTAAACCCGCGAGGGAGATAACATGCTAGATTTTGATAAAAATAGAACACAAGTAGTCCCGATGGTATGCTTAATGATATGGACCCGAATGATGCTATGACCCTATAAACGAGACAAAAAGGATTATTAGTAGTTAGGTTATGTCACTTAAAGTCCCATTAGCATGAATTGTGAACTACCGGGATTTGTTAGACGCTTATGCATTTGATAGTACTATTTGGGGACGATCACCCCAGTTCGCGCCTTGACGGTTGATCCCCGTCGTACCACATTGATTGGTAAGCGAATTTATGTATGAGAAGATTCCATAGCGTGATTTTTGTGACGACACGCTAACTTAGATGGGCAAATTGTTTGTCGGGTTCGCGGCCCGCTGTTTTCATAGTAAGGTAACAATGTCATGCAGCTTGTAATAATCCAAATGCAAATAAAAATGTATCCTATACATAATGTAATCCAATAACGACGCTAATAACGATAATAATATTACCTATAATGGTAATACTGAGGCTACGGTCTCATGGACGGTTTAAGATGTATGCTTGATTTATATATTGCCTGACTAGCAATACGTGGACTTACTTCCGATATTATACTTGTGTTCTGATTTTAACGATTGTTTTATATAACGGTTTTTATTAAACTCTATGAATTCACTCGGCATTTGCTGATATGATTTTTGCATGTTTTTATCTTAGGTGCTTGAAGGTAATCCGGATGGAGATCGACTCTGATGGCCCACATAATATTAAAAATGTTCATTCGATCTATGTTTTGTAAACTAAATGACCTGTATAATTTGGGACTTGTTGTACGCTTTTAAAACTTTTTATCGAATGAATGTATGTTGAACCTTGAACAACCATTTTTATGTGTTGTCTATGATTGGAGTTATTGTGTTATCCCGTAACACTCTAAAAGACCCTTCCGCTGTACCGATACGAAAATTGAGAGTGTTACAAAGGATAAAAGTCGAGTCAGACGTATCGCTAATATTAAGGTAAGAGATCATGACTTCTGGATTTGACAATATGGTACACGAAATCTTCAAGATTTGCATAACGTGATTTGGAATTTTGTATCTATAATTGGTACACATATTATCCATTTGTATCACTTCTTTATTATTATTATTATATGACCTATTGTAGATAAATTTGTCTCATTTGACCCATTTATAAGCAATTGAGTTCGAATAATATATAGGTTTATATCATTTGTTGAACTTGAAACTTTTTTCTTTTGCAGCTCTATGTTTCAAGAGTTGAAAAAATATAAAGAAAGCATTTCTTAAATTTTTGTTGAGAGTGCCAAAGAGACAATGAAGTGAGGCTCGTTTCGGTTTTAAGCTCGTAGGTGGTGGTTAATGAAACATAGTTGGGTTTACTTATCCATATGTGAAAAAGTCTTGAGTTATACAATATATGGTGTAGTGGCATGGAAGGTCTGCCAAGCTGATTGGTGATAAACAAGGTATATGATCGACTTTGCCTGTTCTTGAATCCATGCAATGTATTTAAATAAAAAGCTTATATGTATATTGTTTGCATCTATTATATGATTCAAGAACTCTTCGAACGAAAATATAATCCCTTAGTAAGGACAAGTTTATGTATTGTTTCTTTTGATATTGCAACAGAAGGGGTGTTTGGGTATTATAGAAGTGTGTAATAACCGTTTAGGGTGTTTAGGTAAGTTTATTTTAGGGCCTGTAGTCATATAAAGTCTTTCACATAGACTATTAATCACCCGTTCATCGAGTAATATCAGCACAGATAGCAACCCACTTAGTTCATCAAGTTCACATTGAAAATTAATATTTGTTTGTTAAATAAAATATCTTATTGTTTAAAATAGTTAACTGTTAAATAAAAATAGCATATCATTGTTAAATTTAAGGCGTGTGTTGCTTTCTCTTTTTTACATTTCTTGTGTGACATATATTTTGTTTAGTTACGGCACCTCTATGATTAATTAGTTACGGCATCTATTTGAATAATTAGTTACGGCATCAATTTGATTAATTAGTTACGACATGTATTTGATTAATTAGTTACGGCATCTCTTTGATTAATTATTTATGTTTAGTACTTTCCTAATATCCTGATGTTAACCTTTAGGTATCATTTACTGGGAAGTGTAGACCCAAACAGGCCTAGTTATGAATTTATTATCTAAATGCATGACACCATGAACCCTTGATGGAGCCGATAAGCTGGAATTTTACCAATAATAGGTTTACAAATATGTACACATATGTACAAATATTGAATGTCTGGACTGTAATATCTTTAGAAGAGATTCCTAAAATGACAAAACGAATTAGCACCTTTTTTTGCTTACATAGATGGTTATTTAAATTGTTGCACAAAAATTCGTGTAGATGGGTATGTGATATGAGCAAAAACTCATATCAATTTATCAACAAATCACCCTAAAACACAATAAAAATACCTAAACTTTGTGCTATAAAGCGGAATTATGTGGTATGTTTTGTGTTTGTGCTCAAATAGGTAAGAAGGATACATTTTCAAGCAAACAAAGGAAAAATCAAGCTTAATTTGATAAAAAAAAGACAAAGAAGGATCAAAAGTGACAAGACTTTAAAGACAAAGGACCTATCTTGACAATCTGCCAAAGATGAAGGACCAAAAGTGTAAATAAGACAAAGTCAAGATCAAAGTCAAATATGGTCAACTCTCAAGTCAACTCAGTCAAAGGATCAAATTTGTTCAAGAATGGAGTTTGAAGGACCAAATATGCCAAAGAAATGAAGTTACTAGCTCAAATTTACAAACTGCCAAGTTCAAGGGCTTATTCTGCCAATTTTGGAAAGTTATTCAAGCTCAATCCGTGTGCTAACTCACAAGCCAATGAGAATGCAAGAAATCAATGCCATGGATTGCCAACTCATTGCAGTTAATGCACTTCAGCCGCCAGTCATTAATTGGTCAAGATCATAACAGTTAAAACCCACTCAGACTTTTTCCACCAATGGCATTGCGCCATGCAATAATCAGAATATCCAAAATGGATAATGTTGGGAATCTAAACTTGTTAGATTCCCTGATCATTGATTTAAACATAATTAGGCTGTTAGATAGTCCCTTGCCTGTGCCTAGGAGGCAGGCAAGTTTCGCAAGACTCACAGAGATCCAAGTCTCTGTGAGCAACCTCAGAGGAGTCCATGTCAGAGACATTGTCAGGGAAGTCGAAGATTACCTGAAGACATACTCATTGGCTGTGATGGATAACAGCCAAGGTGTATCAGGGACTCTGAGGGGTTGAGAGTTAACAGGGGTAGCAATACCCTGATAACTCTCAGCACACTTTGGACATGCCATTTGTGTGTTCGAGACTATGAAGAATAAGGAAACTGTTTTTGACAACTGTTCCTTAAAGCATAATGGAAGACTACCAAGAATAGAAGGACATCATGTTACTGATGTGGGAACTTGTAAAAGCTTGTGTAGTCGCCATCAAGTACTGTTTAAGTCAAACTCGTAACACTATAAATAGGATGTGTATCCATGCATTAATGTTTAACACTTTGAGATATTAAGAACATTATTGCATATAACTTAGTGAATCAAACAGCTACGACTGTATTCATAAGTTAGGGTTTATTGTTGTTCAAAGTGTGCACAACACATTGTCATCAAACTGTGTTATCCATAACACTTGTAATTCTTTATTTTACAATAATAAGATTACGTTTGAAAAGTAATACCTTGTGTTGATTAAGTTAAGATTAGGGTTTCTTGCATTGATTAGGGACTTTCAATTGGTATCAGAGCTGTGTTTGATATTAAAACCTTCAAGAAACATCGTTCTCAGTTTTATAATCAAGATCCACCATGCCGGAAACTTCTAACCCACCACAATCACCTTCCACAAATCCATCTTCACCAAGACTTAACCCTCCTGCCAGTGACGATGATCTACCTCAACTTCTTGACTCAAGAGGTGGATCACACGTAACAAGTGTACCAGTCTTTGATGAAGAAGATTTTGCCAGTTGGAAGAGTCAATTTCTTGTATACCTTGATGGGCTTGAACCTTTTCTTTTAGAAATTTTAGAAAATGGTCCATATATTCCCATGGCGCTTACATCCACTGAAGAAAACCCTCTTCCCAAACCTCTCAAACAATGGACTCCAGCTGATAGGAAATTAGCAAACCAAGATAAACGTCTCAAAAGCATCATAATTTCCTGCCTTCCCAAGCATATCATGAAGTCTGTCATTCAGTGTCCCACAGCTAAACAAATGTGGACAGACCTCATTCTTGGCCATGAAGGACCCTCTGAAACAAGAGAGACAAAGATTCAGGCACTCAGACTTCAGTTTAATGCCTTTAAGTCACTTGAAGGTGAAAAGGTTCAGCAAACCTATACTAGGCTGAAGATTCTTCTAAATGACTTAGCTATAAATGATGTCACTATTGGTCAAGCTGAGATCAATGCTACTTTTGTCAACAGCCTTCCAAGAAAATGGTTGAGCATGAATCAGACTCAGAGAGCTAACAACTCAATCAAAAATGATACCCTTGCTCAGCTCTATGGTAAGTACAATTATGAAGAAGGGCTGATCGATACTATCTACAAATCAGAGACTGAAAGATTTGTAGTCCAAGGAGCATCTTCCAAAGCATTGATCTCTGCAACACATCCTCATGACAGCGATTCTGATGTTGAAGAAGATACCCGTAGCAGCCAAGAGTTCTTGTCAGACCTCAATGCAGAGTTCCATGAAAGAGCTTTGCTAGCCAACCAAAGAAGATACTACAAAAGGTCAGGAAGAGTAGGATCAGCTAGTAAACCTACTGACAGATCAAAAGAAACTTGTTTTGCCTGTGGAAAGCTTGGACATTATCAAAAAGACTGTCCTTCTACCAAGACATCCTCACCCTCTTATCCATCATCTTCATCCAAACCCTACAAGTTCAAACAACATAACAACTCATCTCAATCCAATTCTTCAGACACTGAGAAGAAAGATTACAAAAATAAGTACAAGGCACTTAAAGCTGAGTTAGAACAAATGAACTTGAAGATTGAAGCTCTGTCCAAAAAGAAAGGTGGTGAGAAAAAGACAGAGAAAGGGTTGGTGGCTGAAACTTATGATTGGAATGATGAGCCACTGACTTCAGATGAAGAAGACACCACCAGAGTCAGGGCTTTTATGGCGATAGCTGAGGATGAACCAGCTGTTAGAAAAGGTGATGCAAGATCAGGACAATGGGTTGACATCATAATGAAAAAGGTACACAGGCTTTTATCCATGTCTGATAGTGATGAACATAAGCATGTCCTTGATTACACCATTGTTGATTTACACTTTGTTGAGGAACAAAGAAAGAACCTACTTGATAAGTTTCACTCTATTAAATCTGAAATGATAAATGCTAAGGCTGAATGTGAAACTCTCAGGCGGGTTAATTTAGAGAAAATATCCCTGCAAAATGAAGTAGCTAGATTAACCTTGAAAAACATTGCTTTAAATGATCAAGTCTCTGAATTGAACAAGATTATTGAAAAATGGCTGTGTGCTAGGTTTACTATTGATGAATTGCTTAGGGATGAAGTGCCTGCTGACTTAAAAAGGGATATATCTGCTAAGAAAAATAAGCTGAAAATTCTCACCAAACCCAAAGACATTGTCTTTAAATCTACAGAGACTATTCATATGTCAGATACCACTTTGACAAATGACCCTGTCTCTGAAGATGTGGCTGAGCTACCACCCTTGCCCAAACTCTCTGGAGTTGAACCCAGCAGTTCTTCTAGATCTGCTAAGGATGAACTTAGGACAGATATTGAGAATCCTCCAGCTAAAGTTTTTCATGTTCCTGCTAAACAAATTGGCAAACAAGTAGCTTTTAAGCCTGTTACTGCTAAAGCTAAGAATAAGGTTGAACCTACCACTGAAGATCGCCTGTTGTCTCTTATGAAAGAAGTAGAACTCTTGAAACAACACATTAAGCCTTCCGCTGAATGCTCTACTTCTCATGAACCTAAGTATGTCCTAGGTGAACCCAAAGGGGAAAGGTTAATCAAACCTTATTGCAATGTATGTAAAAATTCTCACCATTCGACCTTAGATCATTACAGACACATGGCAGCTAAAAGAGCTCAGACACCCTCTAGGGACAGACCACAGAGTTCCAAAAGACAACAGGGAAATTACAAACCTTATCCTCCCTGTAAATTCTGTGGGTTCACAGACCATCACTCAGACGAGTGTGGTGACTTCCCTGGGTGTGATATCTGTGGGAGTTATAACCATGAAACAATGAACTGTCCATCCCAACGCCAAAAGTTTTTCAGGAACACAAGAGTTGCTAATAAGCAATTCAGGGAACCCACTGGAAAGTGGGTTCACCATAGGAACTAATCTGTTTCTATGTATCTGTGCAGAAATATCTCAAGGAATCGGTATGGTATCTAGATAGTGGCTGTTCTAGACACATGACAGGGATTCAACAATACCTGCATAGATACTCAAAGGAGCCAGGTCCTAAAGTGGTGTTTGGAGATAACTCTTCAGGTGACACATAAGGATATGGCTCAGTGAACTGCAATGGGATTACATTTACCAGGGTTGCATATGTGAATGGTCTTAAACACAATCTTATTAGCATCAGCCAATTGTGTGATGCTGACTATAAGGTTTTGTTTACTAAGACTCAGGGAACCATATTCAACAAAAACAATGATGTTGTGCTGATTGCACCTAGAAGGAGAGATGTTTATGTCATCAACATGGCTGTGTGCTCTGAAGACAGCTCAAATTGTTTTCTTGCCAAAGCCTCTGAAAGTGTCAATTGGCTGTGGCACAAAAGACTGTCTCATCTCAACTTCAAGAACATCAATAAGATAGCCACTCAAAACTTGGTTGCTGGTCTACCTTCAGTAATGTTTTCCAAAGACAAAACTTGTTTTGCCTGTGTCAAAGGAAAGCATCACAGGTCTTCATTCAAGACTAGGCAATCATTCTCTATTGACAAGTGCTTACATCTCCTTCACATGGATTTGTTTGGGCCTGTCAAACCTCAAACCATTAATCACAACAAATACACCTTGGTCATAGTTGATGAATTCTCAAGATACACATGGGTGTTCTTCCTCAGAAGGAAAAGTGATGCAGCTGAAACCATCATGTCCTTCATCAGACAGGTTGAAAATATGAATGATGTTAGAGTCAAAGCTCTAAGAAGTGATAATGGTACAGAATTCAAGAATCATCAACTTGAATCTTTTTGTGATGAAAAAGGGATTTCTCAGAACTTCTCTTCAGCTGGCACTCCTGAACAAAATGGTGTGGCTGAAAGAAGAAACAGGACTTTGATTGAAGCAGCAAGAACTATGTTAAATGGTGCAGCCTTACCAAAGAAATTTTGGGGAGAAGCTGTTCACATTGCCTGCTACACTCAAAACAGATCAATCATTGTCAAAAGACATGGTAAAATCTCCTATGAAGTTTTCAGAAAAAGATCTCCAGACGTCAGCTATTTTCATGTGTTTGGGTGCCCTGTGTTTATTTATAACTACAGGGATAAACTTGGAAAGTTTGATGAAAAAGCTGATGATGGTTTCTTTTTGGGATACTCTCCAACAGCCAAAGCCTTCAGAGTATTCAACATCAGAAGACAAGAAGTAGAAGAAACATTCGATGTTAGATTCAATGAAGATGATGAAGTCATACAGAGAACAGGAACAGAGGGTGATGAAATAGATTTTAATGAAAATATTTCTTTCCCAAGTGATGAGTTCACAGAACCCAGATCTACCAGTCATCATCACTCCAACACTCTCACTCCTTATGTCCCTGCATTTGACCCTCTGTCTACTCACAACATAGAAGTTCCTACCTCTCAGGAACTTAATGAAGAAGAACCTCAAATTTCTAATGGTCTTTCTCATGATATTGATGACTCACCAATTCTTCAAATCCCTGAAGATTCTCCTGCTGATAATGAAATAGCTTCCCTTGATATGGCTGAAGAAGACTCTGACACTGAAGTAGTCTTTGAAGAAAGCCCTCCTAGTCAGCAGGATGAAACTCAAATTGTACCAGCTGTGCCCTCAAATACCCCTGTCCTTGAATCCCCAGCTCCTCAAAATAAGTGGTCAAGAGATCAACACATTCTTCTTGTCAATATTATTGGGGAACCAAATGCAGGGGTCACAACCAGACAGCGAATCCAAGACTCAGAGTCAGCCTCAGCCAATGAATGTCTCTTTGCTGAATTTCTCTCACAAATTGAACCTAAAAGAGTTGTTGAGGCTCTGGTAGAAAAAGGATGGGTAGTTGCTATGCAAGAAGAAATTAATTAGTTCAAAAGGAACAAAGTATGGACACTAGTGCCAGCTCCACCTGGAAAGAATATCACAGGCACTAGATGGATCTATAGAAATAAGATGGATGAAATTGGGAACATCATCAGGAACAAGGCCAGACTGGTAGCACAGGGGTTCTCTCAGACTGAAGGAATTGATTATGATGAAACTTTTGCACCTGTTGCTAGACTTGAAGCCATCAGAATCTTCCTTGCTTATGCTGCCTATATGAACATCACTGTGTATCAGATGGATGTTAAGAGTGCCTTCCTCAATGGTGATTTGGCTGAGGAAGTGTATGTTGCACAACCTGAAGGATTTGAGAACAGCGAGTTTCCGAACCATGTGTACAGACTTCACAAGGCAATGTATGGTCTGAAACAAGCTCCCAGAGCATGGTATGAAACTCTTTCAAATTTCTTAACTGAAAATAAATTTATCAGGGGTTCTATTGATAAAACACTCTTTACCTTCAAGGACAAGAGTGATTTCATCATTGTGCAGATTTATGTGGATGATATCATCTTTGGGTCAACAAATGTTAATCTTAGTAAACGTTTTGCTAAATTAATGACCAAGAAATATGAGATGAGTATGATGGGTGAATTAACTTACTTTTTGGGCTTTCAAATTAAACAATGTCCTAAGGGAATTTCAATTTGTCAAGAAAAGTATGTTAAGGATTTACTTAAAAAATATGACTTAGCTGATTGTGCATCAGTGAAATGCCCCATGCTTCCACCCAACAACTTGGGCCCTGATGAGTCAGGGGTCTCTGTCAATGAGACTTTATATAGAGGCATGATTGGGTCACTCGTGTATCTAACAGCTAGTCGTCCAGATATCCAATTCTCCACATGTCTCTGTGCAAGGTACCAAGCTAACCCAAAAGAATCCCATCTAGTGGTTGTTAAGAGAATTTTCAGGTATCTCAAAGGAACACCATCCCTAAGACTATGGTATCCAAAGGAATCAGGCTTTGATCTCAAGGCCTATTCAGATTCAGATTATGCTGGATGATGTATTGACAGGAAAAGCACTTCAGGCAGCTGTCAAATCCTAGGAGGAAAATTAGTTGGATGGAGTGCTAAGAAGCAAAACTCTGTGGCTATGTCTTCAGCTGAAGCAGAATATGTCGCTGCAGCCAGCTGTTGTGCTCAGGTGCTCTGGATGAAAAGTCAATTGGCTGACTATGAAATCTTGTATGACAAAGTGCCAATCTTTTGTGACAACACCAGCGCCATTGCCATATCCAACAACCCTGTTCTTCACTCTCGTACCAAACACATTGATATCAGGTATCATTTTATCAGGGATCATATAATGAAGGGAGATATTGAGCTGCATTTTGTTCCCACAGAGCTGCAACTAGCTGATATCTTTACAAAGCCTTTGGCTGAACCTTCGTTCAACAGGCTAGTTGCTGAGTTAGGGATGCTCAATATCTCAAAGCCTGTGGCTTGATATTAAATGTGTTCATTAAATGATTGATTCTATATTAAATGTTTTTCACATGAAACTAGGTAGTTACTTTCCAAGTAAATGCAAAAAACATTCTCAAATATTTAATCATTTATTTTTCGGATAACGAGGAGACAAACTTTTTGAAAGGTCAAGGGGACCCACTCTAGCAGTCATTTTCGCACCTTGCATTTAATACGGTTGAATAACTGTTCACTTAGTTTGAATATATATTGTCTCCTTTCTCTTCTCACCCACCACCATTCTAAAATCTACTTCTCTCTCTAAGTTCTTATCTCTCTTAAACATCCGCCATTTTCTTTCACCTTCAACCTCAAATCCATGGCGTTTTCAGTTCCCAAAGCTTCAAATGTTAACTTCGAGATCAACGAGAGCATCCTCGCCTCCAACAACGCCATTGGATGGATTAAGGCACCAAACAACACCTATTCAGATCTGGTAAATTTCATGCAGAATTGTGACCTAAATGAAGCCTTCACCAAATCCCCATCCACCTTTTACCAAGAATACCTTAGGGAATTCTGGTATTCTGCTGAAGTGGTAGAAGACACCATAACTTTTAGCCTTTCATGCAATGAACACCCTTTTGCCTTCTCCCTTAAAGACTTTTCAAGTGTGGCCGGATTAAAGCATGGAGATGAATACCTAAAGGTGGTTGACAAAAAGGTTGTCAAGGAAGTCCTGGCCACACTCAACCCTTGCCATGACGTTAACCCTGCCCTTACACCAGTTGAGGTCCTCGCCAAATCCCCTCTGAAGATTAAATATTTCACTCCTATGTGGCGTGTCCTCTTCACCCACATTGTTAAGTCCCTGGGAGGAATGCAGGGATCACAGGATCAGATGTCTTTCAACCATCAGGCTATTGCTTATGGATTAATTTGGGGAGCTGATGTTGATGTTAGAAGCATTCTCTTCTCAAACCTGGTAGAACAGCTGAAGGGAAGGAATCAGGTCAGAGAAAAGAATATCTGTTATGTGCGCTTCCTGTCTCTGATCTTTGAAAGCCTGCTGGGAGATAACTACCACAACAAGGCCTTGACTGCTCTTAAGCCCTATCGCATCACAGGCGCCATCTACAAGGAATTAGGAGCTGAAGATATCCCTGTCACCGCCCATATGCTGAATGTGGCCAACCAAGTACCAAATGCTGAGAAGCCCTTGCTCCCTTCCTCGAAGAAGGTGAATACTTCTAGTGTTGCTGGCAAGTCTATGTCTTTGACCTCTGGGCAGCACACTAATAAGTCTGAGGCTTCATCTGGCCAACAACCTAAGAAGAAGAAAATCCCCTCTTCTTCCCACTCCAAAGCTGTTACTAAGGCCAAAGGAAAGAAGACTGACACCTCCTCTGGTCCAGATACTCTTGTGGATTCGGATTCTTTGGCTGACAAACAACAGGCGTCTAGTGTCTCAAAGTCAGCTGAGACAACAGGAAACCAGCCTGATCAAGCTGATATCTCACAGGTAATCAGTGTACATTTTTAGAGGTTCACAAGCAGCCACTCTCATTTGTCTGTAGGAGAGAGTGGTGAAGTTAGGGTAATCCTCGACCCATAGAAGTCTGTCAATACACTTAGAATACTTTAAGACTTCTGTACACCCTGTCTTTGCACCAGGGAATGATTCATTTTTGTTTATAAAGCACCCCGATGACCCTGCACCCTCTAGATAGTATTCAGGCTAACAACAACCTGAATACACTAATGTCTCAACCTTGATCAGCTGTACTTCACACAGCCTCTTGGTTCCCTCCTTAAAAGAGTCCCAAATGATTTATCCTTTCTGGGGGAGCTGAATCATCACCCTCAGCTTTCCTAGGGGCAGCGTAACAGGCGACCTACAACCACATATGTTTCACTCTTAAAAGAGTCCCAAAGGTTTTAACCTTTTGGGGGGGCTGAATAATCACACTCCGCTTTCCTAGGGGCAGCGACTGGCGATCCATAAACAACATATGTTTCACAATCAAAAGAGTCCCAAAGGTTTTTACCTTTTGGGGGGGCTGAATAATCACACCCAGCTTTCCTAGGGGCAGTGAATGGCGATCATTAACCACATTTTATTCACACTTAAAAGAATCCCAAGGATTTATCCTTTGGAGTGGCTGAGTAATCACCCTCAGCCTCTCTGGGACAGCGAAATGGCGACCATTCCCCTTATATTTTTCCCTGTTACTAATTACAACAACTTTGCAGGCTGAAATTGTACATCCAGTCATCGAGTCTCAAGTACAACAAGAAAAGGAGGCTGATACATGTACTCAAGACAAAACCAATGATGAAGATCATCTGTTAAATGCTGATGAAGAAATGCTCTCATTAGAGGATTATGTCTCTGATATTGAGCCCATGCCTGAAGATGAATTCCCTGAAGGAATGTTCGATGAAGAGGATGAAGAAGATGAGGAAGACCAACTGTCTGTCTCTCCTCCTAAAGAAATAGCTGTGTCTACACCAGCTGGTGACAAGACTTCTCCTCTCAAGGATGTTGTTGATACTCCAAACTCTGCTACCTCAGCAACAACAGTCTTCCAAAAACCAACTTATGATCCAACAGCAGAATTTCTCATGTTTGATCATCCTGCCCAGACCAACTTTGACTTAATACCAAGGGGGGATGACTATGCTCTGCAAAGCCTCAATATCAAGAATCTTTAGCCTGTCCATCATCAATCTGATATTGAGCGCTTATCAAGAAAGCTGGATGTGATCAAGTCTGAGATGCACAACTTTACTGTGACATTTCCAGGCATCATCAAAAAGGTTGTGACTGAGGCTGTCACTGAACCAATTCAGGATGGTGCACGAAGAGGTGTAGCCCAGGGACTCGGTCATCTTTCAACAAGAATAAAGGATGACATTGACTCAGCCGTCCCTGCTATGTTCCATGAACATGAACTCACCATGCACAGGCACTTTAATGTTGTTCGCACCAGGCAATACAACCATGCTAACTTTATTGTCAGGCGTGTTCAGGCAAATACTAATGCAAATTCCAACCTCCTGGTAAAGATTGCTAGGGCTTCAAGAAAAAGACAACGTGCTATGGCTGCCTCTGTGGAGCAGATTGCAAGACGTTTTCAAGCACGTTCATCCAAACATCTGCGAAGTCAGGATAAACGTGAGGGGGAGAAAAATACAACACTCAGCCTTGCATTTGCTGAACAAGGCTCATCATCAGCTAACCCCACCACTACACTTGTTCCTCTCCAAGTCATCACACCAGTTATAATACCTGATGATGAGGATAATACTCAGGGGGAGCAACAAACTCAAGATGGAGCTGACTCATCAAAGTCTCTGGTTTTGGTTAACACCAGCAAGCCTGAGGATGATGATGAGCCAGCTGCCAAGAAATTAAAATTCACTGTTAGCTCTCTCCCCAAAGCTATTCAAACTCAGGCTCAGACAGCGTTTATCAGAAGAGCTGAGGTTTTGAAAAACATAAGTGTGGAGTCCTCTGTCTCGAAGAAAGGAAAGGAGATAGTTTTGGTTGACACAGATACCAAACTTAAGAAGATAGCTGCGATGCTAGAGACAGGAGGATCCACCACAGACCTCTCACAATTCTCAACCTTTACACCTTCCGATGAGATTCCTTTGACCCCTGAAGAAATAGAGAAACAGGCTGAAGAATTCAAAAGATTAAGTAAACTTAAGACAGCCAAAGAATTAAATGAAGCTACTCTGAGGAAGATGACACCACCTGAAAGGGAAAAACAAAAACAAAGGTTGAGGGAAATGGAAGTAAAACGCGCTGAGGCCTTAAAGAAAGTCAAAGCTGACTATGATGCCTGCGTGAACAACAGATATGCTTCTGGCAAGATAACCAAGTTCAAATACACCATTCATAAATCCACAAACACCCCACAAATGATCTTATGGAGGGAAAACCAACAGAGAAATATGGATGTGTTTGACAACTTCAGGTTAAAGACACTTGGGTTATCAGAATGGTTCGAACTTGAAGCCTTAGCTGCCAAGAAGTCTGGACAGGCAAATTTCCTTCTGCTTAAAACTCTTAAGGCCAAGTTTAACTGGATCAAGGAAACAGCAGCCAAACTTAAGATTGATCCCCCACCACAGCTTTTTGAACAAGAACCCCCAAAGACAGGCAACAAAAGGAGAAGAATTTCACAAATTGTTAATGAAACTTTTTTTACTGAAGATGTTCAAGTGGATGGCATGCACAGGGATTTGATCCTCCCAAATGGTATTGTTGGCCCTGTTGATGGTCAGACATATACAGAGCCTGAAAGAGGAATGGCATTCATGAACAAGGCTTGCCAGTATGCTTTTCAAAGGGAAGATGAGTTGTGCTTAGCTTCAACTATTCAGCTACTCTGTCACAAGAAGTGTCTCAAGAAGAAGTTTGCAAAGACTTTGCAGGATGAAATTGATAACAGATTAGACTTGGCTGAAGCTGAAGAAAGAATTAAAAATGATGACTATTGAAGATGTTCACAGCCCTTTTTACCTTCATCTTTTATTTGGCTTATGTAATGCACATGTAATTTTCTTTAAGTTTTAATAAAATCATGAGGTATGTTTGTTTAGATCTGTTATGTGTAAGAAGAAGCTGTTAAACTCACTTACCTTAACTTAGTTAGATCTAGCATTATTTATGTTTAAATAGGGGGAGATTGTTAGGAATCTAAACTTGTTAGATTCCCTGATCATTGATTTAAACATAATTAGGCTGTTAGATAGTCCCTTGCCTGTGCCTAGGAGGCAGGCAAGTTTCGCAAGACTCACAGAGATCCAAGTCTCTGTGAGCAACCTCAGAGGAGTCCATGTCAGAGACATTGTCAGGGAAGTCGAAGATTACCTGAAGACATACTCATTGGCTGTGATGGATAACAGCCAAGATGTATCAGGGACTCTGAGGGGTTGAGAGTTAACAGGGGTGGCAATACCCTGATAACTCTCAGCACACTTTAGACATGCCATTTGTGTGTTCGAGACTATGAAGAATAAGGAAACTGTTTTTGACAATTGTTCCTTAAAGCATAATGGAAGACTACCAAGAATAGAAGGACATCATGTGACTGATGTGGGAACTTGTAAAAGCTTGTGTAGTCGCCATCAAGTAATGTTTAAGTCAAACTCGTAACACTATAAATAGGATGTGTATCCATGCATTAATGTTTAACACTTTGAGATATTAAGAACATTATTGCATATAACTTAGTGAATCAAACATCTACGACTGTATTCATAAGTTAGGGTTTATTGTTGTTCAAAGTGTGCACAACACATTGTCATCAAACTGTGTTATCCATAACACTTGTAATTCTTTATTATACAATAATAAGATTACGTTTGAAAAGTAATACCTTGTGTTGATTACGTTAAGATTAGGGTTTCTTGCATTGATTAGGGACTTTCAGATAATGATCCGCAACTCATTCTCATAGCCAGTTAAATTCTGCCACGTGTCATCTTCATCAACAAAATTTACCAGGATCGACTTTGAGCTAAAGTGCATTTCAGAAGAAGATGTGAACATGAAAAGTGTTCAAAATCACAAGACAAATTCAATGGTCACAACCAATTAAGCTGAAATCAAACCAAGAAAAAAATCCCCAAATCTGTTCTTCATCAGCAAAATCCAATATGCAGATTTTTGACACGTGGAAGCTGGGGATTGGTTCCAACACGTCACCAACCCCAACTGCTTTACTCCTAAAGTCTATAAATACCATGTTCAGTCTCATTTCTTGTAGTTGTAGAAAGTGTGAAATCACACACACTTAGTTTTTCCTCTCAACTCATTTCTTAGTTCTTAGCTTAACAACTCAAGAGTTTGACACACTCTTGAGTCTGTTATAGTTAGTTGTAACAGTTTAACAGCCTTGTAACTACTTTTCCTTCAATGAAATTCAAATTTCAGTTTTCCCTCCAAAAACTCTCATTACCTTTCTATTGTTCATCCTTGCTTCATTGATCCCATTTGTTGCTGATTTTGGTTTGTTATGATCACAACTTGATCATAACTGACTAAGTTTGAAGATTGTAGCTGTTTAGATCATTCAGTTCAGATATAGCAGATTTTGATGAATTCAGAATCATTAATGGAGGATTTGATGATTGATTGCTGTTGATAGGTAGCTGAATAGTGTTTTCTAGTGCTAAGGTGGTGGTTAGCACTAGACTAGAGAGCTCAGCGCTCCTCTACTCCCCAAAGGAGGCCTTTGTTAAAGGTTTACATGTTCTGATTTTCAATTCCACTTAAAAGTTATATGCCTGCTTCATTCTAGCTTAATCTTGCTTGATAGTATGATAAAAGTTGTTTTAGCCTATTTCTGATCTAATTTTAGAGTTGTTATAGCTTATTGTGTAGCTTAATCCTGCTTATTGCTTTCATTCTTGTCTTGTTTTTCAAGCATTCAGCAGTCAATTAGCTTCTATAGACCATTTTGAGTTCTAGTTGTGTTCATTGCTTGTTACTAGTTCTGATACATTTCATTGTGGATTTAAAACTTAGTTTGATAAAGCTCTTTTCTCAGTTAAACCTTTTGATCAACAAGTCTTCACAAAAATTCCAAAAATCAGTAAAGTAGTGTTTGGTTCTAGCCTAAAAGTGATTTTCAAGTGTTAGAAATTGGTAAACTTTGCTTAAATTTCAGTTAACTAGTCATAACAAATAGCTTTGAGTCACTTTTAAGTCAAACTCTTGGTCAAAAAGGCAATTGGTAATAAAAAAAGTCTGGGTCAGTTTTCTTCAAGTTTTGTTTTAGAAAGTGATGATTTTGATTTTCCTGGTATTCATTTGTTAGTTGATGAAATTACATCAAACCAGCTCTCAATTTTCACTCAATATATGAAGTTTCAAAGTCTATAAGGAAAGTGTACAGTATCAAGTATTCAAGTAGAAATAAGCAAAAGTTTGAACCATTAAGCAAATGCAAGTTACTGTAATTGGACAAACTGCTTTTTCATATCTCCTTTTCCACTTCATTAACTGGTCAATTTTCTTTCACAAAATCAATCCATAAGTGCTCCTGGTTGAATTTTGAGATTTTGAGCTTATTGAAATTCTTGGTCAACGTAAGTCAACATAAGCACTCTTTTTGCTTATTTTAAGTTTCTGAGCTTATTACTGGATGAATTTTCATGAGATTTGATTTCCCGTTCTTATTTTGAGCTTATTAACAAGAATCTTCACTAAAATCTAGTTGTGCAAGTCTGGATTAGCTTATAGCTTATTTTGTGCTTATTGAAATTAGCTTATCAGCTTTTTAGTCACTTTCAGCAAGTTTCCTTGGATAGGTCTAGCTTAAATTTGATTTTAAGCTGTTTACAACTTATTTGGTCAAAATTGGTTGAGAAATAAGCTCAAACGAGCTTATTAGAGTTAGTAACCCGTTTTTGGTTAAAAGTTTTCAAAAATTGCATTATAGTCCTTGAGGTATTAATCTGTTTGTAGTCATGGCTAAACTAGCTAGTTATTAAGGTTTGCAACTAATCAGTCCTTGTACTTTTTAGTTTGTTTAAATTCAGTTGGGTAGTTTCAATTTTGTTGAGAATTAGTTACTAGTTTGGATAATTTTCATTTCTAGTCCTCATAGTTTACTGTTTTTGCACATTTAGTCCTTGTACTTTTCAGATTTACATTTTGAGCATTTACATTTCATAGAATTTACATTTCTAGTGTTTTGCATTTTAATTGAATAAAAACTTGGTATTTGCACTGTGTTTTTACATATAAGTAGACGATATTTTTCATTTTTGCAAGGCATTGTTTGAATTAGCAATAGAATATCCAAAAAAAACATTACCAACCAAGAACAATTAAAAACCCGATCTTGTTAGGACTTTCAATTTGTTAAGAACTGAGAAAAACGAACTTCAACTATACACATTTCAAATGGCGCCGCTGCCGGTTCTTTGACTTTACGAGAGACTATCGATTGACGGTTTTCATTGGCTTTTGGGATCCGTTCACCTAGTGAACGTTGTTTTTACGTATCATAAATCAAAAACAAATAAAAAAATCAAAAATATAAAAATATATAAAAACTAAAAAATTAACAAAACAATTCTTTTCCTAAAGAATTGACCAAACAAATTAAAAAATCCAAAAAGCAATCTTTTTCCTAAGAGATTGCACCTAAAAATATATATTATTGGATTCTCTCGGTTTTTATGTACATATAGTATTTTCTCTTAAAAACTCATAAATACAAAAATATTTTCCATATATTATTATAAGTAAATACGTATACGTATAAGAACAACCAATCTACATATCTTCCATAAGTATTGCCAAGGCAATACACCGTGTTGAGGGGCATTCCGGTCCTTGACACGTGTATCGATCAAACAAAATAAAGCAAGAATAGATAAATACTCTCAATAAGCAACAATTCGAAGAATATAAACAATTAAGTGAATATAAAGGCGATGTGCTATAAAATGCCATCTAAGGGTCAATAGGTACTTAAGTGCTTCGCGCCACCTAACCCCCCGTTCACTTGTGAGTATTCTAAGAAGGAAGGCTTCATTGGGGGTCTTGCACCCAAGTAGTACATACATATATATTATTTTCTTGTGGATATTTCATATTGAAACTCGAAGAGGATAATCCTTTTCTCTTCAAAGTCACACGAGAGCTTCTTTCTCATTTCTCGTATTGAGTTGCATGCTCACTCGCGGGCGTGCACAAATACCGATTGGTGTACAACCTCTTCCTCCGAAAAGGAAGAAAAAGAGAAAGAGTAAGACCACCACCGTCCATCAAGCCGGTCACAAGAATCGTGCTTTGATTCATCCACAACAAGAAGCCATGGCTGTTGATAATCGTTCTTTGATGGAACGTTTGCAATCCAATGTTCACGGATATGCCAATGCTATTAGGATTCCCGACATTCCTGCAAATTCATTTGAGCTAAAAACGTCTATGATTACCTTGGTTTCAAACACACCTTTCTATGGTCACAAGAATGATAATCCTCATGATCACCTTAAGAGATTTCTTGCTCTTTGCAATACCCTTAAGTACAATGGAGTTCCACATGATGCTATTAAGTTGATATTAGTGCCATTTTCACCAGAGGGACAAGTTAAGCATTGGTTAGACCCTCAACCACCCGATAGCATCACCACATGGGATGGTTTCACCTCTAAGTTTTTGAACAAGTTCTTCCCTCCATCTAAGACCACGGCTTTGAGGAACTTAATTATAGGCTTTTAACAAAAACCTAGTCAATCCTTTAGTGATGCTTGGGAGGAGTTTAGAGAGTTATTGAGGTGATGCCCTAACCATGGATTGGATGAAGTTCACCAAATCAATACTTTATATGATGGCCTTAAACCTCATCACCAAGATTCACTCAATGCTTCCGCGGGAGGGAATATTCTTCTTAAATCCATTCAAGAGGCCTTGGACATCATTGAGACTAAAGCAATGGTTCAAACAAATCCTCAATTTGAAGAAAGGGTTCATGTTATCCAAAACGATTCTCAAACACCTTGTGATAATCAATTCCTCAAATATCAACAAGAGATTTTTCAAAAGATGGATAGAGGTCAACAAGAGATGATTCAAGCCATTAAGAGCCTTTCATTGAACAATTCTTCAAATGATGTGAATGTCATTACTCTTTCTTGTGTAACTTGTAGAGGTCCCCATTCCTATGAAGAATGTGATAAGGTGCAAGGTTATCAAGGGGAATGTTATGCTTACCAAGAGGAACATCGTGAACATTTCAAGCCAAATATCAATCCAAATAACCTTTCTTACAAATCCTGAAATTACCTTACTCCACCGGGATTCCCACCCCAACCACCCACCCAAATTCAACAAAATCCTACTCAAGTGTTACAAAGGAATCAAGGGCAAAGACCACCTTACCAAGGGAATAACTATAGACCACCAAATACCTTTAATAATCAAGGAAATACCTTTCAAGGTAACAATCAAGGGTTTTACAATCAACCTCCACCTTTCCAACCCCAAGGTTTTCAAGGAAATGTGCCACAAGATTATAACACAATTGAGCTTCTTCACAAAATAAATCAAGAGCATGAAAGGAGGTTCCAAGCTAATGAGAAGAGATTAAGAGAAATGAATGAAGCTCATGAGAGAAGAATGAGATAAATGCATGAAGACACAAATAAGAAGTTTATGATTCTTTATAATCAAAGACCACAAGGGGCTTTACCTTCCAACACACAAACAAATCCAAGGGCAAATGTCAATGCTATTACAACAAGAAGTGGAAAGACAACAAAGGATCCTTCACCTTCTAAGCCTCCTATTGTTCAACCCACTTTTGTTCCTACTTGTGACAAGCCTTCTACATCTACTTCACCACCTCAAAATGTTCCCGTTTCTTCCACTTCAACACCTATTCATGAAGAACTCAATAAGGAAATTCCTTCATCAACCACTCAACCACAACCAAAACCAAGTCTTCCTTATCCATCAAGATTGAGAAAAGAAAAGCTTAAGAACAAGGATGATATCCAAGTTTCAAACTTTTTGAGGATGTTCAAGCAACTTAACATCAATATCTCCTTTGCGGAAGCTTTAGCCAATATGCCTAAGTTTGCTAAGATGATTAAGGACTTACTTTCTAACAAGGAGAGATTGGTGGATTTGCCTAATGCTTCCTTGAATGAAAATTGCTCCGCGGTTTTGCTTAAGAAGTTGCCTACTAAGCTTGGAGATCCGGGGAGGTTTTTGATTCCGTGCAATTTCCCGGGGGTGGAAAATTGTATGGCTTTAGCGGATTTAGGAGCAAGCATAAACCTCATGCCGTTATCGGTTTGGAAGAAATTTTCACTTCCCGAGCTCACTCCTACTAAGATGACTCTTGAGTTGGCTAACCGTACTATAGCTTATCCGGTGGGAATTGCGGAAGATGTTTTTGTTGGGGTTGATAGATTTACATTTCCCGCGGATTTTGTGGTGGTTGATTATGATATGGATCCTAGAGTACCTTTGATTGTTGGTAGGCCATTTTTGAGAACGGGTCGTACTTTGATCGATGTGGCGGAAGGAGAACTTACAATGCGGGTAGGAGATGAGAGAGTTGTGTTTAATATGGGGAAGTTGTCTAAAAAGTCTAATGAGCCCGAAGCGGTAAAACATATTGATGTTGTGCATGAGGAGGAAACACAAGATGATATTCTTTATGAAGTTTGTGATGAATACTTTTATGAAGCTTGCTCAAGTGGAGATTATGATTTACCTCATGTTGAGACCATTGCTTCCATTACTTTATTTTTGGATTTTCATGCACATCAAGAGCTAAACTTTGGTGAAGCCCCATATGACAATTTACTTTTCCACAATGATAACCATATTCATGAGGACTTTAGTGATGGAGAATCTTTTCTTTGTGATACACCAACATATGATGACTGATATGTGTGTAAACACACATCTTTTCTACCACTTAATTACAATAATAACCGGACCAAAACGTGTATTTTATGTCTTTTATGTCGGAATTATGCGTGGTTTGTGTTTTTGTTGTGATTTAGGACGAAATTGTGAAAAGTGGAGAAAACACGGATATTCACGGGCATTTACGGGCTTTTATTGAAGAAAAAGATGAAAGACGAAGTCAAGAAGTCAAGAGTGCATAAAGAACGGAAGTCCAAGACCAATTCTGAAGATTTATCGAAGAAAAAGTCAAAAGACGGAAGTTTACTTAAAGCCGAGAAACTCAAGTCTAATTTATTGAAGAAATTAAAGACGAGTTCAAAGAACTCCCAAGCCAAAAGTCCTTAAAGTCCAAGTCTAAAGAAGATTAGAAGAAATAAGGACTAATGATGCAATTAATGAAGATTAAAAGAAGGAGGGACTTAATCTCGCAATTAAGAAGAAATGAAGGAGGGGAGGAAGCTTCCTAATCCTCCCCTATAAATAGTCATTAGTTGTTAATAATTTTCTTTGTTGGCTAAGTGTGACAATTAGTCTTCCACTTTTAATTACCTTGTCATTTAAATACTTGTCAATTTAATTACCTTGTCTTGCACCTTAAATTCATTTAATTTCAAGTAAATTTCCATTTAATTATTGTCAATCTTTACTTTATCTTGTTAATCTCTCATCTACCTTTCTAAATCTTTGATTTTTATGTTTATGTTTGTGTTCATGTTCATGCTTTTATTTTGATCAAGTGGGTTTTTGATTATTGTGGTTAAATTTGTTAGTTTTGTTGATTTAAATTGTTTGTTTATGTTTAACTGTTGATTTGTTATTAGCTTAATTGAATCGTTTGTTTGATTTTGTTTAATCTGTGGTATCTTCCTTGTTTCTGTGATCCCTTGTTCTTCGGGGGAGTTTGTTTGTGTTTCTGATCTTTCCAGGTGAAATCATCAGAGCCAAGAGTTCTTTCATTCGGAACTTCAAAGTTCAGGATCAAGGGCTTCATCCGGAACATTCAAAGTTCCGAACGAAGGACAACTTCCGACTCAAGCATTACTCATTCGGAAGTCTCAAACTTCCGGACGAAAACTTCTGAACGAAGGGAAAGTTCCGGATCAGCCAGTGCTCATTCGGAAGTCTCAGAAGTTCCGGATCAAGAAGGTTCACTCGAAACTTTAAAAGTTCCGAGTCAAGCTAAAACTTCCGAACGAACTTCCGAACGAAGTTCCGAACGAAAGTTCCGGACGAACTTCCGAACGAAGTTCCGAACGAAACTTCCGAACGAAACTTCCGATCGAAGTTCCGAACGAAGGATAAGTTCCGAATCAGACGAAACTTCCGAACCAAGTTCCGACTCAAGCTTATTCATCCGGAAGTCTTCCGAACGAAAGTTCTGGATCAAGACTTCCGTATCAAGGAGTTCCGACTCAAGAGCTAGGTTCATTCGGAACTTAAAACTTCCGAATCAAGGATTTTTGTCAGGTTCTTTTTTGGTGTTTCTTTTTAAATTTCTGTCTTTTATTTTTTAAAGCTTATTTTTCCCACCTTTTATTTTTAATTGCACTTTAAGTTTATTTGCCTTAGTTAAATTTTAGTCTTGCCTTAGTTTAAGTTTTAGGTGCGTTTTAAGATTGCCTTAGATAGATTTAAGTTTGTGTTATTTACTTTAGTGCCTTTTAATTTTAGTCACGCTTTTAAATACTTGCACCTTTATTTTAATTAGACTTAGATTTACTTTAATTGCACTTTTACTTTAAACTTTTGCACATTTATTTAAAAACAACCAAAAAGATTTGTTTCACCAAAGAACGACTGAGTCACATAGGGAACCTAGATCAATTCGTTAAGATACCGAGAACATCAATTGAACCTAGCAAAAAAACCAATATTAAAATGGCGCCGCTGCCGGCTCTTTTCGTAAAGATTAACGGTTTTCTGTGAGAGACGCGTTGCTTTTTGGGATCCGTTCACTTGTGAGCGTTATTTTTCTTGCAAAAAAAATTCAAAAAAATCATAAAAATTAAAAATTGATAAAAATACATAAAAATTAAAAATTTCAAAAATCCAAAAAGATTTTATCTTTCTTGTGTATATATATTGTTTTTGTGTTTGGTTTCTTTTTCTTTTGTCTTTGTAGGTGCATGCGTACTAGATCTTCTAATTATCAAGAGCCCGAGCCTCAGGAAGATTTAGCTATGTCAGGTGTAAACAACAATAATCCACCGCACCCTAATAATAACAACAATGTTCTTCCACAACCCGATCTTCGGACCATGGAGGAACTTTGTCAACCAACCATGTTTGGACGAGGAGGACCGATTGCGCCGATGCAAATCAACGCTCCTGAGTTTTCGTTGAAGCACCACATGATTCAGCAAGTACAAACAAACCCATTCCGTGGATTGCCTGATGATGATGCCAACAAACACCGCGACAAGTTCATTACAATCACCCAAAGCATGAAGTTGGTCGGTGCCACAATGGATGAACTTCGCCTACAACTCTTTCCACATACCTTATTACATCATGCCGAGAAATGGTTTGATCGTCTCCCGAAGAATTCTATTCATACTTGGGATGACATGACTCAACGCTTTTTATCGCGCTACTTTCCACCATCCATGGTCACAAGCCTTCGCAATCAGATCAGCGGTTTCATGCAAGACCCTGATGAATCTCTTTTTGATGCTTGGGAGCGATATAATGTCTTGATCGATAGATGTCCAAACCACAATATGCTCCCTGTAACCTTAATCGATACTTTCTACAACAGATTGACTTTTCGAGATCGTGATACAATTAATGCAGCCGCCGGTGGCACATTCATGAAAAGGAGACCCGAGGAGTGTAGAGAGCTTATTGAGAACATGACTACTCACCACAAAAACTGGGATTCCTCTGCTTCTTCAAGGAACAACCCGAGAGTCAATGTCTCTTCTACCTCAGCAAACCCTGAGATGACCGAACTCACCCGCATGATGACTGAAATGAGCAAAAGTATTACGCTTCTCGCTTCAAACCAACAACAACAAGTTAAAGCGGTTGTTAATCCTTGTGAAACATGTGGCGGTCCTCACTCATACACCGATTGTCCTTCTACACAAGGAAATCCGGAAAATGTGTATGCGGCTTACGGTAATTATTCACCAGAAAATTACCAAGCTCGACAACAAGGGGATAGAAATCTGCTGAGCTACCGTTCCAACAACTACCTTTCACCCGGTTTTTCTCCTCAAAACCAAAACCCCACCAACAACTACAATAGAAGCAACCAAATCCCACCAAGAGCTTCTAATCCTTATAACCCACCCGCTCAACAAACCCCACCCATTAATCCCGATGTTGAAGCCACAATGAGAACCCAAGGTGAGCAAATCAAGAATCTGCAAAGCTAAATTATCAATCTTAAAGGAGATATCACGAAACAAGGAAATGAGATTAGAACCGAGGTTCGCGATAATATTCAATCCTCCTTCAGCACTCAAACGACTGAATTAAAAAATCTATTGGCTAGTTTCTTGCCCGCCGCTCAACCTTCTTCTTCGAGTTCTCTACCTTCAAACACCGTCACCAATCCGTGAGCCAATGTAAGTGTTATTACTACTCGTAGTGGAGTCACCATAGTAGGACCACCAATCCCACCACCATCATTTACACCTTCTCCACCACCATGTATCCCTACTCCTCCTACACCTAGTATTAGTGCACCATTACCGTCTCCGCCTCGTCATGACGATGTCTCTCGGAAGGACCCTTCAACATCTCAACCTTTACCAACTACACCTTCACCTTCCACCTATAAACCCAAAATCCCATACCCTTCTTGCTTAGGCAAGACCAACGATCTAACAAAGGAGGACTCTCAAGTGACAAAATATATCAATATGATTTCTCAAATGGGCTTCAGCATTAGTTTTCTTGAAGCACTTGTCCACATGCCCAAATTTGTTAAAGCATTTAAGGAATTGCTTAACAAGAAGGAGAAGCTGATTGAACTCGCCAACACACGCTTAAATGAAAACTGCTCTGCAGTTATTCTTAAAGAACTTCCGGAAAAGCTTGGAGATCCCGGTCGTTTTTGTGTTGCCTTGCGTGTTCAACAAAACTAAAGAATTTACTGCCCTTGCTGATCTCGGGGCCAGTATTAATTTGATGCTACTGAGTGTTTGGAAAACACTATCATTACCCGACCTCACTCTAACAAAGATGACTCTCGAACTTGCAAATCGCACTCTCGCTTACCCCGTTGGTATAGCCGAAGATGTGTTCATTAAAGTTGGCGCATTTACTTTGCCGGTCGATTTTGTCGTAGTTGATTATGAAATGGACCCTCGTATTCCTTTAATACTTGGTCGGCCATTCTTGAGAACCGGACGAGCTTTAGTGGATGTTGCCGAAGGTGAGTTAATCTTAAGAGTCGGGAATGACTCACAAATTTTCAAAATGGGGAAGCTTACAGGCAAATACTATGGACGAGAATCAGTGAATATGATTAATGTGCTCGATGACTTTACCGTCTATGACAATCCTTGAAATGAGTATAATGCAAGTTCGTTTTCTCAGTTCTTAACTAATAGAAAGTCCAACCAATATCGGATTTATTATTGTTCTTGGTTGTTCAAGCTTGCTTGGTAATCTATTGCTAATTCAAACAAAACTATTTAAAAATGAAAAATATAAACCTACTTATACGTAAAACAAATTGCAAATTCCAAATTTTATTCAAGCAAAATATAAAAATGCAAAATTTAAAACTATAAGGACTGAAAATGTAATTTCTATGAAATGAAAATGCTTGAAATGTAAATTCTAAAAGTTATAAGGACTATAAATGCAAAACAGTTAACTAAAAGGACCAAACTTGTAAAAACTTTAACTAACTAACCAAATAGTAACAACCTAACAAACTTAACAACTGAAATTTAACAAAACACAAAGTCCAGGGACTGAATATATGCAAACCCTAAAAACTAGGAAGATTAGCCAAAGATTAACACTAATTGAAAAGCAAGGACTAAAGTGCAATTTTTGAGAAGTTTTTAACTAAAAACGGGCTTAACACAAAATAAGCTAGACTGAGCTTATTTCCTAACCAAATCAAGTGAAACAAATTGCAAACAACTTCAAATCCAATTTAAGAAACGTGTATTCAAAGATTTTAGCTACAAGCCAAAATTAAGCAATTAAGTGCTTATCAATAAGCTCAAAATAAGCTACAGCCTAATCCAAACATCCACAACTTGATTTTATTATCAAAACTGATTAAGTACTTGATTTAAAGAAGGGGAAATCAAATTAGAACCGATTTCATCCAGTAATAAGCTAGATATCCGAAATAAGCTAAAATGAGCTTATGTTGACCAAACGTTGACCACTTTTTGGAAAAAGCTCAAAATCTCAAAAACTCATATTCAACACTTTCTAAACAGGATTGTGAAAGAAAATTACAAGTTTTCTGAAGAGGATTAAGAGATCTAGTAAAACAGTATGTACTTCACATCAGAGAATGACATTTGCTCAAGCTTGAGCTAAAAAGCTTATTACTAGCTTATTTCTTAATACTGTATATTTTCCTTTTAAAGTCTAAAAGTTTATGATGTAAACTAAGTCTTTAAACAAATTTGAGCAATTTTAACCAAGTAATGAAAGAGAACTAGGCAAATGAAATTGATAAATTTCTAAACCAAAGTTGTTAACAAGTATGACCCAAACTATTTTTATACCAATTGCCTTTTTGACTATTTTTATGACTTGTAAATGACTTAAGACTACTTGTTAACACCTAATGACTAGAAATGAACTTCTAAACACCAATTTTTAACACTTGAAAACTGATTTATAACTACTCCCAAACACTCCTTAAAAGATTTTAATCAAACTTTTACAAAGACTTTATGAGTTATGGTTTAAACTGAAACAAAAGCTATAGCAATCTTGATTCAATGGACAAAATGAAGGCTAATTAAGCTGAAATCAGACAATAACCAAGGCTAGAGCAATTAGTAGCTATTAGACCAAAAAGTTACTGAAAATAAGCTAGAAACTAGAAAGCTTAACACAAATGCACAAGATCAAACTTCAAAACACTAGAATCAATCAATTCACAACTACTTATCAAGTAAAATCAGGCAGCCATCAACATTAAACTAGAGAATTGAGCATGCAGTTTGACTGTTTAGAGGAACAAAAAATCAAGAGCCTTAGAACCTATTGTAGAAGTCCTTTGGGAAGAAGAGGAGCGCTGAGCTCTCTTGCCCTAGTGATACCACCACCTATCACTAGTAATCAACTCAAATCAGTCATCAAATCAGCTACAAATCATCAAACTGCCATGAATTCTTCAAGAACAATGGAAATGCTAGAATTCTGATCAAACAGCAACAATACTTCAACAATGTCAGTTATGATCTATGATTGATCATAACAAACATTTAACAGCAACAATGGAATCACAGAACAGCAGGAAAGTAGCAGGAATTGAAGAACAGAATTTGGCGGGAAACTTGAATTTGAAATTTTATTGATTGAATTCAGTTACAAAAGTAGTTACAAGCTACAAACTAACTAACTAACTCAAGAGTTTGTCAGACTCTTGAGTAGTTAGGTGAAAAGGAGGGAAAAAGGGAAAGGGAAATTTAAGAACTATGTGTTTTACAAATTTAGGCTACAATCACAAATGAAGTACAAGCTAAGTATTTATAGGCATGAGAAGATATTCTGTTGGGGTTTGTGACGTGTTCGAGCCAATCATAGCTTGACACGTGGAGGAATTCTGCAAATCCCACTTTGAAGGTGATGAACTCATTTTGGGTGTTTTTGATTAAGTGGATAATTTGCTAATTAAATTGCACCATTGGATTCCTCTCTTCAAAATGAGCAAAATTGGTGTTTTGATCTTCTTATGAAACGCTTTCTATCAAAATCCCGTTCCTGGTAAATATTTTCTTTGAAGGAGAAGGACACGTGGCGTCTTCTGGTTGGTTGTGAGGGCGTCACACGGATTGAAACTGTTGTGATATGGTATTAATTGTGGCGGCTGTAAGTGGGAATTTATTGCTTGATCCATGTTTACTCTTTCCTTGTTTCTGATTGGTTTAGAGCTTTTCACTTGGATTAAACATTGCATAACTTTCCAATGTTGGCAAAACAAGCCCTTGTACTTGGCAGATTCCCATTTCAAGCTAGTATCTTCATTTCTTTGACATTTTTGGTCCTTTAACTTCCAAAACTTGTACAAAATGCCCCTTTGACTGAGTTGACTTGATAGTTTGACCAGATTTGACTTTAATCTTGACTTTTCATAATTTGCACTTTAAGTCCTCCAACTTTCACAACTTGTCAAGATAGGTCCTTGAACTTCAAAGTCTTGTCACTTTTGATCCTCTTTTGTCTTTTTCATCCATTTGAGCTTGGTTTTTCCTTGTTTGCTTGAAATTGTATCCTTTTACCTACATAAGACACACAAACACAAACATACCACATAACACTGCTTTTTACAAGATAAATGGGTATTTTGCTTCATGTTTTAGGGTTATTTGTTGATAAAAGGATATGAGTTTAAGCTCATATCAAATTCCCCTACACTTGAGCATTGCCATGTCCTCATGCAATATTGTATTTCAAGGCTTAAAAATTTACATTTCCCTCATAATTAATCCACCTTGGCCATATGAGATGCATCTACACTACTCTAAACTAAATGATGCATGATTTTGACTTTTAATAATGCAATGAATCAAAATACAATTCTATCTATATCTTTTTGATTTTTCTTGAAATGGTTTTGATGGAAATAACTCATAAAGAATTCAATGACTTGGATTAGGGCTTGAGTACCATGAACATTTATCACCCTCAAGTTTCACTTTCCCCATACCAAGCTAGTAAATGAGATCATTGCATTCACAAGTAAAAAGTGCATCAACTTATTCATGACAATTAAATGTGGAACCGGTTATTAATTGAGCAAATTGCTTGTGGGCAAATTTGTCATTATTCAAGCGTGAAATATAAGAAATGTAAAATCCAAAAATAAGGAAGCACGGTTTTAATCCTAAGTAATCTTCTCATCCATTACTTGAAAAACCGCTCATAATTAATACAAGTCCGTATTAAGAGTAATAAGTCATTCGCCTTATGTGTAAAATCCTCATGTCAGGCTTTCATAAGTAACTACACACTCGCTAAGGGAAGAAAAATAAAACTCACGCAATAATTTACATCCGCATCTTTTTGAGATTTTGGATCTTCAACCCCGCAACCCGTCAAGGTAATATTGGATTGGAGCAATCTATTGAATCCCTGCAACCCGTCAAGGTAATATTGGAACTCAATAGTCACTATAATTAACACCACACTGCCCCTCTTGGGAGTCTTGCATTATTCTTTTTTTTTTTTCTTTTTCTTTTTTTTTTTCTAGCCACTCATTTTTTTCATAAGCCGCTCTTATTTTTCTTTATTCCTCACAAAGAAATTTGAAAAGAAGAAAAGGAAAAACACCCGCTAAATATGGAGCATGACATAAGTCTAGTACACATAAAACGTGCTAACTTAGAATCTTAAGACGTACTCATATCAACCATGAATGATTAGCCAAAAATGCATAAGAGATTACAAACCAATTAAAACCGTACTTGATTATTTATTAACAATTATATACAAGTGAAGAAATAGAGGTAAAGAAGAGAAGGGTTTAGCCACAAGTAATTGCCATGAAGTCTATCTAGCCCTTTTACACTTGCTTCAACTCTATCATTTCCCATTCTCCACAAATTTAAAATTTCAAAGAATGAAATTGGTGGAAGCTTAGCCTAATAGACCAATGAAGGACTACATGGTTAAGGATACTAGCTAGAGAGTGCTAAAATAAGCAAACTCGGGTTGAGTCAAAATATCCATGGCGGGCCTAATATGTCAAAGAAGTCTAAACTTGTTAAAACCATGTTTTATTATATTTTTCCTTTTTATATATTTTTGAATGAAAAATAAAAGAAGAAATATATACAATGCAAATGTGTTATGCAAAAATGATTGATGCAAAAATTATGAATGCATATTTTTGTTGGCCAAAGTAGATCAAAAATTTGAAAAATGTTTAAAATTCAATTTTCCATGTTATCATGCAAGACAATGACAAGTTCTAGGTAAGGTCACTTCGATAGAAGACCCCCCTACACTTAAGCTAAACATTGTCCTCAATGTTTAAGAGCATGGAAGTATAAAAACTTCCCCTACACTTATGACAATGAATAGACTTTGCTTAACCCAAGTTTAGGAAAGGACTACTATTAGTGAAATCATGTTTAAGCATAAGGTGTCAATGAAAAATCACTAAAGTAACGAAGTGAACCGGATACAAGGGCCTCCTTCATAAGCTCCAAAGCATGAGATGAGTGAGCAACCCTACAAACAAGCATGAAGACAAAAGAAGGTCTCCCCTACACTTATCTCCAAATCTATGCCTTTATTTCTAACCTACAACACTCTAACCTAGTTATACGATGCTTGAGTTAATGAGTCTCTAGCTCGACTCGTCCCTCAATGAATTAATTCATGGGGAAAATGGGGACCTCTTGGACCATTTCAACGGAAATGTCCTCCCCAAAGTAGTGCTTAACACGGTGACCATTCACTTTAAAATTTGGACCATCGTTTTGGGACAACTCAAGAGTTCCATATGGAAACACTTGAGCAATAGTGAATGGACCGGACCATCTCGACTTAAGCTTGCCCGCAAAAAGCTTCAATCTTGAGTTAAAGAGGAGAACCGGCTCTCCAACTTTGAACTCACGATTCTTGATCTTAGCATCATGCAATTTCTTAGTCTTTTCCTTGTATAGCAAAGAATTCTCATAGGCATTGGCTCTCAACTCATCCATCTCATTGATTTGATCTTTCCTATGTGAACCGGCTTGGTTTAAATCAAAGTTAGCCCACTTGAGAGCCCAAGATGCCTTATGTTCTAACTCAAATGGGAGGTGGCACGCTTTTCCATAGACAAGCCTATAAGGAGTACAACCAATTGGTGTCTTAAAAGCCGTCCTAAACGCCCACAAAGCATCATCAAGCTTATCCGACCAAGAAGCTCTATGCTCTCCCACCGTTCTCTCTAGAATTCTCTTTAAACCACGATTTGTGACCTCGGTTTGACCATTTGTTTGAGGGTGATACGCGGTAGAAAGTCTATGAGTCACTCCATATTTCTTCATAACTCTCGTGAATTGATCATTACAAAAGTGCGTACCACGATCACTTATGATGGCCCGAGGTACACCAAATCTAGCAAACAATTGTTTCAAAAACTTTACAACCACTCTAGCATCATTAGTAGGTAAGGCTTTAGCCTCCACCCACTTGGACACATAATCCACCGCCACAAGTATATACTTGTTTCCCTTAGAGGATGGAAAAGGTCCCATGAAATCTATTCCCCATACATCAAATATCTCACACTCTTGGATAAAATTTTGTGGCATCTCATCACGTTGTGTAATTTTTCCTTGTCTTTGACAAACATCACAAAATTTCACCATCTCTTGAGCATCCTTGTAAATGGAAGGCCAATAATAACCCGAATCAAAGACTTTCTTGGCGGTGTAGTTAGGCCCAAAATGTCCACCCGTAGGTCCTTTATGACATGCCTCTAAAATTTTAAATGCCTCGGGCCCATCTACACACCGTCTAATGATTTGGTCCGCACATTGCCTAAAAAGATATGGATCATCCCAAAAGTAATACTTAACTTCCTTAAGAAACTTTTTCTTTTGTTGGTAAGTAAGACCCTCAATAAGCACATTGCCCACAAGATAGTTTGCAATATCCGCAAACCAAGGTGTGGCATCCTCTTGGGAAGAGATAGACATGAGCTCCTCTAATGGAAAGGATTCATTGATTTCTTGATGTGGGAAATCTCCTTGAAAAGGATGCTCAAGTCTACTCAAATGATCCGCCGCTAAATTCTCGGCCCCTTTTTTATCACGAATCTCTATCTTAAACTCTTGAAGCAACAAAACCCATCTCAAAAGCCTAGGCTTAGCATCTTGTTTTGTCATAAGATACTTGAGAGCGGAATGATCCGTATACACTATGGTCTTGGAAAGCACAAGGTATGGTCTAAACTTCTCAAAAGCATATACTATAGCAAGCAACTCTTTTTCCGTGGTAGTGTAATGAAGTTGTGCACCGGTCATGGTTTTACTCGCATAGTGTATAGGTTGGAAATGCTTATTAACTCTTTGTCCTAAGACGGCCCCCACCGCATAATCACTAGCATCACACATAAGCTCAAAAGGTAATTCCCAATTTGGAGAAACCAAAACGGGAGCCTTTGTCAATTTTTCCTTAAGTGTCTCAAAAGATTCTAAACAAGCTTGATCAAAAATGAAAGGAGCCTCTTTCTCCAAGAGATGAGTCATCGGTCTAGCTATCTTAGAAAAATCTTGTATAAAGCGCCTATAAAAACCCGCATGACCTAAGAAACTCCTCACACCTTTAACCGAGGTGGGTGGGGGAAGCTTAGCAATCACATCAATTTTGGCTCGATCAACTTCTAATCCCTTATTGGATATCTTGTGTCCTAAAACAATCCCCTCTTTCACCATAAAGTGACATTTCTCCCAATTAAGTACCAAACGTGTTTCCTCACAACGCTTAAGCATTCTCTCAAGATTGGTGAGACAAGAGCTAAAGGAGTTCCCAAATACGGAAAAGTCATCCATAAAAACCTCCATGGTTTGCTCTATCATATCATGGAAAATTGCCATCATGCACCTTTGAAACGTCCCCGGTGCATTACATAGGCCAAAAGGCATCCTCTTGTAAGCAAATGTACCGTATGGACAAGTGAATGTGGTCTTTTCTTGATCCTTAGGGTCAATGGGTATTTGAAAATAACCCGAAAAGCCATCAAGAAAACAATAGTACTCATTTCCCGCTAAGCGTTCAAGCATTTGATCCATAAAAGGAAGCGGAAAATGGTCTTTCCTAGTTGCCTCATTGAGTTTTCTATAATCAATGCAAACTCTCCAACCGGTTACAAGTCTCGTGGGAATAAGCTCATTGTTCTCATTAGGCACCACGGTGATTCCACCCTTCTTTGGAACACAATGAACCGGGCTAACCCATGGAGAGTCGGAAATGGGGTAAATCATACCCGCATCTAAGAGTTTAATCACTTCCTTCTTAATAACCTCATGAATTTTTGGGTTAACTCTCCTTTGGTTTTGAATGGCGGGTTTATAATCATCCTCCATAAGGATTTTGTGAGTACAAAAATGTGGATCAATTCCCCTTATGTCGGATATTTTCCATGCTAAAGCTTTCTTATGTTTCTTAAGGACTTCAATAAGTTGCTCCTTCTCATCCTCTTTCAATTCCTTAGCAATAATCACCAGTAATTGGTCTTTTCCTTCTAAGAAGGCATATTCTAAGTGGGATGGAAGTTCCTTAAGTTCAATGGGAGGTGGATTCTCTATGGAAGGTTTTACTATGGAAGGTTCCTCAATGGTAATCTCTTGTGGAATAGGAGAAGGAATAAGGTCCTCATTGAGCAACTTTTGGATTGTAAGAATATCTTCTTCCCAATTAATGGGAGAATCATCATCACCAAGAAAGTTGGACTCAAATTCCTCCAAGAGGAAATCACTCTCTCCAAAAGGTGTTAAAGAGGGAGCAATTGAGGCCACGGTTTCAACATGTGGAATCTCATCACTAGCATTTTTACAAGCATCATGAAAGTGTTCATTACACACCTCATCTAGTACATCCACAATGTTAATAGTCTCACAAGGTCTAGACTCCTTAACCTCTTTTCTATCACAAACTTTCCCTAACTTAAACACCACTTTCTCATCCTCTACTCTCATAATTAATTCTCCTTCCGCCACATCTATCAAGGTACGACCCGTTCTCAAAAACGGTCTACCAACAATCAAAGGCACTCTAGGATCCATGTCATAATCGACCACTACAAAGTCGGCCGGAAAGGTAAACTTATCCACACCCACAAACACATCTTCCGCTATACCTACGGGGTGAGCTATGGTTCGGTTGGCTAGTTCAAGAGTCATCTTAGTAGGGGTGAGATCGGGAAGAGAGAGTTGTTTCCAAACCGATAAAGGCATAAGATTTATGCTTGCCCCTAAATCCGCCAAATCCATGCAATTTTCAACACCGGGAAAATTACAAGGTATCAAGAAGCGCCCCGGATCTCCATGTTTTGTTGGTAAGGTTTTAAGTAACACCGCGGAACAATTTTCATTAAGTGATGTGTTTGGCAAATCAACCAATTTTTCTTTGTTTGAGAGCAAATCCTTGAACATCTTAGCAAACTTTGGCATATAAGCAAGAGCTTCCGCAAAGGATATGTTGATATTGAGTTGCTTAAACATCCTTAAGAAATTGGAGACTTGTATGTCATCTTTGTTATTTAACTTGTCCTTTTTCAACCTTGAAGGGTATGGAAGAGTAGGTTTGGGTGTAGGTGGAATAGGTGTTGTAGTGGAAGATTTGTCTTTGTTAGCCTCTTCATTGGGAAGTGTGGAAGGTAAAGGAGAAGTATGAGGTGGTTGAGAAGGTGTGTTTGAGTGAATAGGAGCACTTTGAGGAGGTGGAGTAGAAGTAGAAGGCTTATCACAAGTAGGAGTACAAGTGGGTTGAACAATAGTAGGTTTAGGAGGTGAAGGATCCTTTGTTGTTGTACCACTCCTTGTTGTAATGGCATTGACATTGGCCCTAGGATTTGTTTGTGTGTTGGAAGGTAAAGCCCCTTGTGGTCTTTGATTTAATGCCATGAAAAGCTTATTGAATTGGTCATTCATTTTCTTGTCCATAGCTTGGAATTTCTTTTCATTCTCTTGATTCATCTTTTGCAAAAGATCCATTGTGTTTAACTCTTGTGGCACATAACCTTGAAAACCTTGAGGTTGGAAAGGTAAAGGTTGGGAGTTAAATCCTTGATTTGGTGGATAAAAGGTACTTGCTTGAGGTTGAAATTGATTTGGTGCCTTGTAGTTATTTCCTTGGTATGGTTGTCTTTGCCCTTGATTCCTTGCTAAAATTTGAGGAGGATTTTGTGGAATTTGGGTGGGTGGTTGGGGTGGAAAGCCGGGTGGAGTAAGGTAATTTTGGGATTTGTAAGAAAGGTTATTTGGATTGATGTTAGGCTTGAAGTGTTCACGGTGTTCCTCTTGGTAAGCATAGCATTCCCCTTGATACCCTTGCACCTTGTCACATTGTTCATAAGAGTGGGGACCTCCACAAGTAACACAAGAAATGGTGATGGCATTCACATTGTTTGAGGAATTGTTCAATGTCATGCTCTTAAAATCTTGAATCATGCCTTGAGTCATTTCTTGTCCTTGTTTGACTTGTTGAAGGATTTCTTGAAGAATTTGGAGTTCACAAGGATTTTTAGAAGTATTTTGGATAACATGAACTCTTTCTTCAAATGGATCGTTTGTTTGAACCATTGCCTTAGTCTCAATAATGTTCAAAGCCTCATGGTATGTCTTGAAATGAATACTCCCTCCCGCGGAAGCATTTAGTGAATCTTGGTGGTGAGGTTTAAGGCCATTATAGAAGGTATTGATTTGGGTTAGATCATCCATTCCATGGTTAGGGCATCGCCTCAACAACTCACTATACTCTTCCCAAGCATCACCAAAGGATTGACTAGGTTTTTGTGTAAAGCCCATAATCAAATTTCTCAAAGCCATAGTCTTTTGTGGAGGAAAGAATTTGTTCAAAAACTTAGTGGTAAAATCATCCCATGTGGTGATACTATCGGGTGGTTGGGTGTCTAACCAATGCTTAGCACTCCCATCTAATGAAAATGACACTAACATCAATCTAATGACGTCAGGTGGAACCCCATTATGCTTAATGGTGTTGCAAAGTGAAAGGAATCTCTTAAGGTGAGCATGGGGATCCTCATTTTGTTTTCCAAAGAAAGGTGATGCAGAAACCATATTGATCATAGATGTATGTAGCTCAAATGTGTTAGCGGGAAAGTCGGGAATCTTAATGGCACTAACATATCCATGAACGTTGGATTGCATACGTTCATACAAAGTACGATTATCAACAGCCATGGCTTCTTGTGGTGGTGACAAAGCACGATTCTCGTGATCGGCTTGGTGGACGGTGGTCTTACTCTTTCTCTTTTTCTTCCTTTTCGGAGGAAGAGGTTGTACACCAATCGGTATTTGTGCACGCCCGCGAGTGAGCATGCAACTCAATACGAGGAATGAGAGAGAAGCTCTCGTGTGACTTTGAAAAGAATAAGATTATCCTCTTCGAGTTTCAATATTAAATATCCACAAGAAAGTAACAATATATGTAATACTACTTTGGGTGCAAGACCCTCAATGAAGCTTTCCTTCTTAGAATACTCCCAAGTGAACGGGGGGTTAGGTGGCGCGAAGCACTTAAGTACCTATTGACCCTTAGATGGCATTTTATAGCACATCGCCTTTCTATTCACTTAAATGTTCGTATTCTTCGAATTATTGCTTATTGAGAGTATTTATCTATTCTTGCTTTATTTTGTTTGATCGATACGCGTGTCAAGGACCGGAACGCCCCTCAACACGGTGTATTGCCTCGGCAATACTTATGGAAGATATGTAGATTGATTGTTCTTATACGTATACGTATTTACTTATAATAATATATGGAAAATATTTTTGTATTTATGAGTTTTTATTGGAAAATACTATATGTACATAAAAACCGAGAGAATCCAATAATATATATTTTTGGGTGCAATCTCTTAGGAAAAAGATTGCTTTTTGGATTTTTTTAATTTTTTTGGTCAATTCTTTAGGAAAAGAATTGTTTTGTTAATTTTTTTAGTTTTTATATATTTTTATATTTTTGATTTTTTATTTATTTTTGATTTATGATACGTAAAAATAACGTTCACCAAATGAACGGATCCCAAAATCCAATGAAAACCGTCAATCGATAGTCTCTCGTGTAGTCAAAGAACCGGCAGCGGCGCCATTTGAAATGAGTATAATGCAAGTTCGTTTTCTCAGTTCTTAACTAATAGAAAGTCCAACCAATATCGGATTTATTATTGTTCTTGGTTGATCAAGCTTGCTTGGTAATCTATTGCTAATTCAAACAAAACTATTTAAAAATGAAAAATATAAACCTACTTATACGTAAAACAAATTGCAAATTCCAAATTTTATTCAAGCAAAATATAAAAATGCAAAATTTAAAACTATAAGGACTGAAAATGTAATTTCTATGAAATGAAAATGCTTGAAATGTAAATTCTAAAAGTTATAAGGACTATAAATGCAAAACAGTTAACTAAAAGGACCAAACTTGTAAAAACTTTAACTAACTAACCAAATAGTAACAACCTAACAAACTTAACAACTGAAATTTAACAAAACACAAAGTCCAGGGACTGAATATATGCAAACCCTAAAAACTAGGAAGATTAGCCAAAGATTAACACTAATTGAAAAGCAAGGACTAAAGTGCAATTTTTGAGAAGTTTTTAACTAAAAACGGGCTTAACACAAAATAAGCTAGACTGAGCTTATTTCCTAACCAAATCAAGTGAAACAAATTGCAAACAACTTCAAATCCAATTTAAGAAACGTGTATTCAAAGATTTTAGCTACAAGCCAAAATTAAGCAATTAAGTGCTTATCAATAAGCTCAAAATAAGCTACAGCCTAATCCAAACATCCACAACTTGATTTTATTATCAAAACTGATTAAGTACTTAATTTAAAGAAGGGGAAATCAAATTAGAACCGATTTCATCCAGTAATAAGCTAGATATCCGAAATAAGCTAAAATGAGCTTATGTTGACCAAACGTTGACCACTTTTTGGAAAAAGCTCAAAATCTCAAAAACTCATATTCAACACTTTCTAAACAGGATTGTGAAAGAAAATTACAAGTTTTCTGAAGAGGATTAAGAGATCTAGTAAAACAGTATGTACTTCACATCAGAGAATGACATTTGCTCAAGCTTGAGCTAAAAAGCTTATTACTAGCTTATTTCTTAATACTGTATATTTTCCTTTTAAAGTCTAAAAGTTTATGATGTAAACTAAGTCTGGAAACAAATTTGAGCAATTTTAACCAAGTAATGAAAGAGAACTAGGCAAATGAAATTGATAAATTTCTAAACCAAAGCTGTTAACAAGTATGACCCAAACTATTTTTATACCAATTGCCTTTTTGACTATTTTTATGACTTGTAAATGACTTAAGACTACTTGTTAACACCTAATGACTAGAAATGAACTTCTAAACACCAATTTTTAACACTTGAAAACTGATTTATAACTACTCCCAAACACTCCTTAAAAGATTTTAATCAAACTTTTACAAAGACTTTATGAGTTATGGTTTAAACTGAAACAAAAGCTATAGCAATCTTGATTCAATGGACAAAATGAAGGCTAATTAAGCTGAAATCAGACAATAACCAAGGCTAGAGCAATTAGTAGCTATTAGACCAAAAAGTTACTGAAAATAAGCTAGAAACTAGAAAGCTTAACACAAATGCACAAGATCAAACTTCAAAACACTAGAATCAATCAATTCACAACTACTTATCAAGTAAAATCAGGCAGCCATCAACATTAAACTAGAGAATTGAGCATGCAGTTTGACTGTTTAGAGGAACAAAAAATCAAGAGCCTTAGAACCTATTGTAGAAGTCCTTTGAAAAGAAGAGGAGCGCTGAGCTCTCTTGCCCTAGTGATACCACCACCTATCACTAGTAATCAACTCAAATCAGTCATCAAATCAGCTACAAATCATCAAACTGCCATGAATTCTTCAAGAACAATGGAAATGCTAGAATTCTGATCAAACAGCAACAATACTTCAACAATGTCAGTTATGATCTATGATTGATCATAACAAACATTTAACAGCAACAATGGAATCACAGAACAGCAGGAAAGTAGCAGGAATTGAAGAACAGAATTTGGCGGGAAACTTGAATTTGAAATTTTATTGATTGAATTCAGTTACAAAAGTAGTTACAAGCTACAAACTAACTAACTAACTCAAGAGTTTGTCAGACTCTTGAGTAGTTAGGTGAAAAGGAGGGAAAAAGGGAAAGGGAAATTTAAGAACTATGTGTTTTACAAATTTAGGCTACAATCACAAATGAAGTACAAGCTAAGTATTTATAGGCATGAGAAGATATTCTGTTGGGGTTTGTGACGTGTTCGAGCCAATCATAGCTTGACACGTGGAGGAATTCTGCAAATCCCACTTTGAAGGTGATGAACTCATTTTGGGTGTTTTTGATTAAGTGGATAATTTGCTAATTAAATTGCACCATTGGATTCCTCTCTTCAAAACGAGCAAAATTGGTGTTTTGATCTTCTTATGAAACGCTTTCTATCAAAATCCCGTTCCTGGTAAATATTTTCTTTGAAGGAGAAGGACACGTGGCGTCTTCTGGTTGGTTGTGAGGGCGTCACACGGATTGAAACTGTTGTGATATGGTATTAATTGTGGCGGCTGTAAGTGGGAATTTATTGCTTGATCCATGTTTACTCTTTCCTTGTTTCTGATTGGTTTAGAGCTTTTCACTTGGATTAAACATTGCATAACTTTCCAATGTTGGCAAAACAAGCCCTTGTACTTGGCAGATTCCCATTTCAAGCTAGTATCTTCATTTCTTTGACATTTTTGGTCCTTTAACTTCCAAAACTTGTACAAAATGCCCCTTTGACTGAGTTGACTTGATAGTTTGACCAGATTTGACTTTAATCTTGACTTTTCATAATTTGCACTTTAAGTCCTCCAACTTTCACAACTTGTCAAGATAGGTCCTTGAACTTCAAAGTCTTGTCACTTTTGATCCTCTTTTGTCTTTTTCATCCATTTGAGCTTGGTTTTTCCTTGTTTGCTTGAAATTGTATCCTTTTACCTACATAAGAGCACACAAACACAAACATACCACATAACACTGCTTTTTACAAGATAAATGGGTATTTTGCTTCATGTTTTAGGGTTATTTGTTGATAAAAGGATATGAGTTTAAGCTCATATCAATCCTCTATTCGATTCTTCCATCGATAATCCACTCTTTGAAGATGATGTGGATGATTCTCGCTCCACTTTGGACGCTTCTCCCATTTATGATTCTCCACCGGTCTTTGATGCTTATGATGATGATGATTCTAGCTCAGATTCGGATGATTTTGATTGTACTTCTGAGTATCCCGAGCTGCCCACTTTCGATGATTTTGATGAGGTTGATACTCTCTCGAGCGATTCTTCACATGATGAAGATCCTCCGCCATCACTCGATCCTACTTTGGACGATTACTCATTTGAGGAAGACTTCTCTGAATTTCTCAACACTTACTTCCCTCATGAGAGTGATGCTCCTCCTTATGACTTTGAAGATTATCGTCTTGATCCTACTTTGGATTTGAAGAACATTCTGTCAAAGGAGAAGAAACCGGTCGACACCAATATCCGTTGCACATATGATTTGACACCTCTTTGTCCCCCTTCTGAGGACGAGGTTGTGCTTCTTTGCGGATCTTCTTCACACTCGGCTGCGCCTGAGTGCTATTTTCCCCTAAAGGAAAAGGTGTTCGACCCCGGTATTGAAGTCTTTAAGCCATCTCAGTATCCACCTGATGAAATAAAAGGAAAAATCTTTGGAAATTTTGAAGACATGCTTGCACTTCACCCTTGCTTCCACCGTGCTCCATCTTTGCTTAAGGGAACCTTGCCACTTCTTCTTTGGCTTGCCTTGTTCGCCTTAAGCTTCTGCTTATTTATGGATGAAAACTATGTCTTTGATCCTGGTGGATATGTTTCATGTTTCTTCCGTTGATGATCAAGGTCGAGTCAGGCTAATGACTCGGTTAACAAAAATCAAGCGCTTCTTGGGAGGCAACCCATGCTTCTATCTTTTCGCTTTCTTTATCATAAGTGTAGGGGAGACCCGTTGGTTTGCTTTCCTCTCCTCACTTCTTAATCAGGGATTCGAGCTTCAATGATCCACTCTTGATGATTCTTGACGACCCGTGATTCCATGTTCCACTTCTTCCCGGTTCTATCCTAAACTCTTTTTCGATTCACTATTTTATATATTTTCTCAATATTAAAATAGGAATCTCTTTAGTTGTCTTTTCCTTAGCGAGATTTAAACAACGTGCACAATGTCCTAAGTGTAGGGGAGTTTACTCCCACATGCTTAAACATTGAGGACAATGTTTATCTTAAGTGTAGGGGGGACTCCTATCGTAGTTAAGTGTTCTTTTCCTTGTTTTGTCCTCATTTTAATCAGAAAATCAATTTTTCGACATTTTTCAAAAATTTTAATCTATTTTGGCCTATTAGTTTTTCCCTTTGTATAGTTATTTTCTTGCCTTATTAGAATAAATCTTTAATAAGTGGTTTTAATTTTCAAACGTTGTGAATATTTTGACTCAACCCGAGTTTACTTATCTAAGTTACTCTAGCTAGTATCCTTGACGTGTTTAAGTCAAGTTTTGCTAGGCTTTTATATAGGGAGCTATAAAACGCGAAAGTCTTAACTCTCACGGGTTAAGAACAAGAACTTTTCGCAAGTTCCTATAATTGATCCTAGAGAGTCGTTTATCAAGGGAACTTTAAAATGCGATTTCTAAACTTGAAAAAGTCTAAGAATTTGAAAGATCCTATAGGCGACTCGAAAACCCAAAACTTTGATTTAATAGGCTAAGCATCCACGAGTCTCATTCCTTGAGATTTTAAACTGTGGAGAACGAGAGATGATAGAGCCAATTATAAGTTTGGTATTCTTTCGTGAATTTATGTGAGTTAATTATAAGCCTATTCTCCCATCGCTTGCTAATAAATTTATCTGCTAATAAATAAGGTTGTACGATTTGAAAAGTTACTTAGCTTCTAGCCCAAGATCGTTTAAAAGTTGCTCGGTATGGATTAGAGTTCATAGCCAAGGCATAACTTATTGAAGCGGGATGCGAAGATTGGCGAGTCCAAAAAGGCCCTAACAAGGCATGAGGGCTACATTTTGTTGCTAAAGATCCAAAGAGATGTGAAGAATCATTTATCGAAAATCAACATGAAGGATCGAGACACACGACGAAAAGCAAATACTCCCCAAAAGTCATGGAGAAGTGTATCCGAAAAGACCCTAACAAGGTATGAGGATAAATAGATCCAAGTCATAAAAGGAGGTGGATCGTTGTATATCAAAATCCAAAATAAAGATTGGAGAAAAATGAAGAAGGCGTGGTCCAAGTATGAATCTCTCAAAACTTCAAGTGAAGAAATTCCATTATGAAGAGAAGACCATAATTTCATGAACGTCTCTCAAGGTTTGAAGTATGAAGTCGCTGCCAAATATCGGTCCGAGAAAGGTCTCAAATCGCGAAGCGAGTTATGCCAAGATATGAACTTTATGAGGTCCCGAGAAGCAGTTTTAAAAGATTTTGTCCTTTAGCTAACTATTGATTAAATCGTTCAATTTATTTTCGGACTAAATAACTATCTAAATAAGTCAAAAATGCATCCTCGTGATCATTCAAGACAATAATAAAATATAAGAGATACCCCTAGGAATAAGGGAGTCTAAGTGAATAATTGGCCCACATGAGTTCGTGATAGTTTGCTAACTTATAATAACAATGATCTCGTTTTTAAGCTTGGTTTGGAGAAAGTGAAAACTTGAGGATGATGATTATTCATGACATTTCTAAAACCCAAGGTATGCTTTTGATTTCTTTATTTTGTATGTTTATAGTTTTTATTTCTTTAATAAAGGCCAGCGTGGATTGATTATGATGAAAAATGTAATCTTGCTTTGTAACTAATGCATTGCATGAGGACATTGCAATGGTCAAGTGTAGGGGATTTGATATGTGTGTAAACACACATCTTTTCTACCACTTAATTACAATAATAACCGGACCAAAACGTGTATTTTATGTCTTTTATGTCGGAATTATGCGTGGTTTGTGTTTTTGTTGTGATTTAGGACGAAATTGTGAAAAGTGGAGAAAACACGGATATTCACGGGCATTTACGGGCTTTTATTGAAGAAAAAGATGAAAGACGAAGTCAAGAAGTCAAGAGTGCATAAAGAACGGAAGTCCAAGACCAATTCTGAAGATTTATCGAAGAAAAAGTCAAAAGACGGAAGTTTACTTAAAGCCGAGAAACTCAAGTCTAATTTATTGAAGAAATTAAAGACGAGTTCAAAGAAATCCCAAGCCAAAAGTCCTTAAAGTCCAAGTTTAAAGAAGATTAGAAGAAATAAGGACTAATGATGCAATTAATGAAGATTAAAAGAAGGAGGGACTTAATCTCGCAATTAAGAAGAAATGAAGGAGGAGAGGAAGCTTCCTTAATCCTCCCCTATAAATAGTCATTAGTTGTTAATCATTTTCTTTGTTGGCTAAGTGTGACAATTAGTCTTCCACTTTTAATTACCTTGTCATTTAAATACTTGTCAATTTAATTACCTTGTCTTGCACCTTAAATTCATTTAATTTCAAGTAAGTTTCCATTTAATTAATGTCAATCTTTACTTTATCTTGTTAATCTCTCATCTACCTTTCTAAATCTTTGATTTGTATGTTTATGTTTGTGTTCATGTTCATGCTTTTATTTTGATCAAGTGGGTTTTTGATTATTGTGGTTAAATTTGTTAGTTTTGTTGATTTAAATTGTTTGTTTATGTTTAACTGTTGATTTGTTATTAGCTTAATTGAATCGTTTGTTTGATTTTGTTTAATCTGTGGTATCTTCCTTGTTTCTGTGATCCCTTGTTCTTCGGGGGAGTTTGTTTGTGTTTCTGATCTTTCCAGGTGAAAGCTTCCGAGCCAAGAGTTCTTTCATTCGGAACTTCAAAGTTCAGGATCAAGGGCTTCATCCGGAACATTCAAAGTTCCGAACGAAGGACAACTTCCGACTCAAGCATTACTCATTCGGAAGTCTCAAACTTCCGGACGAAAACTTCCGAACGAAGGGAAAGTTCCGGATCAGCAAGTGCTCATTCGGAAGTCTCAGAAGTTCCGGATCAAGAAGGTTCACTCGGAACTTTAAAAGTTCCGAGTCAAGCTAAAACTTCCGAACGAAGTTCCGAACGAAAGTTCCGGACGAACTTCCGAACGAAGTTCCAAACGAAACTTTCGAACGAAACTTCCGATCGAAGTTCCGAACGAAGGATAAGTTCCGAATCAGACGAAACTTCCGAACCAAGTTCCGACTCAAGCTTATTCATCCGGAAGTGTTCCGAACGAAAGTTCCTGATCAAGACTTCCGTATCAAGGAGTTCCGACTCAAGAGCTAGGTTCATTCGGAACTTAAAACTTTCGAATCAAGGATTTTTGTCAGGTTCTTTTTTGGTGTTTCTTTTTAAATTTCTGTCTTTTATTTTTTAAAGCTTATTTTTCCCACCTTTTATTTTTAATTGCACTTTAAGTTTATTTGCCCTAGTTAAATTTTAGTCTTGCCTTAGTTTATGTTTTAGGTGCGTTTTAAGATTGCCTTAGATAGATTTAAGTTTGCATTATTTACTTTAGTGCCTTTTAATTTTAGTCACGCTTTTAAATACTTGCACCTTTATTTTAATTAGACTTAGATTTAATTTAATTGCACTTTTACTTTAAAGTTTTGCACATTTATTTAAAAAAACCAAAAAGATTTGTTTCACCAAAGAACGACTGAGTCACATAGGGAACCTAGATCAATTCGTTAAGATACCGAGAACAACAATTGAACCTAGCAAAAAAACCAATATTAATGACTATAGTGATGATGAGCTTTCTACTTATGACTCTCCATTTGTTAATGATCATATTTCCTTTGGTTTTGAGGGATCACCAATTTTTGATAGACCAATCTATGATGTTTATGGTGATGAGGCGGATTCTATAATGGATGAGAGTGATGAGTTTTTAGCGGAGGATATATCTTTTGAGTACACTCTTGGTTATCTTGATGAGGAGGGGGCATACTCTATTTAGAATCTCTATTGCATGAAGATCTTTTACCTTCTTCCTTGCCCACCTCAACCTTTCAAAGTGATAAAGGCAAACAAGTCATGATGGTTTCTTCCAAGAGCTTGTTGTCACTCATGCCTCCACAACCTTTCTCTCACCATGTAAGCTACAAAGGAGAATCTTCTAAGGCAACCAACACTTGTTGTTTTCCCATCAAGGAACGGATTTTTGATCCTGGCATAGAGCTTGCTAAACCATCTCAGTATCCGCCTGATGCAACAAAAGGAAAACTTATGAAAGATTTGAGAGTTTTACCCTATCACCTTATGAAGAACATATGGGCAACCATTTTGGAGAACAACACCTCACTCTTTTCACCATTTCTTGGGAAGTTAGTTGTTGAATTGTGTTATAAGTGGGATGGTAATTATGTATTTGATCCTAGGGGATATTTATGGAGTTTTGATCATTAAAAACTTGTTTTACCTCATCATGGAGACTTTTCTTAAAAAGGGGCAAAATTTTTCTTCTCCATGATAGGTTTTAGACACTTGTGAGTGTGGGACGAGTCGAGCTAGAGACTCATTAACTCAAGCATCGTATAACTAGGTTTAGAGTGTTGTAGGTTAGCAATAAAGGTATAGACTTGGAGATAAGTGTAGGGGAGACCTTCTTTTGTCTTCATGATTGTTTGTAGGGTTGCTTACTCATTTCATGCTTTGGAGCTTATGGAGGAGGCCCTTGTATCCGGTTCACTTCGTTACTATAGTGATATTTCATTGACACCTTGTGCTTAAACATGAATTCACTAATAGTTGTCCTTTCCTTAACTTGGGTTAAGCAAAGTCTATTCATTGTCATAAGTGTAGGGGAAGTTTTTATACTTCCATGCTCTTAAACACTGAGGACAATGTTTAGCTTAAGTGTAGGGGGTCTGCTATCGAAGTGACCTTACCTAGAACTTGTCATTGTCTTTCATGATAACACGGAAATTAATTTTTCAAACATTTTTCAAATTTTTGATCTACTTTGGCCACCAAAACTATGCATTCATAATTTTTGCATCTATCATTTTTCATTTGCATATCACATTTGCATTGTATATATTTTTTCTTTTATCTTTCATAAAAAATATATAAAAAGAGAAAAAATATAATAAAACATGGTTTAACAAATTTAGACTTCTTTGACATATTAGGCCCGCCATGGATATTTTGACTCAACCCGAGTTTGCTTATCTTAGCACTCTCTAGCTAGTATCCTTAACCATGTAGTCCTTCATTGGTCTATTAGGCTAAGCATCCACCACTCTCATTATTTGAGATAATAAATTTGTGGAGAATGGGAAATGATAGAGTTGAAGCAAGTATAAAAGGGCTAGATAAACTTCATGATAATTACTTGTGGCTAAACCCTTCTCTTCTCTACCTCTATTTTCTTCGCATGTATATAATTGTTAATAAATAATCAAGAACGGTTTTAATCGGTTTGTAGTCTCTTATGCATTTTTGTCTAATCATTCACGGTTGGTATAAGTACGTCTTAAGATTCTAAGTTAGAACGTTTTATGTGTACTAGACTTATGTCATGCTCAATATTTAGCGGGTGTTTTTCCTTTTATTCTTTTCAACTTTCTTTGTGAGGAATAAAGAAAAATAAGAGCGGCTTATGAAAAAAATGAGTGGCTAGAAAGAAAAAGAAGGAAAAAAAAGAAAAAAAAATAATTATACAAGACTCCCAAGAGGGGCAGTGTGGTGTTAATTATAGTGACTATTGAGTTCCAATATTACCTTGACGGGTTTTGGGGATTCAATAGATTGCTCCAATCCAATATTACCTTGACGGGTTGCAGGGTTGAAGATCCAAAGTCTCAAAAAGATGGTGGATGTAAATTATTGCCTGAGTTTTATTTTTCTTTCCTTAGCGAGTGTGTAGCTACTTATGAAAGCGTGACATGAGGATTTTACACATAAGGCGAATGACTTATTACTCTTGAAACGGACTTATATTAATTGTGAGCGGTTTTTCAAGTAATGGATGAGAGGATTACTTAGGATTAAAATCGCGCTTCCTTATTTTTGGATTTTAAATTTCTTATACTTCACACTTGAAATAATGTCAAATTTGCCCACAATCAGTTTGCTCAAATAATAACCGGTTCCACATTTAATTGTCATGAATAAGTTGATGCACTTTTTACTTGTGAATACAATGATCCCATTTTTAAGCTTGGTATGGGGAAAGTGAAACTTGAGGGTGATAAATGTCCATGGTACCCAAGCCCTAATCAAAGTCATTGAATTATTTATGAGTTATTTCCATCAAAACCATTTCAAGAAAAACCAAAAAGATATAGATAGAATTGTATTTTGTTCATTGCATTGCTAAAAATCAAAATCATGCATCATTTAGTTTAGAGTAGTGTAGATGCATTCCATATTGGCCAAGGTGGATTAATTATGAGGAGAATGTAAATTTGTGCTTAAATATATAGCATTGCATGAGGACATGACAATGTTCAAGTGTAGGGGATTTGATATGAGCAAAAACTCATATCAGTTTATCAACAAATCACCCTAAAACACAATAAAAATACCTAAACTTTGTGCTATAAAGCGGAATTATGTGGTATGTTTTGTGTTTGTGCTCAAATAGGTAAGAAGGATACATTTTCAAGCAAACAAAGGAAAAATCAAGCTTAATTTGATAAAAAAGACAAATAAGGATCAAAAGTGACAAGACTTTGAAGACAAAGGACCTATCTTGACAATCTGCCAAAGATGAAGGACCAAAAGTGTAAATAAGACAAAGTCAAGATCAAAGTCAAATCTGGTCAACTCTCAAGTCAACTCAGTCAAAGGATCAAATTTGTTCAAGAATGTAGTTTGAAGGACCAAATATGCCAAAAAAATGAAGTTACTAGCTCAAATTTACAAACTGCCAAGTTCAAGGGCTTATTCTGCCAATTTTGGAAAGTTATTCAAGCTCAATCCGTGTGCTAACTCACAAGCCAATGAGAATGCAAGAAATCAATGCCATGGATTTCCAACTCATTTCAATTAATGCACTGCAGCCGCCAGTCATTAATTGGTCAAGATCATAACAGTTAAAACCCACTCAGACTTTTTCCACCAATGGCATTGCGCCATGCAATAATCAGAATATCCAAAATGGATAATGATCCGCAACTCATTCTCATAGCCAGTTAAATTCTGCCACGTGTCATCTTCATCAACAAAATTTACCAGGATCGACTTTGAGCTAGAGTGCATTTCAGAAGAAGATGTGAACATGAAAAGTGTTCAAAATCACAAGACAAATTCAATGGTCACAACCAATTAAGCTGAAATCAAACCAAGAAAAAATTCCCCAAATCTGTTCTTCATCAGCAAAATCCAATATGCAGATTTTTGACACGTGTAAGCTGGGGATTGGTTCCAACACGTCACCAACCCCAACTGCTTTACTCCTAAAGTCTATAAATACCATGTTCAGTCTCATTTCTTGTAGTTGTAGAAAGTGTGAAATCACACACACTTAGTTTTTCCTCTCAACTCATTTCTTAGTTCTTAGCTTAACAACTCAAGAGTTTGACACACTCTTGAGTCTGTTATAGTTAGTTGTAACAGTTTAACAGCCTTGTAACTACTTTTCATTCAATAAAATTCAAATTTCAGTTTTCCCTCCAAAAACTCTCATTACCTTTCTACTGTTCATCCTTGCTTTATTGATCCCATTTGTTGCTGATTTTGGTTTGTTATGATCATAACTTAATCATAACTGACTAAGTTTGAAGATTGTAGCTGTTTTGATCATTTAGTTCAGATATAGCAGATTTTGATGAATTCAGAATCATTAATGGAGGATTTGATGATTGATTGATGTTGATAGGTAGCTGAATAGTGTTTTCTAGTGCTAAGGTGGTGGTTAGCACTAGACTAGAGAGCTCAGCGCTCCTCTACTCCCCAAAGGAGGCCTTTGCTAAAGGTTTACATGTTCTGATTTTCAATTCCACTTAAAAGTTGTATGCCGGCTTCATTCTAGCATAATCTTGCTTGATAGTATGATAAAAGTTGTTTTAGCATGTTTCTGATCTGATTTTAGAGTTGTTATAGCTTATTGTGTAGCTTAATCCTGCTTATTGCTTTCATTCGTGTCTTGTTTTTCAAGCATTCAGCAGTCAATTAGCTTCTATAGACCATTTTGAGTTCTAGTTGTGTTCATTGCTTGTTACTAGTTCTGATACATTTCATTGTGGATTTAAAACTTAGTTTGATAAAGCTCTTTTCTTAGTTTAACCTTTTGATCAACAAGTCTTCACAAAAATTCCAAAAAATCAGTAAAGTAGTGTTTGGTTCTAGCCTAAAAGTGATTTTCAAGTGTTAGAAATTAGGAAACTTTGCTTAAATTTCAGTTAACTAGTCATAAAAAATAGCTTTGAGTCACTTTTAAGTCAAACTCTTGGTCAAAAAGGCAATTGGTAATACAAAAAGTCTGGGTCAGTTTTCTTCAAGTTTTGTTTTAGAAAGTGATGATTTTGATTTTCCTGGCATTCATTTGTTAGTTGATGAAATTACATCAAACCAGCTCTCAATTTCACTCAATATATGAAGTTTCAAAGTCTATAAGGAAAGTGTACAGTATCAAGTATTCAAGTAGAAATAAGCAAAAGTTTGAACCATTAAGCAAATGTAAGTTACTGTAATTGGACAAACTGCTTTTTCATATCTCCTTCTCCACTTCATTAACTGGTCAATTTTCTTTCACAAAATCAATCCATAAGTGCTCCTGGTTGAATTTTGAGATTTTGAGCTTATTGAAATTCTTGGTCAACGTAAGTCAACATAAGCACTCTTTTTGCTTATTTTAAGTTTCTGAGCTTATTACTGGATGAATTTTCATGAGATTTGATTTCCCGTTCTTATTTTGAGCTTATTAACAAGAATCTTCACTAAAATCTAGTTGTGCAAGTCTGGATTAGCTTATAGCTTATTTTGTGCTTATTGAAATTAGCTTATCAGCTTTTTAGTCACTTTCAGCAAGTTTCCTTGGATAGGTCTAGCTTAAATCTGATTTTAAGCTGTTTGCAACTTATTTGGTCAAAATTGGTTGAGAAATAAGCTCAAACGAGCTTATTAGACTTAGTAACCCGTTTTTGGTTAAAAGTTTTCAAAAATTGCATTATAGTCCTTGAGGTATTAATCTGTTTGTAATCATGGCTAAACTTGCTAGTTTTTAGGGTTTGCAACTAATCAGTCCTTGTACTTTTTAGTTTGTTTAAATTCAGTTGGGTAGTTTCAATTTAGTTGAGAATTAGTTACTAGTTTGGATAATTTTCATTTCTAGTCCTCATAGTTTACTGTTTTTGCACATTTAGTCCTTGTACTTTTCAGCTTTACATTTTGAGCATTTAAATTTCATAGAATTTACATTTCTAGTCCTTATAGTTTATAAAATTTACATTTTGCATTTTTATTGAATAAAAACTTGGTATTTGCACTGTGTTTTACATATAAGTAGACGATATTTTTCATTTTTGCAAGGCATTGTTTGAATTAGCAATAGAATATCCAAAAAAAACATTACCAACCAAGAACAATTAAAAACCCGATCTTGTTAGGTCTTTCAATTTGTTAAGAACTGAGAAAAACGAACTTCAACTATACACATTTCAGTATGCTTATTTTTCTTTAGCTAATTCCTAAATGTCGTCATGAACTTTGATTACATTTTTAAGATTGATTATTAAAACTACTTACTCGATTATGATATGTAATAGAGTAGAAGTTTTGAGGTTGTTTAGGGTTGCTTATCCAAATTGCTTTTATGTTGTTTAGGATTTCTTATCCAAACTGCTTTTTTGGGCATCGATGAATACCATAGTAGGGCATGTGTGTTAATCCATGAAGTTTCAGTAAAACATAATGTCGTCTAGTAAGTTTCTTTATACCCTTGACCAGACACTCCATTAACTAGCTTAATGTGCATTATTTGTGCATCATTAATAAATTATATGTTTGATTACATTTAGGAAATCAATTAGTATTATAGGGCATCGATTAGTATTATTAAGGCATTTGTTTGATTATGAATGTTTCAGGCTCTTTTAAATAGGCTAATTTTTATGGTATATATGCTTGGACTGATTTCTGGGATTCCAATAGAGTAATTATAACTGATAAACGTTCAGTGATTATTATAGATTCTTCATCAAATTGAAACAAAAACCCATTTTACGCCTACATATGCATCGGCCCTTGTGATCTTCTGTCATTTGGTATTATTGGAATTTGATACACTGCATTATTTAGAATATTAGATATTGTGCTAAATGATTATAGTCAAGATATTAGGATGTGTTTTTATGTAGTTATCTAATAAATCTAAATTTGCAGGTTGCTCATAAAGACCGGTATGTTGCAGATTGGTAAAAGAAGAAAGTATAAGTTTCTTCTTGTGTATCAAAAGTTACCAAACTAGATATTATGAATATTGTTCTATGGTCCTATGATTTTAGCTTTTCTTTATTCTTTATAGAAGATGTGTTAATGGACAAGAATCAATGCCGCCCAATGGAATGGCTTGATAATGTAGAAGATGTTTTGAGGCATTAAAACTTATGTAAGTTTGATATTGTCTTGGACCATTATAATAAAAAAAAATTCAACTGAAACCCCTGCAATGAATCAGGTAACGTTTGTGTATTTTCAGTGGATAATTATGCCTTTTTCTAGTTTAAATCATATTTTGTTGCCTTTCATCACTTTGTGACATGTAAATGTGGTTGATATGTTGCATGCGCCAAAGAGTGGGTTGACCAAGATACATGAAGAGTAAAGGAGTCTTGATACCATTCTGGAACTTAAGCAAATTGTGAAGGCAGCCATTGATACACTAAGGGCTCATTGTGGGGCAGCATCAACTTGACCATAGCTTTCACGACTCATCAGGTGAGAAGACTTTTTACTTTCCAGTATAACGTAAATTAATTGGAATTGCGTTAACGAATCATTACGTGAGGAGACTTTTTACTTGCTTAAATATGCATTCAATTTATTAGGCATCCATTCGTATATTTTAGTGCACCCATTTGTATAATATAGGGCAAAAAAGGCAGTATATTGCATATTTGATGCATTAATATTGACTACCTGCTTCTCCACAAAGAATAGGCATAAAAATTTTGGTAAGAAAAAACGCACAGTTTAGTGTCTAAATATAGCTTAGTTTTTTATGCTGGAATTTTTTATAAACACCTATCTATGCTAAGCAATAATATTATTTTTATCTATGAGCATGTAAAGTGTATTTACACTTCAGCTTGGTAACTTGAGCTGATTTATTAATCAACTAGATCAAGTCAGTCTGTAAACTTTTATTTTTTGGCTCGGTGAGAAGACTTTTCAGTTTTCACTTACTTGAATATGCATTCAAGTTATTAGGGCATCCGTTTGTAAATTTTAGTGCACATGTTTGTATATATCAGGGCTATACATGCAGTGTATTACCTATTTGATGTATTAATATGGAACACCTGCTTCTCCACAAAGAATAGGCATATAAACTCTATGAAAAATAATACATCTTTGTAAGAAAAAAATGCACAGTTGTATTAGTGTCTAAATATAACTTAGTTTCTTATGCTGGAATTTTTTTATAAACAATCTATAGGTAGCATGTTTGTGCTAATAGTAGCATGTCTATGCTAAGCAATAGTAGCATATGTTTGTTAGAGTTAAGGCGTTTGTTTGTTTGATTCAAGGCATATGTGTCTGTTTGATTAGAACCTTGATTAGTACATTGTGGTATAATAGAAAAAACATATGTTGGTAAAATCATAAGTTTGTAAAAAAACTATTTGTTTGTTATAGTTAAGGCATACGTTTTTATTTTATTTAGCTTAAACTATCTCTTGTAAACTTTTTTTGGCTCAACGTCGTTAGTATAGAGATGAGGTGATGGGTAAACTTTCGTAAGGTTGACCAGAAACACTTTTTTGTCCATTTTGATTTTATCTTTTTAATAATAATAAAGCGATTTAGTAGGCCAAATGCATCGAGATAGTTGTTTATTAAATTTGTTTATATACTTTAGTAAGCAGTAAATTACATGGCTAATCCATTCAGCATTTATGGTGGCTTTCCTAAGAAACTAAGTCTCCTAAAATTAATCTATCGATTATCGGTTAACATTCTATATGATGTTACTTCCAAGTATTACCCCGTTTGAGGTATTTTGGTGCTTCCCCGTTTGAGGTATTTTGGCACATCTGTTTGAGGTATTTTTGGGCATCCGTTTGAGGTACGAGAAAAAAATAGTGCTTGTGGTATATGGGAATGGGGAAAAAGAGGCGGGAGCCTGTGGCTCGACACGGGGCTTCCTTTTGTTGCTAATGTATTGCAAATACTATCAACATGATAATCACTTAACTTATGCAAGTTGTATGTTGTATGGATGGAGTATGAATTTATGTATGTTTGCACATATAATGCACTCATACAATGTATTTTTTAATTATAAAACTTTCTCAGTTCTTATAATAATTTTATACACATACAAGATTTGTGATAACAGTGTCCTTGTGAGGGCCTGGGATGGGATGATCTGGTAAGATATTTGATTGCAAAAGGACGTAAAGATTTGAAGTTCATGTATGCACAATGGCTGAAAGATATTATGCGTTGGAGATCCGAAGGTTACTAGACATGATTACAATAGTCGTTGAAGCGTGTGGTATTTAAATCAGGCAAGCATTCTATTTTTGACTAAACAAGTAGCTTAATTCACTTTCTTTGCATCAATCCCACATTATATTCTTCTTGGCGTCTTAAAGTTGCATCATTTTCATAAGTAAATGGGTCGAAATTGCACCTCTAGCCACTCATTTTGCCTTCGTTGTTAACTATTTTTCAACTATCTTCTGTAGATAATGGTGGCGGGATGGACCAGATAAGTTGCGACACTATATGTGTCTCCTGGATACTCTTTAAAAAGTTAGACCGAAGACACCATTGGACAATGTAAGTGAAGTTATATAGTTTTTATCGAAAACATCGATCTTATGTTTGTAGGAAGATTATACGATAGGATCAAAAGAAGTCTGCATGTCAGTTGTTTATTCTCTTTTGTCATATTTTTAACAGACGGTAATGGTTCCAATACAAGTACCATGGCTTGGAGCTGATGTTATTGTTTTTTACTCAATGCTCAGCGAAAAATGGAAATATGTGGGGCAGTGTATATTTTCTAGTTTTGTTTTCAAGTTTTTATCTTTAAGCTATAAATCATTTATGTAATATTGGATAATCCCCTTTATATTAAACAAAGAAATATTTGCTTATATTAATTTTGGTGGTCTTGTCATGCAGGTCTACGCAGAGAATTGGCCTCTTGTTCTATATATTTCTATGGCTCACTGGAAAGAAAAGATAGTAGTTCTTATGGTAATCATGCTAACTAGCTTTCTTTAAATAGTTTAGTCGATCTCTTATATGGTTAACTAATTAAATCCTAATAACACATTGCACCTAAATTCTGGCTATAAAGTGGAAGTTATAAAAGGTAAAATTTGGTTCAAGTCGACTAGTATGTATCAGAAAGTCTGTTTCTCATCCTCCCTTTAGTGATTGATATGATTCAGGACCTCTAAATATAAGCTCAAGTTGCCTTAAGATGGTAACTTTTTTGTAGGGTTATACAGCATGCCTATTTTATTTTTACTCACGCATTTGACTCTATGGTGTTTATGTTGATTGCATCTGTTTGTATAATATTCGGGCATTTATTTTAGGAAATTTAGTGCATCCGTTTGTATTGCTGAATTTTTATTCATGTTCAATATTTTTCCTTGATGCATTTGTTGCTTTATAGGGTTGGAAGACAGCCGATGAATGTGCCATCTTTCATGGGGAGAGTAGACTTAACCACTGTTAAATCATATTCTCCGGTCACCACCAGTCTTACCAAAACAAACAATGATTTGTGAAACAGTAGCTATATTATTTGGGCTTGAACGTATATTGTGCAAACACCGAATCCAACAGGTTTGTTGTTCTTGATCTAACAAACTGTATGGCCTTTGATTTTAGCGCATAATAACAACATATTGCACAAGTTAATCGTTCTTTGACCTTTGTTCTTCATGATCTTGTATACACGTTACCCTTTAAGAATACACATTCGAGGTGTTTCCTTCTCATAATTAGTAATGTTTTCAGCTGATAAATTGATTCATTATATTTGTAAACTTACATTTTCTTTGTTAATTTACCCATTTTGACATTATTTGCTGAAGCATTTTTAAAATGCTTCAGTATCAAATATGTTCTCAGATTTTAACATTTATCAATGTTTGTTTAAAATTAAACCCATTTTTATTGTATATGCGATGCTCTTCTTTTTCATGACATTGTTGGTACTGTAGAAATTGAAGTTCCAGTTTCTGGCTAAAAGAAATCAAAAGAAAAGACGGTTGGAAGAAAGTTCTGATAAGGGAAAAGTGAAACGACATGCTAAGCGTGTGAAACTCTCTAAAGTGTAAAATAAATCATTGAACCTGAAAAGGTTGAAACCTTAGCAGAGGATGATGAAAGAAAGTCAAAGGTGGGAAATATGGATACTGAGAACTTATTACTTATTTATCTTAAATATGTGGCTTACTCCGTGCACTTTCGGTGGAGTTAAAATATTTTTACACACTAAACACTAACACATATTTGATTGGTTTTACGTCATACCAGGTGACTCGAGTGATGAAAATGAGATTAAATTGGAGAACCTAAATCTCTATGCGCAAAGAGAAATTTTGCACCTGAAAACATGGTGGCTCTTGTTTGCAAAGATTTGCAAGTAAAGCTCTAGTACTAATGCCAAAATATAATTGGGTTTTTTCTTGTTAAGTAGGCTCAATGATTGAATCCCGCAGTATCTTATTAGTAAAGCGCTAATGCGCACCCTTATTAAGCTATTTAAGTTGCAAGTTTACTATAAATTTAAGCTATTTGATTTTCGTCTTTACTTTTGTGAAAATATTAGATGTTAAAATATAAGAAAAATACGACCACCCAAAAAAACGTTAGCAGGAAAAAAATGCGATAATAGGACAAACATAGATACGTAAGAAATGTACTAAAACACGATTCAAGAAAAAAAAACACCTGCCAACAGCGAAAAGAAAAACCACGCAATCAATAATACAATGCTCAAAAAACATTAAAATTAAGAAGATATACAAAACTAGCCCTTAGATTTAAAGAAGGTGACAAAAAGGCTCCTGAACTTTAAAAAGTGACAAAAGACCCCTTGACTTTAGAATAAAAAAAGAAAGGAGAGAGGAGCTTTGATCCAACGGTTGGGAGTAGGTTTTCTAGGTTTTCCATTGTGATAGAGTTTTCTATTGATCCCATCTCTCTCTCTCTCTCTCTCTCTCTCTCTCTCTCTCTCTCTCTCTCTCTCTCTCTCTCTCTCTCTCTCTCTCTCTCTCTCTCTCTCTCTCTCTATATATATATATATATATATATATATATATATATATATATATATATATATATATATATATATATATATATATATATATATATATATATATATATATATATATATATATATATATATATATATATATATATATATATATATATATATATATATATATAGGTGGGGTAAATTGAGAAGGGTTGTTAAAATAAAAAGTCTAGGAAGGCCTCTCATGCTGACACCTGTCCACCCCCCACCGTCTTTTTATTTTATATAGCTAGGGGCATTTTCGTCATTTACTTCTGTCGGGTATATATACTCGAAACAAACACACATCCAACTCATTCTTGTTTCGTTCTTTTGTTTCTTCGTCTCTTTCTTTCCCTCGACAACGATCAACCCTAACAACCCTAAACACCATAACGACCGATTAACCATAACGACCACTACCACCGATCTCCACCATTACCATCGATTAACCATAAACACCTCTCGTTGCCGCTTCTCCTGCCATTAACCATCACTCGCCATCGATCTTCAAGATGTCTACATCAACCATTGATGATTGTTCTACATCAACGAGTAATAATTGTTCTACATCACGATCTAATTCAATTGCAGCTGATAATGAGGGTAAACAAATTGTTGATGAAAGTTAGACCTAATTTTTTATTTTTTGAATCACTTGGACGAAGTTTAGTTGTTAGATTTAGAATATATAAAGTTTTTCACTACATTTGGAACGAACTTGAGAGAAATTGTAGATGAAAAACGTGTACATGAAACCTGCACACCATGTGTTTGATAAAATGTCTACATGATATTTATAACTGTCATGCAGTAGTTTTGTACTGTGATGCACTAGTTTTACACAATATTCAGCTTATGATGTTTAGGTTTTAAGTCCTTTTATGTTTTGTTAATTTTCGTTCTAATGTAAAGTATATATAGCGTCGATGTAGTTGATTATAAACATTGATGCGCTAAGTAATTAAGGTTCCATTGTTACTTATTGTTTAGGTTTATGTTTTCGTTGAGTGTTTTTGTTAACAGGGTGGCTTTTGAATCATTTATGGTCACTAATGCTATCACATTCTTTTATGTGTATTTTGTTCTAGTCCCGCACATACCGGTACTAAACAACTTTAACCGTTAGGGCGAAGCTAGTGATAGAAACGAAAGTAAAATAGGTGTAGTTATGATGTGCTTGATATATAACATTTGATGCAATTGATTATAAGTTTTTTGATTTAGTAAGTAACAAGGTCCCATTAGGTTACGCATATTTTTGGTTTATATTTTCCTCTAGTGTTTTGTTAATATATCAACCTTTGAAGCATTCTTCGTCACTAAATACCAAACAAGAATATAAATAGCATTTTTATTACTGTAATGCAATTATACTCCCATGTTAGATTAGGTACTCTTTAGATAAATGACATTTTTATTACTGTAATGCAGTGATTTTACGTTGTGATGCAGTGATTTGTGTGGATGAAACCTTGACGTTTGTGCATGTTTTTATACAAGTAAGCCGATATATCTGGTAGGATGTTCATTCCATGGATGTTTATCACATTGTAGTTGCTGCACGTAATGCAAAAATTGATCTAGTAGTTATACTCCGAGGTTAGATTAGCTAGGTACTCTCTAGATAATGATATTTTTATTACTGTAATGCAGTGATTTTTTGTTGTGATGTAGTTATTTTTGTGGATGAAACCTTGACGTTTGTACATGTTTTTTTGTTTTTATACAAGTTGGCTGATATATCTGTTAGGAGGTTCACCGTGGATGTTTATACCTTGAAGTTGTTGCACGCAATCCAAAAATTGATCTAGTAGTTATACTCCTAGGTTCGATTAGGCAGTGAATTTTTTTACTCTAGTGTGGTGATCTTTTGTTGTGATGTAGTGATTTTTGTGGATGAAACCTTGACATTTGTGTATGCTTTTTATGCAAGTAGGTCGATATATCTGGTAGGAGGTTCAATTCGTGGATGTTTATCCCTTGTAGTTGTTGCACGTAATTCAAAAATCTATATAGTAGTTATACTCTTTGGTTAGAATAGGTATGATATGTTTATTACTGTAATGCAGTGATTTATTGTTGTGATGCAGTGATCTTTTACAATCAATCTCTTGAGTCATGTTCCGACATGCCTTATTGAGGCTTGTATCTGATGTATGTGTTGCGGCTAGAGGTTCATTGGCTCTTTTGAGGCTGGATATTTTAGGATAGATTTGTTGGTGCGGCTTGCAAATACACCACCTGATTCGCAATTTAGATTACTTGGTCCTCATCGTGCAAAGTTCAGACTAACACCTGGATTTAATGTTGCAAAACAAAGTGCAGTCAGTGATGAAATTGTTAGGTCAAACTACCACCTGGTTATAGAATGTGTTTACCTCGTTTAGTGCCGTTGGAAAAACTGCTACTGTGATACACGTGGTTTTAGATGCTACTAAAATGAAGTTCTGAAGATGAAGAGATACTACTTTTTTAAAGGCATGAAGAGATACTACTACGATTGTGATGCTACTATAGTTACTACTGTGACTGGAAAAGTGCCATTGTGAAGCTGCAAAATATGCTACTGAAGTTGCAAAATATTACTGTTTGGTTTTAGTCATTTGATATTTTGATGTATATTCTTTTTCTACTTAATTAAGAAACATGTTTATCCTTTGAAAGTCACTGATATGCACATTTGTGTTGAACAAAATGCACATTTGCACCGTGCCGAAAGGCACATTTACATTTAAAACTTGTATCTTTTGTCTACATTATATTTTAGAATTTAAATCGCGTTCGATGCTTATGTATGTATTGTGAAATAGTTGAGAAGTAAGCAAATGTTAGTTGTATGTTTGGTATCTTGTGTTCGGTTATTACAGTACTCAAAACACAATAACTATAGAAAATATAACAAGTCTTATGATAGTATTGTACATTCTTCTAATACGGCAAACGAGTGTATGATGAGAAGCGATTGGCTGTTTCAAGTAACAATTTGTACAAAAGTATTTTTTTACATTTCTGACCTTCCCAACAATAAAGAAAGCAAACTATTTATCCCTTATTATACACCACATAATTTACTGGTACATCAAGACTACAAAACAAGAAAAACATTCTAAAAGTTCTAACATTAGTATGATCATTTAGGATAGAAGAACATTTTTGATCCAGCCCCAAACGTCGTCGCTGCAGTAGCCAAACTCCCTCGTTGCGGCAGCGAAACGCCCTCGTGCAGCAGCGAAACGCCCTCGTGCGACAGCGAAACGCCCCCGCTGCGGCAACAATACGCCTTCGATGCGGCAGGCAAACGCCCTCGCTGCGGCAGGCAAACGCCCTCGCTGCGGCAGGCAAACGGCCTCGCTGTGACAGCCAAACGGCCTCGTTCCAGCAGCCAAACGCCTTTGCTGCAGCTCTTGCTACTTTAATTACCCTTTTCTTTGTAAAAAATCTTGCAATCATTTTGTACTTATAAACCTGCACAAAAAAGGTTATATATCATAATACCCTAAACCTTGACATGTCAAAACACATTGAGAATACTAATATAATTATGCAATATGAATCTATTTTACCACCAGAAGCTTTTTCATGCTATATAGTGGTAGTCGCAAGTTCATTTAAACGTGCTTTTTTGTTTTCCATATTTGCCACCTTAAGCTTTTTCATGATATAAGAATTTTTTTTAAGTGGTAGTATCATGCTCAAAAAACAAGCTCTTTCGTTTTCCATCTTTGCCACTATAAGTCTCATTGTGATATCTGATTTTTTATGGTGACATAATTGACCATTTTTTATTACGTAAATTTAACCATAAATCACTCTTATGATCTTTGTCAAGAAAAACCGAAAGTCACATACATCCACAAATAATTCCTATGGGCAACACTTAAAAGTTGCTACATTATAGACCTACTTTTACCATAGCAATGTCAAAATAAAGCAAACACATTATATTTCACGAAAAAAGCAAGTCACGTTATCCCCAAATCACTCCTATGTACACCGCTAAGAAGATAGTGCATTATAGTTCATTTTTTACCACATCAAAGTCAAAATCATGCAAGCACATTGTATTTCACGAAAAAATACAAGTCACATTTATCCCTAAATCACTCCTATTGGAAACGTTAAAAAGCTACTGCATTACAGACCAACATTTACCACATCAAAGTCAAAATCAGGCAAACACATTGTATTTCATGAAAAACGGCAACTCGCATTTATCCCTAAACCATTCCTATGGGCAAAACCAAGAAGCTATTGCATTATAGACCAATTTTTACCACATCTAGATCAGAAAAACACATTGTATTTCAGGAAAACGAAAAGTCACATTTATACCCAGATTAATCCTATGGTCAACGCAGAAGTTACTACATTATAGTTCAATTTTTACTACATCAAAGTCAAAATCAGGAAAGAACATTTTATTTCACGAAAATTACAAGTTACGTTTATCTCAAATCACTCTTGTGGGAAACCTTAGAAGCTATTGCATTCCAACTCATTTTTACCACATCAAAGTGTAAATCAGAGAAACGCATTATATTCCACGAAGAACGGCAAGTCACATTTATCTCAACTTACTCCTTTTGGAAAGGCTAAGAAGCTACTGCATTATCGTCTATTTTTTACCACGCACAGTCAACCTAAGGCAAACAAATTGTGTTTCCCAAAAACGGAAAGTAATCTTCATCCCTAAATCATTCCTGTTGGCAACGATAAGAAGCTAATGCATTATAAACCAATTTTTACCACATTATACAAAATCATTTTTAAACAACTAATACACTCTGAGTGTAACCCAATCTAATTTTTATACCACAAACAAGTGCCTACTACATCAAATTATTACATCAACTGCATCGAGGACAAATATATTTTTAGACAGCTAAAACACTCTGAGTGTAACTTAGTCTAATATTTTATATCAAAACAAGTGCCTACTGCATCAAATTATTACATCAAATGCATCAAGGACAAAAAACATTTTAGACAGCTAAAACACTCCGAGTGTATCCTAATCTAATATTTTATACCACAAAAAATTGCCTACTGCATCAATCCATTACATCAACTGCATCAAGGACAAAGACATTTTTATACAGTTAAAACACTCTGAGTGTAACTGATGGTTGTAAAATTACCCCTTTAGGAAAAGGAAGCAATAAAAGTGGCAAGTATTAAGTGTCGGTTTAGGAAAACCAAGCACTAATGACCAATTAAGTTCAAGTTCGTTCACGAGGAGGCTAGTGTGTTATGTGTGTAATGATATGGATTAATTTGTGATTATATTTGAATAAGAAGAATAGAAAGGGGATTAGAAGAGAATGACGGTTATGAAGACGGATTAAACTAAGTCTAAAAAGGCGTACATGTAAAGTCGTAAAAACCACCAAAATTAAAATTTTAACCTAAAAATTTCTAAAAATTACCAAAAATCCCTAATAATATTCTAAGAGTTTACAAAAAATCAAAACTTGCAAAAACCTTTTAATTAATTAGATAATGACTTTTTAATGTTAATTAAAGCCCTAAAAATCAAAATTAATTATTAAAAAGCCCTAAACAAGATTTTCAAGTTTGTAAACCTCAAAAATACTCTAATTAAGCTAAAAACTATTTTTCAAAATTTTAAAACCAATTAAAACTATTTTTAAACAATTAAAAACACCTAAAATCAATTAAATCTTAAATTAATTATAGAAAATAATTAAAAGACCTAAAAAATATTAGGAAAGTTGCAAAAATCCTAATTAAGTGATTAGAACCTAGGAAAAATATAAAAACCTAGAAAATCAGACTTTTAATTTTTAATAATAAAATAATATTAAAATAATATTAAAAATCCAAAAATTATAAAAAATTCTAAAAACTTGCAAACTAGCTTAATTTAACCTAAATAACTCAGAAATGAAAGTGAAATTACCTAAATACCCCTATTAGGCCTAGAAAATGGGCCAAACCCAAAACAGTCCCTTATTGGGCTTAATTAAGGCCCAATAAGAAAAAGTGCTCAAAATAAGCTCAAAAAGCACAGGTTGACTCAAAATTTGATTTTAAACAACTTTTTCTAAAGGCCCAAAAGCTGAAAATGTGAAATAAGCTAACTTATAATAAGCAGCTTATTCTTAATGGGCTTTTAGGCCCATTAAGCCATAAGCTGATGCCATAAGCTAAAATTTAACACACAACCTTCTTTTGACCTAACAAAGACTTCTGCAAAAAGAATTTTCAAATAAGCCCACTTAATAAGCCAGAAACAAGTCACAAACTTATTCACAAAACGACAAAATAGTCGTTTTTATGATCTAGACCACCTTAGAAGCTGATTCAAGTTGCAAAATGTTTCTTTTGACAAAAATAAGCTTAAAAACCAAAGACCTTTCAAATAAGCATACTCAATAAGCTGGAAAATCAAATAAGCACTTATGTTAAGAGTCAAACAAGTTGGTTTTCTAGTAAAAAGTCAAAGTCAAAGTCTCATAAGCTCCAGTTCACTTAAATGGGTCAAATAATGAAGATCTATTACAAAAAATAAGTTGTTGCAAGTCAGAATAAGCTAGAATAGCTTAATGATAAGCTGATGACAAAATTGCACTAGCAGGGGCTACTTTTGGATGTTGAGCAGTGGAAACTTTTTCCACTGCTTGACTATTTTGACTTTTTGTCTTTAGTGACTTTTTTGGAGATTCAGATTTCACAAAGGCACCCAATTGATCTTTGGATCAAAAAGAGTCAATCACAATCAAAATAACACAATCACTAACACCCAATTGATACAGTTTAATCAATCATTCATCAGACATGATACCGACATGAACAATAAGCAGTTTAGCATTCAAGAGCAGTTTAAGCACAAATCGGCCAGCCAAATTCAACCAAATGCACACAAAAGCTATAATAAACTCCAATAAGCAAGTCTAAACAGGTTTCATGCACTGGTTCAAAGAATTAAGCAGGATTCAAGCAATGAAAGTTACTGATGAACACTAACACATGCAGTTTTCTACTTTTGCTGATGTATTTGACACACAAGCCAATTTCAACACCTCAAATCTTTCAAACAGGTTATGTTAACTTTGTTTAAACCACTTTTATCCCTAAGCATGCATACACACTAAGTGTTCCCAAAATCCTAGGTCAAAACAAGCAGAAACAAGGTCTATATAGCAGATTGATTGATTCAAGTGTTCAAACCCAAAAACTTGCAGCAAAACACTCTCAAACAAAGGTATAGCAGATACAAAGCATAAACAACAACTTCCCTTAACACAAAAACAAATTACAAGCATAAACCAGTAGACCCAAACACCCCTTTAACTTTTTCAAATCAAGATTTTCAAAAGCACAATGAGATTTCAGGCCAACCAAGCATCAATTAACACTAAAACAAGTCTAATAAACAGATTCAAGCAAGAACAAGCCACAAAATTCACAAGAACAACAGTTTCATACAAATATCACCAAAAATCACAATTTAAGCAGATTTGGAGATTAAGTATGCAAACCTCATGGATGTACATCCACACCCACGAATTTTGAGCTTATGTGCTAGCAAGAACAAGCACAAGCTTCTACAATAAGCCTGCTAAGATTGAACAAGGGTGAAGCACAATATCATAAAAATCAGAAACTTGGAAAAAACTTGATTAATACAAACTTGTTACCCCACACTTGATTATCCCCAAGTTATAAGCCTCACCACACCTTAACCAACTCAGTTAGGATGCTATGATCAGCCCTATAGCCCAAGAATTCCAAGATTGGAACAAGACTTAGCAAAATATCAAGAAAATGAGGAAATATGCAAACTTTTGCACACTCCTCTTTTGAAAACAGGTTTTGAACTTTAAGAACTACAAAGCATATAACAAATGAAAGCAGTAAACAAGAGTGGCCAGTGACTTTTCTTCAAGATTTCAAACTCAATTTCATTAACTTAGAAATAGGATTTACAGAAACTTGAACCAAGGAAAAATCAAAAGCAAACTAAAATGTGAAGGCCTAAGTGGCTTTATATAGCCTTACAATGAGCTAAGTTACAGCTAAAAACTAAAAACCCTAATGGTTGAAGTTCCAAAATTGCCCTTGTAGCTTCTTGAAAATCTTGGCTTCATGTGACTTGAATTGGCGTCTTGTGGTGATAGCTGTCATGAGAATGTGATCAAAGGGCTCAAACAAAGCTTAAATTTTAAGCTTGAATGTGGGACGTTGGATTGTGGCCATCTTTTTGGCAGTATGCATGGGTGTGGAGCAGGGGAGACACAAGGAGACAAATGGGGTGATGAGGTGTCCATTTTAAAGGTTGGGTTGTGTTAAGTATCCACTTAATCTCAAATCTGGAGGTGATGGCTGCTTAATTTTTGCTTAGTCAGTAATCCCCAATTTGTGTTCTTGAGTAATAGTAACACGTTTTAATCTGGTTTGGGTTTTAAAAAGATGTTAAGCGCCAAAAATATTAAACTAATCCAAGATTAGTTATAACCGGTTTAAGTGGATAGCTGAGGTGGACAAAAGGTGGAGTTCCATTGGTGGAGGGAAGTAAGTGGGGCACGTGGCAACCCAGGAGTGGTCTAGGTAAGTATCATGTCTGGCCAACATTAGTCCCTTGTTTTTCTTCTTCTTGTCTTTTTAGTATAAAACTCTATCAACGCCCATATTAGTCTTATCAACTTTTGACCTGTTGCATTTTTGGCCCAAAAACTTTCACAAAGTGTAATCAGGGGTATTTCTTGCCATAATTGAATTCTTCAAGGGCTGGTTTGGTATTTTCTTCAATGATAATGGTCTAGACTTGCAATATTGACATTTTGGAGGACTGAAATTGCCAAGTCTTGATGATTGAGGCACCATTTTTGCCAAATGTTGAAAGTTGAGGGTCCTTTTTGTAATTTTGAGATTTTCAAAGGACCAAACTTGTCATTTCTTGTACTTTGAAGGACTTCATGATGTATTTGACTTTGTGGATGATATTGGTTGACAATTTAGCTTTGTTGAGGGGCTAAACTTGCCAAATCTTCAAAGTTAAGGGTCCTTTTTGTAATTTTGACAAACTTTAGGGACCAAACTTGTAATTATGAGGATACAAGGGTATAAAGTGTCAATTCTTCATAATTGGAGGACCCTTCTTCATAATTCTTCAAATCTTCAAGGGTTGATCTTGGGAAAGTCTTCATTAGGGCTTGGTTCATTGTGCGGCTTCGTTTCCCGTGTTCGTTTTTGCATGATTCTTGTGATCTTTTGTCATTTTCTCAATATCCGTACCTAAAATACACAAGCAACAAACACAAGCATATATTTGGGTATTTAAATGATATTTAATGCATTTTAAGCCCTATTTGGAAGATGAGACTATGTATAAAAGCAGTCTCATCACTCCCCCATACTAAACCATTGCCGTGTCCTCACGCAATGCTAGAATAACGTATCAAAGCATCTCTAAAATTCATTTTTATTCACTTTATTGAACGATAAACTAACTACACTACTACTATTTCTACTACTACTTGTGTTATAGACATAATGTATGATTTTCATCGCAAAATGGGACGTTTAGGTTCATAGAATAAGAACACGTGAATGCTTCGTTAGAAATAATTTCATCGTCCTCGATTTTCACCCCAATTCCATGCTAAGCGTGTAACGAGATCATTGTCATTATAAGTTAGTAATGCTAACACTACTCATATGCCCTAATCACGTACTTATCCTCCCATTATTCCTAAGTTGTATCTCTTATATTTTATTTTGTCTTGAATGTTTCACGAGGATACATTGTTTGACTTATGCGATAATAGAGATTTAGGTCTAAAAATAGAGTCCTAACGGTGTAACTAAGACCATCAAATCAATAACCCCTCCTAATAGACGATGATGTTAAAAAATTAAGTTGACAAGAAGAATCGATAAACACGGTTTTATAACGGTTTTGAACATGAGACTTATTACCAAGACTTTTATACGCCCCCTAACGGAAGGGCCTTATTATCTTTGGTTTACCTCCATCTTTTATTCAACTTCGCCATGAAGCTTTTATTATGACTTCGGTCTTGCCTTGCCTTTTATTATCTGCCTCATCGGTGGTTTTATTAGCCAAAGACGTATATCCTCACGCTAAGGCGAATTTTGGATCTTTAAAGCTTCGAAGATTAAGGCTTGATTCACTTTCAATTTTGCATAGATTTTAGGCCTTGTGGGGCTTCAAATTGTTTGCTTGATTTAGGTGAGCACTTGAAATCTTATTATTGGGTGAAGCTTTCGATTATTCGGGTGCCAATACTTCAAAACCGTGACGCTGGCGATACCTTAATGTCTTCCCAATTTAATTACACGGAAGCTACTAGAAAAGACTAGAAACCCAACAATCAAAACTAAACCGCTAAGTCAATATTTATTAAGCAAAAAATATTTACATGCGAAGGGAGAATAAGCAAATAACGAGAACACATGAGTTTTTGAAAGAATACGAGTACTCTACGTTTAGCATAGTAACTTATAATTAACTCTATCATTTCTCGTCCTCATTTAAGAGACTTAGCCTAATGTGTAGTTAAGGAATTAAAGCTAAGTGCTCAACAGGCACGGTCGAGTCAAAAATTACTCTTATTCTCGCCATCGGAAAATCTACATTCGTGTCTTCAAACACTTATAAAACATGAGAAAAATTTAAAATTTGGCCATTTTTAGCCTTATTTTGCAACAAAAATGATAAACAAAACGATAAACTTTGGAAAGCGTGAAGTTTTGGCAAGGCAAGTATCTATTCACCCCCCCATACTAAAGTTAAACATTGTCCTCAATGTTTCGAGTCTAGGGGTGCAAACACCCCCATACTAGAGACGTAGTCGAATGCCTAATCTAGCATGGAAAGGGTGTAACCAATAAGTAATAGCCGTTTATGAAGTGTGCTAAAAACCTAAGGTTAGAACATCAAAGGATATATCATGGATATTGAGAAATGTCTCCAAAGCAAACGATCGAGTGCTCCCATAAAACGAACACGAGAGGCTCCAATCGTGAAGATCATGATCTAAAAACCACATATCACAAACAACCACGGAACAAAGGTTGGAAGGGCACAAATCCCCACACATAAGCTACATTAGAAAGCGATAATATGTACATAGGATAAGCATGGGACTCCCCCACGAGGCTCCTCGTTTTTGATTACCGAGTCATGAGCTCGACTCGATCCCCTCAATACTAATTATCATTGGGGAAGGTGACTTGGTCGAGGTAATTCAAGGATGGAACTTCCCCGCCAAAGTAGTGCTTCAACCTATGTCCATTCACCTTGAAGTTAGGACCATCATCTTGAGCTAGCTCGATGGTCCCATACGGAAATACTTGAGTCACGGTGAATGGACCGGACCAACGGGATTTCAATTTACCGGAAAAAATTTTCAATCTTGAATTAAAAAGCAAAACTTGATCCCCAATGTTAAAAACCCGGTTTTTAATTTTAGAATCATGCAACTTTTTGGTTTTCTCTTTATAAATCAATGACTTTTCATAAGCAATATCCCTCAATTCATCCAATTCATTTAATTGCATTTTCCGGTGTTTTCTCGCGGTCTCCATATCATCATTACAATGCTTTAGGCCCCAATAAGCCTTGTGTTCTAACTCGATAGGCAAATGACAAATCTTTCCATACATAAGCTTATAGGGAGTGCACCCTATGGGCGTCTTATGAGCGGTCCTAAAGGCCCATAAAGCATCGTCCAACTTATCCGACCAAGTTTGTCGGTTTTCCCCAACGGATCTCTCCAAGATCCTCTTCAAAGCTCGGTTTGAAACCTCGACTTGCCCACTCGTTTGTGGGTGATAAGCCGTAGAAAGACGATGTGTAACCCCATATTTCCTTAAGACTCTTTCGAATTGGTCATTACAAAAATGGGTTCCACGATCGCTTATGATCGCACGAGGGGTTCCAAACCGAGCAAACAAGCTTTTCAAGAACTTAACTACCACACGAGCATCATTAGTGGGCAAGGCCTTCGCCTCCACCCACTTAGATAGGTAGTCAACCGCAACAAGGATGTACTTATTACCACGAGATGATGGGAACGGCCCCATAAAGTCTATACCCCAAACGTCAAAGATCTCACATACTTGAATGATATTTTGTGGCATTTCATCTTTTTGTGAGGCTTTTCCTTGTCGTTGGCATGAATCACAAGACTTCACAAGATCTTGTGCATCTCGGTAAATAGTAGGCCAAAAGAAGCTGGCATCAAACACCTTCTTAGCTGTGAGATTAGCACCGTGGTGACCACCCGTGGGTCCCTCATGGCAAGCTCTAAGGATGTTAGAAGCTTTGGTGCCAAAAACACAACGTCGGATGATTTGATCCGCACAAGTTCGAAACAAGTAAGGGTCGTTCCAAAAATAGAACTTGACGTCACGAAAGAATTTTCGTTTTTCTTGAGTCGTCATACCCTTAACGATGAAGTTACCCGCATGGTAATTTGCAAAATCCGCAAACCATGGGGTAGAAGAATCAAGCTTAGAATTCACTACACCAAGTGTCTCGAGCGGAAATGTTTCGGTGATTTCCTTAGGCTCGTAAACACTTTGGTGAGGATCTTCCAAACGAGAGAGATGATCGGCCGCTAGATTCTCGGCTCCTTTTTTGTCAACAATGGTGTGATCAAATTCTTGAAGGAGGAGAATCCAACGAAGTAATCTCGGCTTAGCATCTTGCTTTGCCATGAGATACTTAATAGCCGAATGGTCCGTATACACTATGCATTTCGTCAAGACGAGATAAGGTCGGAATTTCTCAAATGCATACACCACGGCAAGGAACTCCTTTTCCGTTGTAGTGTATTTAAGTTGAGCCTCGGTCATCGTCTTGCTAGCATAGTGAATAGGCAAGAAGTGCTTATCATGACGTTGCCCCAAAACGGCCCCAATAGCGTAATCACTTGCATCACACATAAGTTCAAAGGGGAGGTTCCAATTGGGAGCAACAAGAATGGGAGCTTCGGTAAGTTTCCTCTTAAGGATCTCAAAGGCTCGTACACAATCTTCGTCAAAGACAAAACGTGCCTCTTTTTCAAGAAGATGTGTAATGGGTCGAGAAATCTTTGAAAAGTCCTTGATGAATCGACGATAAAAGCCCGCGTGGCCTAGGAAACTCCTAACTCCCTTGACGGTTTTGGGATGAGGTAATTTGGCGATGACGTCTACCCTAGCTTGATCTACCTCAATCCCCGCTTTCGAGACCTTGTGCCCTAAGACGATTCCACTCTTAACCATAAAATGACATTTTTCCCAATTGAGCACAAGGTTGGTTTCCTCACAACGTTTTAACATTCTCTCAAGGTTCGACAAACACGAAGTAAAGGAATCACCAAACACGGAAAAGTCATCCATGAAGACTTCCATCGTCTTCTCGATCATATCATGAAAAATAGCCATCATGCACCGTTGAAAAGTTCCCGGTGCATTGCAAAGTCCGAATGGCATTCTACGATAGACAAACGTTCCATATGGACACGTAAACGTAGTTTTTTCTTGATCACGAGGATCGATGGGAATTTGGAAGTAACCGGAAAAACCATCTAAAAAGCAATAGAAATCATTTCCCGCAAGACGCTCCAACATTTGGTCCATGAAGGGCAAGGGAAAATGGTCTTTTCGAGTGGCTTCATTCAACTTACGATAGTCAATGCACACTCTCCATCCGGTCACGAGTCTAGTGGGAATCAACTCGTTGGCATCGTTTGGCACAACGGTCATCCCTCCCTTTTTAGGGACACAATGAATAGGACTCACCCAAGGACTATCGGAAATAGGGTAAATCATTCCCGCGTCAAGGAGTTTAAGGACCTCCTTTTTGATGACGTCGTGAATTTTAGGGTTCACCCTCCTTTGACTTTGGATTGTTGGCTTGAAATCTTCCTCCATTAAGATTTTGTGGGTACAAAACTTGGGATCGATCCCCTTAGTGTCGGATAACTTCCACGCAATCGCCCCTTTGTGAGCCTTTAGAACATCGACAAGTGCGGTTTTTTCATCATTCGAAAGATCCTTCGCAATAATAACCGGCAACTTGTCGTCCTCCTCCAAATAGACATATTCGAGGTGAGGAGGTAAATCTTTCAACTCGAGGATAGGTGGTTCCTTAAGTGAAGATTTGGGTTCGATACTCATAACCTCCTCGGGTGGAGGAAATGGGAAATCGTTGAGAAAATCCTTGATAATCGAGAAGTCCTCATCGTTGTCGAGGTCTTCGTCACAAGTACGTGGAACATTGCATTCTTCCAACGTAAAACCACCACCTTCAAATGGAGTGAAGGTTGGTGTCGAATTATCAAGAATTGGATCCAACATAGTGGGATTGCCACTAGTTTCTTCATCACCAAAACCTAGAACTTCTTGTGAAAATTCCTCGCAAACCACGTCAATCATATCAACGAGGTTTATGGTTGCAACGGAATAAACATGAGAAATTTGAGAGTTTTGAGTTGCGTTTATAACAAGTTCCTCGTCGTTGAAACGTAAGGTGATCTTTCTAGCATGCACATCGATCAAAGCCATAGACGTATCTAAAAACGAACGACCTAAAATGAGAGGAACTTAAGGATCCGTGGGGATATCAACAACAATGAAGTCTACGGGATAGTAGAACTTCCCCACTTTCACAAAAACGTCTTCCGCCAAACCACATGCGGGAATTGTGGAATGGTCGGCCAACTCGATAGACATTAGTGAAGGAGTAAGATTAGGAAGATTGAGCGACTTGAAGATTTCAAGTGGCATCAAGTTAATGCTAGCACTAAGATCGGCCAAGGCGAAGCATTCTTCCATGTCTTGGATTGCACAAGGGATCAAAAATTTACCGGGATCACCGACTTTTTGAGGTATGCGATTAAGATAAACCGACGAACAACTAGACAATTGGTGCAATTTCTCCTTGTTGTTCAACATACTCTTAAAGTTAGCGGCAAATCGAGGCATCATGACCAAAGCATCGGCGAAACTCACATTAAGGTGCAAATCACGAAACATTTTCATAAAAAGCTCAAATTGGTAATTGTCGCGCTCTTGACGTTTCTCCTTCCTAAGTCTCGATGGATAGGGCAAAGGTGGTGTGGGTTGAGGCATAGTAGGCATAGCCTTTGGAATCTCGGGTTCCAATGATGGTAATGGGTCAACCGTAGGTGTGGCATGAGCGGTACTTCGTGGGATTGGGACATGCTCCTTTTGGACCACCACCTCGGGTTCTTCCTCAATTGCTTCCTCCGTAGGAGCAATTGGTTGAGGAATCGGCTCCTTAAGTGTCTTACCACTACGTGTGGTAATCACTTTCATCTCACCCTTAGGGTTGGATATGGTGTTACTAGGAAGACCACTTAACGACGGTTTACACATTATTGCCTCAAACATAGACGAGATTTTATCTTCAAAATTAGATTGCCTCAATACGGCTTCGGTTTGCCTTTTCTCGGCCTTAAGCATCTCTTGTTTAATCTCATGTTGCCCTTGTTCCATTTTTTGTTGGTTTTGTTGCAACCTAGTGACATTTCCTTCCATCTTATTGGTGTGGATTTTAAGTTCATTAGCTAACTCATTTTTCAACTCTTTCTTCAAGTCGTTTTTAAACTCGGATCTTAGGCTAATGATTTCTCTTTGAATATTGTCAAACCTTGCATCATTCCCACTAGCATATTCAACAAACTCACTTGGAAGATCTTTCAATGTTTGCAAACTTTTGTTGTTATTTTGAAAATCATTTTTGTTTGAAACTTGATTATTAGCCCCTTGATTCCCATAGTTTCCCTTGTTGTAATTGTTCTTAAAACCAACTTGATTGTTGCGATAGTTGTTAGCATTTTGATTTGAACCAAAACCCGGTGGAGTCATTTGGTTAGAGCGGGAAACTTGACCGTTTTGGTTGTAATTTCCCGTGGCCGCGAAGGCACTCGAAGTGTTACCACCGTTGGTAATGCACTCGGAGAAATCATGACCTCCACCACAATACATGCAAGAAACCTCAACCGCTTTAGCCGTAGCGGGAGCACTTGGTTCACCAACTTTAAACTCAATCGAAAGTCCTTTTAACTTATCAAAAATCTTGTTTTCCAAGTTTGCCTCAATTTGGCAAGCATCGATGGTATTAGACAAAGAAGGTGAAGCCGAAGACGAAGCCTTACGAACACTAGACGTGCTACGAGGACTATACACCTTAGATCTATTTTCAATTATCACCAAAGCTTCCTCAACCGTTTTACACAAAAAATTACCACCCGCGGCGGCATTCAAATAATCCCTTTCATGATCATTAAGTCCATTGTAAAACGTGTCAATTTGATGCAAATCGGAAAAACCGTGATGAGGACATTCATGTAACATTTCCTTAAACCTATTCCAAGCCGTTGAAAAACTTTCATTAAATTCTTGTGAAAACTTTGAAATCTCGTTTTTCAAGTGCGTAGTCTTAGAGGGCGGAAAAAATTGGTTCACAAACTTAGACACGAGATCCTTCCACGTCAATATAGAATTGGGTGGCTCTTTCTCTAACCAAATTTTTGCGGGCCCCGCTAAGGAATACGGAAAAAGCATCATCTTAATCGAGTCGTAAGAGACATCCTTAAACTTTCAAGTAGCAGTAAGACGATTGAATTGGCGGATATGGTTGTGAGGATTGTCCTTCTCATCACCACGGAATTTGTTGTTTTGAATCATGGACAACAAACCCGTTTTCACCTCAAAATTCTCCGCAAGGATTGCGTGAATCACAATAGCCTCTCCATAACCCTCGGTGGGTGCTTGAAGTAACTCCATCATAGTTCGATTCGCCATGGTCGGTGCTTCTCTTACAATGGGTTCGTCAATAGGAGACTCCTCACTAGAATTGTTGGGAGTGGGAGTTTTGTTCTTTCGTTTACGTGCACGTCTTGCTTGATTTCGAGTTAGCATAAACGTCACGTACAACGAGGGGATGAGCAAAGAAGATTCTTTTTGGTGTTTTGTATTTTTTTAATTTTTTTGGTTTTTGATTGTATTAACCTTTTTGGAGTTTGGTGAAATGTATTAAGTAGACAAAAATCTACAAATCTCCTCCTTAATCAAATCTCTTGATTAACGAAGCCTCAAGGAATGAAAACGATCACGTGGGGTGAACGCCTTCGATGACTTTAGAACGATGGTGGAACACCAAATCGTTCAAGAGGGTTTAATCAATAGAAACCAAGAAAATATATATGATACTTAGTAATACTTTGGGCGGCAAAACCCTCGATTCACTCTCACAATCAAATACTCACAAGCAAGCGGGGAAACGAGGCGGCGCGAAGCACTTAAGAGCCTTTTTCCTTAGGATATATTTTATAATATCCGCCTTATACCCACCTTATAGTTCGTATTTTCAAGATTAAGCTTCACGAAAGTATTTATCTATTTTTGCCTTTTTTTTTTGGTTTGAGATTCGAATACAATGATTGGGTAATGACCTCCCAAGTCAAGGTTGTGATTTCTCACGTATTTGGAGTACTTGTGTATTTATTGTTCTACGTATACAATATAGTAATAGTATTCACACAAAAACCGAAAAACGATAATACGTATTAGTAGAGTGCTACTAATACAAATACTAATTATGGTTAGTATAAAAACAACAATGCCAAATCAAAGCACAACACGCCTCCCCGGCAGCGGCGCCAAAATGATGGTTGTAAAATTACCCCTTTAGGAAAAGGAAGCAATAAAAGTGGCAAGTATTAAGTGTCGGTTTAGGAAAACCAAGCACTAATGACCAATTAAGTTCAAGTTCGTTCACGAGGAGGCTAGTGTGTTATGTGTGTAATGATATGGATTAATTTGTGATTATATTTGAATAAGAAGAATAGAAAGGGGATTAGAAGAGAATGACGGTTATGAAGACGGATTAAACTAAGTCTAAAAAGGCGTACACGTAAAGTCGTAAAAACCACCAAAATTAAAATTTTAACCTAAAAATTTCTAAAAATTACCAAAAATCCCTAATAATATTCTAAGAGTTTAAAAAAATCAAAACTTGCAAAAACCTTTTAATTAATTAGATAATGACTTTTTAATGCTAATTAAAGCCCTAAAAATCAAAATTAATTATTAAAAAGCCCTAAACAAGATTTTCAAGTTTGTAAACCTCAAAAATACTCTAATTAAGCTAAAAACTATTTTTCAAAATTTTAAAACCAATTAAAACTATTTTTAAACAATTAAAAACTCCTAAAATCAATTAAATGTTAAATTAATTATAGAAAATAATTAAAAGACCTAAAAAATATTAGGAAAGTTGCAAAAATCCTAATTAAGTGATTAGAACCTAGGAAAAATATAAAAACCTAGAAAATCAGACTTTTAATTTTTAATAATAAAATAATATTAAAATAATATTAAAAATCCAAAAATTATAAAAAATTCTAAAAACTTGCAAACTAGCTTAATTTAACCTAAATAACTCAGAAATGAAAGTGAAATTACCTAAATACCCCTATTGGGCCTAGAAAATGGGCCAAACCCAAAACAGTCCCTTATTGGGCTTAATTAAGGCCCAATAAGAAAAAGTGCTCAAAATAAGCTCAAAAAGCATAGGTTGACTCAAAATTTGATTTTAAACAACTTTTTCCAAAGGCCCAAAAGCTGAAAATGTGAAATAAGCTAACTTATAATAAGCAGCTTATTCTTAATGGGCTTTTAGGCCCATTAAGCCATAAGCTGATGCCATAAGCTAAAATTTAACACACAACCTTCTTTTGACCTAACAAAGACTTCTGCAAAAAGAATTTTCAAATAAGCCCACTTAATAAGCCAGAAACAAGTCACAAACTTATTCACAAAACGACAAAATAGTCGTTTTTATGATCTAGACCACCTCAGAAGCTGATTCAAGTTGCAAAATGTTTCTTTTGACAAAACTAAGCTTAAAAACCAAAGACCTTTCAAATAAGCACACTCAATAAGCTGGAAAATCAAATAAGCACTTATGTTAAAAGTCAAACAAGTTGGTTTTCTAGTAAAAAGTCAAAGTCAAAGTCTCATAAGCTCTAGTTCACTTAAATGGGTCAAATAATGAAGATCTATTACAAAAAATAAGTTGTTGCAAGTCAGAATAAGCTAGAATAGCTTAATAATAAGCTGATGACAAAATTGCACTAACAGGGGCTAGTTTTGGATGTTGAGCAGTGGAAACTTTTTCCACTGCTTGACTATTTTGACTTTTTGTCTTTAGTGACTTTTTTGGAGATTCAGATTTCACAAAGGCACCCAATTGATCTTTGGATCAAAAGGAGTCAATCACAATCAAAATAACACAATCACTAACACCCAATTGATACAGTTTAATCAATCATTCATCAGACATGATACCGACATGAACAATAAGCAGTTTAGCATTCAAGAGCAGTTTAAGCACAAATCAGCCAGCCAAATTCAACCAAATGCACACAAAAGCTATAATAAACTCCAATAAGCAAGTCTAAACAGGTTTCATGCACTGGTTCAAAGAATTAAGCAGGATTCAAGCAATGAAAGTTACTGATGAACACTAACACATGCAGTTTTCTACTTTTGCTGATGTATTTGACACACAAGCCAATTTCAACACCTCAAATCTTTCAAACAGGTTATGTTAACTTTGTTTAAACCACTTTTATCCCTAAGCATGCATACACACTAAGTGTTCCCAAAATCCTAGGTCAAAACAAGCAGAAACAAGGTCTATATAGCAGATTGATTGATTCAAGTGTTCAAACCCAAAAACTTGCAGCAAAACACTCTCAAACAAAGGTATAGCAGATACAAAGCATAAACAACAACTTCCCTTAACACAAAAACAAATTACAAGCATAAACCAGTAGACCTAAACACCCCTTTAACTTTTTCAAATCAAGATTTTCAAAAGCACAATGAGATTTCAGGCCAACCAAGCATCAATTAACACTAAAACAAGTCTAATAAACAGATTCAAGCAAGAACAAGCCACAAAATTCACAAGAACAACAGTTTCATACAAATATCACCAAAAATCACAATTTAAGCAGATTTGGAGATTAAGTATGCAAACCTCATGGATGTACATCCACACCCACGAATTTTGAGCTTATGTGCTAGCAAGAACAAGCACAAGCTTCCACAATAAGCCTGCTAAGATTGAACAAGGGTTAAGCACAATATCATAAAAATCAGAAACTTGGAAAAAACTTGATTAATGAAAACTTGTTACCCCACACTTGATTATCCCCAAGTTATAAGCCTCACCACACCTTAACCAACTCAGTTAGGATGCTATGATCAGCCCTATAGCCCAAGAATTCCAATATTGGAACAAGACTTAGCAAAATATCAAGAAAATGAGGAAATATGCAAACTTTTGCACACTCCTCTTTTGAAAACAGGTTTTGAACTTTAAGAACTACAAAGCATATAACAAATGAAAGCAGTAAACAAGAGTGGCCAATGACTTTTCTTCAAGATTTCAAACTCAATTTCATTAACTTAGAAATAGGATTTACAGAAACTTGAACCAATGAAAAATCAAAAGCAAACTGAAATGTGAAGGCCTAAGTGGCTTTATATAGCCTTACAATGAGCTAAGTTACAGCTAAAAACTAAAAACCCTAATGGTTGAAGTTCCAAAATTGCCCTTGTAGCTTCTTGAAAATCTTGGCTTCATGTGACTTGAATTGGCGTCTTGTGGTGATAGCTGTCATGAGAATGTGATCAAAGGGCTCAAACAAAGCTTAAAATGTAAGCTTGAATGTGGGACGTTGGATTATGGCCATCTTTTTGGCAGTATGCATGGGTGTGGAGCAGGGGAGACACAAGGAGACAAATGGGGTGATGAGGTGTCCATTTTTAAGGTTGGGTTGTGTTAAGTATCCACTTAATCTCAAATCTGGAGGTGATGGCTGCTTAATTTTTGCTTAGTCAATAATCCCTAATTTGTGTTCTTGAGTAATAGTAACACGTTTCAATCTGGTTTGGGTTTTAAAAAGATGTTAAGCGCCAAAAATGTTAAACTAATCCAAGATTAGTTATAACCGGTTTAAGTGGATAGCTGAGGTGGACAAAAGGTGGAGTTCCATTGGTGGAGGGAAGTAAGTGGGGCACGTGGCAACCCAGGAGTGGTCTAGGTAAGTATCATGTCTGGCCAACATTAGTCCCTTGTTTTTCTTCTTCTTGTCTTTTCAGTATAAAACTCTATCAACGCCCATATTAGTCTTATCAACTTTTGACTTGTTGCATTTTTGGCCCAAAAACTTTCACAAAGTGTAATTAGGGGTATTTCTTGCCATAATTGAATTCTTCAAGGGCTGGTTTGGTATTTTCTTCAATGATAATGGTCTAGACTTGCAATATTGACATTTTGGAGGACTGAAATTGCCAAGTCTTGATGATTGAGGGACCATTTTTGCCAAATGTTGAAAGTTGAGGGTTCTTTTTGTAATTTTGAGATTTTCAAAGGACCAAACTTGTCATTCCTTGTACTTTGAAGGACTTCATGATGTATTTGACTTTGTGGATGATATTGGTTGACAATTTAGCTTTGTTGAGGGGCTAAACTTGCTAAATCTTCAAAGTTAAGGGTCCTTTTTGTAATTTTGACAAACTTTAGGGACCAAACTTGTAATTATGAGGATACAAGGGTATAAAGTGTCAATTCTTCATAATTGGAGGACCCTTCTTCATAATTCTTTAAATCTTCAAGGGTTGATCTTGGGAAAGTCTTCATTAGGGCTTGGTTCATTGTGTGGCTTTGTTTCCCGTGTTCGTTTTTGCATGATTCTTGTGATCTTTTGTCATTTTCTCAATATGCGTACCTAAAATAAACAAGCAACAAACACAAGCATATATTTGGGTATTTAAATGATATTTAATGCATTTTAAGCCCTATTTGGAAGATGGGACTATGTATAAAAGCAGTCTCATCAGTAACCTAATCTAATAATAATACCAAAACAAGTGTGTACTGCATCAATTCATTACTTTCACTAAATCGAGGTCAAAGTCATTTTTAGACAACTAATACACTTTGAGTGTAACATAATCTAATTTCTATACCACAAACAAGTGCCTATTTCATCAATTCATTATATCAAC
>JANFOE010000140.1:0-5000 GCA_025667525.1 Glebionis coronaria | reverse complement strand
AGTATGAAGACAAAACCTTTGTCTTGCTTTCTTTACATCCGTCCTCACTCATGGCATTACTGTTGTCACAAAGACCAGAATAGCTTGTTCTTCTTTTGGACACCCACAAAACAATAGTCCGCATAAATAGAGCATATACAGATTCAATTAATTTCATTGCTTTCGATATTTACCTTTGTAAAAAATTTCTATGTGATACAATTATAGCACATATATACTATACATTAATCGAATACCTTGGAAGCAATGCACCAAATGATCGCGTTAATTTATGGATGACCTTGGAACCAACAGATATTGAAGATATAAGTTGAAATATGTAGCTTCTATAAAAATTTCCTCCCTATCTACTATACTAACAGAACTTTTAAAAGGTTTGGCAACCAAGGTTTAAAAGTTTTGTGAGGAAAAAATTTAGAAGGTTTAGGTACCAAGAGACTCAAAAACCATCGCTTTCGGATTACAATGTTTAAAAAAATGTTATGCAAGATAATTAAAACAAAAGAAAACAATCATCATCGATACCCTCCTTGTTGAAACCTGGGATATGGCACTCTTTTGCTGCTTCTCTCAAATATGCCCTTCAAGATTCATTGTCTCAAGCTCTTGAAAGCATATGACTTTGAATATTTTACGGGGGAAACCATCTAGCACAACAGCTAATGCATCAGCAGCATCCGCACCTAATAACTTACATGAGAAAGGGCCTTGAAGAGTCCAGAATAATCAGTCCCAAACTCATGACGGTAACGATCTCACAAATCCTCTACCAATTCAGATACCGATTGTGCATTCAATAAGTATTACAGACAGAAAACGTCATTAGATTATATAATTAACCAGTTTAATATAAAAACGAAGTTTGCTATTTTTGTGTTATGTGATACCTTTTCTGGATCATGTAGTGCAATCCATATGCTTGTAGAAATGTCTACAGCCTTAGGAACAGAACGGATAGATATAGCATGAATGAATTTTTCAGAATTTACACATGCCATTTAAACATGTATGTCTTTTTCATAGACGCCAGATAAAGCTTGAAAGTAAAAGTCAGAACAAAATTAATTCACTTGATAAGGACACACGAAATTTTTATGATGCATTGTAAAAACTATTGATTAAAGAAAATGAAACATATAGGTGTCACTTCTTCTGGTTTCAGACCGAGGCACACATATATACGCATGCGGGCACACACACACATTTCGTACCACAGAAAGATCATGTCAAAAACCAGCAAAAACAATTCGACTGTATGAACGAATTCAGAGAGCTCTATGGCTGACATTGCGATTTCTTATATTAAAATTAGAGATGAGCTTGATCTATAGCTATTACTCCTCACCCTATTTAGAATGCCAATTCCATAATAAGCTGATATACTAAAAATACCTAAATTAACTGCATGTTAATTTGTGAAAACCTTAAATTAACACATTCCCTATCAGTTATTATTATCATGATGCATGTTTTCTTGCTTCTTCCTTTATGTGTGCGCCTAAAGTAAACCAAATAACGCTAACTCAAGTTCAATCTATTGTAAATAATGATTTATATCTACAACATACATAATATCCTGAGGGCAGACATTAGGGATTCTATTTTCAAAATATCATGGAAAGCTTCATTTATGCTAAACATTAACTTCAGTATTCCTCAACTTAACGACACACTCCGAAGTTTACACTGTTATGAACTAAATTCAGTTCATTTTAGACAAAACTTACCACACAAAAGAGATCAAGTAGTGTCACCACAAAATATCATCGGTTTCTACATAAGGATATAAAATTATGCAAGTTGCTACCATGATTGATAAAGGAAGAAGACCTAAGGCACCTACCCAAGAGTTGATAATTTGTTTATATAGGATGCCTCCTTCACACGTTCTCCCGGTTGCTGAACTTCTCTACCTAAATGCCTCCTTCATTTATAGACAGAAATTACAATACAAAAGAGATCAAGTAGTGTTGCCGCAAAAGATCATCAGTTTCTAAATAAGGATATAAAGTTAATCAAGTCGTATGAACTTTAAAATCTACCACCCACCTTAATGGCATAAGAATTACTAAAAAAGTTTGAGCATAAATACCTTATTCATAAAAAAAACTTACAGGTGACGATTGAACGTATAAATAGCATAAGTAAGCATTCTGTTGCAAAGCCGTTTTCCTAATATATTTCCAGTTATTAAATGGCTGGTTGGGCAACAGATGCAAACATGTAGCTTTTGTTTGTTAAGAAAATCAGGCTAGGTCGACATGTCTGGTTATGAAACCAATTTACTATTTTTAGATAGATTGTATCAAATAATCTATCTGCTAGGTACTTCCTTAGCAAAGGCTATTGCTCCTACGGGTTGTGTGGTGCTTGAGTCGGCGACCGGAAGTGGGACGCTGAGTACTTACTTAGCAAAGGTTATTGCTTATACGGGACATGTTTATACATTTGATTCTCATGAACAATGAGATGCATCTGCTAGGTAAGACCTGTAGATTTTATTAATGGTAAAGCTATTTTAGAGCATGTGCTAATGTCTGCTGATGTGTGTTTGATATTATCACAACAGAATAGATTTCAAGAAGACTGAGATCGAGCAATTTGGTGACAGTGGGAGTGAGAGATATTCAAAGAGAGGGATTCTCGAAAGATTTAATTGGTAAAGTAGATGTTGTGATTCTGGATCTACCACAACCTAGGCTTGCTATTCCTTCTGCTATTGCTTATTGCGTCAAACATCTGCCTTGTTCAAAACACTCTCAGTAGTCAGTTTCACGACATTCAAATGATACATGTTCTTACTGAAATAAACAATATCTGAATGTGAAGCAATATACCTTAACTATACTTCTATGTCCTATGCAAATACATATAATAGAGACGGAGGAAGTGGTTGCTTTCTTTGGTTCAATGCCCTTATAGAAATCATAATGTCAAATTGGCAGTTGCCTCATTCTAAGGTTGCATTAAATTAAAAATAATTAAGGCCGCAAGCGTACCAGAGCCACATGTTCGATCAAAATGATGCTGCAAGTTTTTTTAAAATTAACATCAGTAGATGTAATCGACATATTATAGAGTCAAACATGTCTGCATAGTATGAGAATAATAGTATTACAATTCATAGAATGAAAAAGCTAAAGAAAATTTATGTTCTTTGGGTAAATCATGAAATCATGGTAAAAAATATTCATGTTATCTGTTAATTGAAATAGCTTAGACTCAAATATACATTTTTTGTCACATAACAAAGTTTAACAATGATATAGAAAATACCCTGCCCTTTTCCAATGAACCACTAAAAATATTAAAAATCACAAAACATCCCAAACACACAGTAACTTATCGGTTTTATAAAAAATAACTTATGTGTAAGCCTTAAACTATTGGAACTAATGGGTGTTCGGGATTAATCAACGAATAGAGTGTTGAAAAAACCAAAATACGTAGGCTTAACAACATAAAAAAGAGGATTACCTTAAACACGTGCAAAACTTGATTGAGGAAGTTTAGTGATATCATTTCGAGAATTTGCATGGGTATTAGCAGCATGCATGCTTGACTGGCTGTATGAAGGCTTCCTTCTCACATTTCTATTGAAATGACTGTGTTGGCTACTTGTTATTGGAGGATGCCATCGTGATATACCATGTCCATCTATGCCAGAGTGGCATTGATGATAAAAATCGCCAATGCGAATGTACGATGTCGAATCACCTGCCTTAATCAAGAACACAACATCACAAAAAAGTAGAAAATTATATTAAACAACATGGAAATGATAATCACCATGAACATGCATAGCCTGATTCGGGAGTCTTGGCAAGTTGAGGATTTGTTTGAGCACAAGGAGCAGATATCTTTGACTGAATCGGAAAGCATCCTTCTCACATCTATATCGAGACAACCGTGTTGGTTGCCCGTTGTTGGTGGACACAGCCAGGATATACCAGGTTGTATGCCGGTGTTGTATGTTGGTGCCAGAAGAAGAAGGTCCACATGTTGGAAATACTGCAAGTTCACTAAGAAACTTAATTTCTTATATAAATAAAAGAATGATTTTAGAAGTAATATCAAACAATCAGCACAATAAAACTATAATATATCTTTCCTTTTTTGCAAAAAAAGAATGTATGTCACGGATGCCTTGTTTATTTTAACTCACTTTTCTTACATAGTTAGAAATTGCAAAAACACTTGAATATCTGGATTCTTATTTTTACATTTTCAAACAGCCAAAGCACGTCCACCGGAAAGCTGTTTACACAGTGTATTAGTAGTTTAGAGATGATTATGTGACTTTAATAATTCGATATGCATAATTACTTAATAAAGCACATTTAAACACCCCCAAATCCAAGCTGATAGCCAAATAAAGGAAGACGGACTTTGGTATTCCTACAGTTTGATACCAATTACGTTTATTTGAGTTATTTTGCAGCATATTTCAGGCAGCGTTTGCGTTTTTATAAGACGGATTATATATGTTTACAATCCTACAATACATTACACCTCTCTAAGTCAAGATTTTCTGTTCAAAACTTTTATTTGATATATTATATTATGAATACCAATCTAAATAAATGATGTAGGCGATTTTCTTCTATTTTCTTTGTAAAAAAGACATTATCAATTTGGTAACATGCTAAAATGTGAGATTATTGGGTTTTCTATTTTCAAAGCCCATAAGTCACAAAATAATCCAAATATCAATTTCAGCTTGTAGATTATTCTGTTTACCTTTAATATATAGTACTCTAGAAGATTTGAATCATCTGTGCTTCCTTCCATCCTATTCAGAACTGTTCCAGAAGCAATAAGATCATCAAAAAGTTAATATCTAAACGAAGGTGAGCATTACTGGCCGACAGTCACTGTCTACTCCTCCCCGGTACCTGAAATTTAAGTCAACACGTAAGCGCTAGTAGAGGGGTGGCAAAAATGGTTGAATGTTATATTAGCACACACCAACGTCGTTTCCACAACCAATCAATTACTTC
>JANFOE010000139.1:600000-812500 GCA_025667525.1 Glebionis coronaria | reverse complement strand
AATATGGTATATTAAAGCGACTCATGAACGCAAAAAATAATCATCTAAACTTAAATTTCATGGTTTATTACTCCAATAACATGTTATCAGCTTAATTTTATGGCAATGATATGCATTTTCAGTCTAATCTGGTTTGCCGTTGTAGGATAAGGGAGAACCTCAAGCCTGTAAAATTTGTGGATAATAATATCGACCGAACCATGAAAATTAACATATATAAAACCTCCCAAATTTTTCTTTTTAAATTGTAATGTTGATGCATCCCATTCATTACGACAAAAATGGTATAAGAGTTAGGCTTGTAATTGATGACAAAATCTAAATCCATTAGAATAAAGTATCTATTGGCCGAATGGTCATTTTAGCCGAAAGCTTTGTTCCTATATTGAGATGTTTTTCACTACAAATATCCAGATTTAGAGACATCAGTGATCAGTCATATCGCAATTCACAAGGTACAAATCTGGATTAACATAAAATCAAAATACTTCCAGCATCTCACATATGGTTGTACCTTTTTAGGACTGGTTCACAGCTCGCAATGGTCGAAGCATCTGACCATCAGAGCAGAACTGAAACCAAGATTTAATTGCCTTGCTGCAAAAAAAACTGCCCAATGCTAAATATAGAAGTGCAACCACAAAGTAACTAAAATCTAGATTTAACCAGTGTCCATATTATATGTTGCATATTAAAACCGTTATCTAAAAATGCATCGTTTTGAAGTTTTAAATATAAACCAAGATTTTACAGCAATAATACGAAGAAATTAGGTAGTAAAGTTGAAACAAAAATAGAATCTTGTACGCCAATTAAGGAAACTGTAGATAAAATGGAAACGTAATAAGTCTGGACTTTGTAGAATTTGTTTACGATTTACGGATGTAAAAGTCGTATTACAGGTCAGATCGTTGAATCTTTAACAAAATTGATCATTCCACGTAAATCAGATAGCATTAAAAGGAAGAATAATTAAAATATTCACATGTATAGGTTGATAAGTATCTAAAAGGGAAAGCAACTAAAACTCAAGTTTCTACCTTGAATAAACAAATAGTACGTATGGGGGTATGAGAAGTAGAGTTCTCCTAATGTGTACCTTTGTGAATAATCTGCCAACGTCATTTGGCACTATTTTACTTCGTACTTAAGGGGCATCTAGGACTGATTTTCTAGTTGAACCAAGCATATCGGCTTTCTAAGTTTAACTATGTCAATAAGGAGTGAAAATAAGAATATCCAAACGCCTCCTTAAATTATTTGGAGTTCGGAGCTGCACAGAGGATATCTGAACACCGCTGCCTATGAAGAAGGAATAACCTCTATCACACGGCCATAAATTTAGAATAAAAGTAACCGAAATATCACCTTCAAATAACCACATGCATAATTGCGCAAGATTTTTCGATGGGAAGAGTGATTTGTTGGCCTTTTGGAGTGTGTAGTCAGATTAAAGACCGTGACTTATCATTGCAGGGCCAAATTTCATATAAAAAATAGATTATCAAATGATTATCCCTATAACGCATATCTATTACTTTATAGACTTTGATCAGCTCTCAAAGTGTATCGCCCATAAGCCATCTGCAATAAGATGGAAAAGAATACACATACCTGTAGAAGCGCAGTGGATCTTGTTACTTAATAATACGTTCTTAAAACACATGATTATCAGTTTGATTATCTAAATCAAATTAAATCTTCCTACACGTCTAAGATCATGAAATTTGGCCTTGCATCAAACGATTTAATATGAAAACCAAACAACTCTAGAAGCTGCAAAACTACACTAAGCCTTCCAATGGGAATTACATCAGACTCACATCTAATGAACACGAATATATGATGTTCACTTTCTCTAGATATCGATTCTAAATTAAGATAACTGTTGTACTTTAAAGCCGCTATAAAAATAGCAGGGGGAGGGGGATGAAATACAACAGTCAGCATAAATTCTTGACTTAACGGTCCTTTTATAAACTAAAATTAAAAACCTCTTTAGTAAATGATGGCATCAACACGGGGTGATCCTAAAAATAAAATGTATGACTTAATAGTCTCTTTGTAGACTAAAATCAGAAGCCTCTTTAGTGCTAATGGTATCACCAGGGGGTGTTTAGATAGTGGTTTGATTTTCATTTAATAAGAATTGTGTAAAAAAATGTTTGAGATGCAACTACAAAAACAAAACTACATGAATAAAAAGCCTATTCTTTGGGTAAGTTTGAAGGTTTATGCCTCAGAAAAACACATTATGGGAATTTAACCCATTTGAGATAATAATATTTTGTTAAGCTAAGTGGTGTCTTATAGTACTACTTATTTGGTCTGTTAGAAATAAACTGCATAACCCATACCAAACGTAAGCAATTGGATCGAAATCTAAACCTCTAATCATAGAAACAATACGATATTATTGATGTTGAGACCAAATAGATTAGTTCAGGTCAATACTACAAAAGCTGCACCAGTCCCTCGAAATGCTTAAGACTCAGCTTATACTATAACCTAGTTGTAATTTATCTTAAAAACAAATAGTAGCAAACAACAAAATCAAAAGACACGTTAAATTATATGCTTATTATGAACGAAATAAAAAGGTTGATTTATAACTGAAGAATTTATAAATGCACGAAAACATTTAAACAAAAAAACTACCATTCGTATTAAATCCCTAATATGTCTTCATTCATTCGTTTTTTTACAACAGATATTGTGTTGCAGAAGGTAAAGCTCCTTTTTACGTGAATTAATATGAAGCTGCTTCAGGTTCAGTTAGGCTACTATGTATTATTACTATATTGTTGTTATTGCATGATTTTGGCTTTCCAGATATTTTGTTAATTAGTAATTTAATTTAATGCTTATGGTTAATAAAGCATCATGTGTTGTTGCCATGTTGGTCTCCATTGAGTATAACGTTACTGCGTTGACCTATAATCAGACAATGGACCAAAGACACATAAAAGTAGATTTGATAGAGTAGTTTTAATAAGCAATCCCAAATCACTCGGATGAAATATATTTATATACATGTCTAGTACATTGACTCTAATCTTATAAAACTATTCAATTGCATACGGTTACGGTTCTTCAATTTGTTTCAGATGTATCTATGTAGTCTTTCTGTTGTGCAAAATCATGTCTCTTTTATTTCAAATATTTTTGTGGGTTGGTTGGATGGCGACAAAATAAAGACACAAAGATGATCCATCAAACAAAAAGGACTGAACTAATATATATGAACAATTGTTACCCAATTTTACTCACAAAACATTAAAAGTCATCCACATATCTGATATAATGATACTTTAGGTAACTCATCTTGATATTTAATTCCAAGAAAATAATGATCCTAAAAAATCTTGTTTGAGCGAAAATTTAATGCTCAAATGATATATAGCTCTTATAATATGGCTCTTTAGTGGAATTAGATTTCGAGGGGACTTCATACAAAATACCTTAGAAAAAGCATTGATGTAATTACTCTTTGATTTTATCTCAGATAGTAAGAACTAATGAATCATGTTAAATCTTAGATACCTATTCCAAAAGGCATTCACATCTTTTATAGCTGATTACATAAAAAGATAAAGTTAAGTAATTAATGACTCTGATAAATGAAAAATATAAGGTTAATTACTTTTAGCACATACATTATTATGTATCAAGAGCTTTAATAATGTAATCTTATCATATAACTTTAATATTGGCTTTTACCATAAATGGCTAATTTGCAACGATTCCATAGTACCAACAATAGCTTTGTCAAACAGCTCACTGTATTCTACAAATCATTATCATTATGTACAAATGATAATGCCGCTACCCATTCGCAAACACCACCTATTTGTGTGGTGGTTTATTTAGACGCCATTTCAGTCTATAAAATCAACCTTGGTAACCCACTGATTTATGAGCCACTAAGTATATACATATATAAAGTAAAAACTTACTTGTATAGCAACGCCTTCTCTTGTCATATAATAGTTCCACATTCATGATTAAAGTCAAAGTATTCCTTTTTTTAACAGGGTCAAATAAAATAAATGGATCATGCGGATTCTTGAGCAACCCTATTGGGTAATATTTGAATCAATGAATCAAATTAAAAACTTATAATACCAAGCCAATCACATGTTCACAGATTACTAATCAGTAGAGATATTACCAGTACACGACCAGAACACTTCTAACATTATTACATGATATTGCAATCACCTAGATTTACGTTGGTCTCAACACACTAAATCATCGAGCATGAGCCATGAACTCGGCATTAGGTCTTTACATTCCACCTTTAAAGATTTCAAGAGTCTAAACATAATGGGTACTGCTGCTTCTAAGCATCTATCTCATTGTATGGTACCCAGGGTGAAAACATAGATGCCATAGCTCAGAAGAAAAACTTCGTAAGTGACTTGCCCGTGGATACCAATACCTTGAATCCGAGGTTACCTACTATGCTCGGGACAAGACCAGAAGGATTCTTAGTTGTAATTCGTTCAGAAGACTATCGTGTACTTGTAAAAATTCCTAAAAGGAAACAAATTATTTGCCTAAAGTAACTACATGTAATAAAGGGGTGTGTGGGAATACAAACTTTTTCTACTTTTCTACTTACGTACCAAGTAATAAGAAGTGTTTGGGATTACCAAGTAACAAAAGGGTGTGAAGGTACTGCAAAGGTTCTTACAAATTGAGGATGGTCCATTTCCACATTCGGAGTTTTCTTCCTGTCTGAAGGACTACCTCGAAAAGCTGTTGCATAGCAAAATCATGATATCCTTGTCAATGCATTGTAAAATAGTGTCAAGTAAAAGTGAACTGAAGTTGTTATGCATTTATTTACCTTGTCAAGTAAAAGTGAATTGTAGTTGCATTTAAGATTACTCGTAAAGAAGCAGCATATTAGGAATCAGATACAAGAAGTAGTAGTGGCTTAAAATCTCAATCTAGTTTTAATTCAGTTCACTGGATCGAAATAGTAGTAGTAGCTTAAAAATCTTTATATCCATTGCCTCTGTTTTACACAATCCTCAACAGCCCCCCATCATTTTTAAGGCCCTAGATTATTTTAAGTAATCTATCTAAACATAGATCGTCAAACAAAAAGCAATATCATGCAAAAACTATCGCATACCCTACTCATAAATTCTACATTTCCAAGCATTCGTTGTGACTCCCTTTTATAATGTCACATAGTTTGGTCAGGGTCTCCAAATATGCATTTGCACTCAAGGTAAAAAAAAGGCTTATGGTTCACATGTTCAGAAGAAAAGAATTATAAAGTGTGCTTACTTGAAATATAATTCTGATTATGAGCCCTTTTATAAGAGACTTCTATTCTATTGCTTCTCTATCTTCGAATACTGCTTCCACAAGTCCTACCTAAGCTAGATAAGCCTGCAGTTTGATTGCCTCTGTAAGAATCCTTTTCAAGATCAAGTTAAATAGCAGCATCATAGAGAGACAAAGCTTCAGCAAATCACCCACTTTTTTATGAACTTCATTATTTCCCAAGCATCCAATGGAGATAGGTACAACACTGCTTCCACTTACTTCTGACCGTTAATCTTGTAGTAGCTGCATTAGAGAGATCGACATGGTCATACCCGATCTCAGCTGTAAGCGACACGTACAAATTCTTTTCTTATTTAATCCTTTCCACCGTCATATATCCCAGTGGAACGGTGTGGTTATAATCACATAAATTGTGAATATGTTTTTCTAGCTCTTTAATCAAAACTAATAGCAAAAAGTCAGTCCGTGTACACTCTTAATAAATCTTATGTAGCACATATATATTCCTAAGGCACTTACCACAAACTGGTCCTTCTTTATGATCAATAGTTATTCATGTCCTTGTGACTCCATCAACTTGCGAATTGCCCAAGCATTCTCTATACAACCCACACAGATTGAGTTTCAACTCAGCATAGTCGCATGCCTTGTGGAAGACACCAACAATCTTCTTTGCTCTAATAGAAGCCTCCTCCCATCCACGAGAAACAAAAAAACAAATAAGCAGACTGTGATTACTAAAAAAACTAAAGGTTGTACTCGAATTGATGTCCGGCTAGCAATTAGTTAAATAAAAAGAATGGCGGGTTTGTCGCTGTGGGTCATGGGTGTTTGCGAGCTTCTGATTGTTGAATAATAACTGGTAAGATAAAACATTGCTTAAATCATACATGAATAACCAATCATACAAGAAGCAACGGTAACATGAACACCAGCTCTATAACACATTGATCTTAACCACACCTTTATCAATAACAATCTGATAACAATCAAAACACATAGCTGTAGTTATTCAAATTAAAATTTGGTTACAAAACCCTAACCATAACTTGTAATTAAAAAATGCCTATAGTATAATAAGAACTAACACGATAGCATTTTGCACACTGTATTCCTTGTGTTCAATAAAATAAAAACCACGATCATGCAAAATAAACCAAATTCAAACCTGAATAACAATGTTTTCTATGGAGAGTCAACAAACGATACTCCTTCATTCACTTCAAAAAGAGACTGAGTAAAGTATAAAAGTGCTTGATATTAGGGTTTAGAGTAAAAGGAAAAACAAACAACCTTTTAATGAACTGTGAACTTGTGCATACTCATACATTGGTCGACTGAAAACAAAAGTACAGACGTTTTTTCTTGTTTGTGAATACAATGAAAAATTATGTTTGGGTTTATTATCTAGTTTGTAAAACAAAAAATAAAAACAGATGAAGAAGATTGCAATTGTCGTTGTTATTTGCGGAGTAATCAAGGTGTGATAAAGTTTCGGCTAATTTTCGGCAGGATCACCAAAGCAGATAGCATCACAAGCTATAGTCCTCTCTTTTTGCACTTCTCCTAATATATGCACGCAATCATTCATATCATGTACAGGACTGAAAGGCAAGAAAAAGACACATGAATGTTAGATTGAAAACTTGCATCAGTAACTTAATATAAGCATACAAACACAAAAACATAAATTTACTAATATCAGTATCTAACTATTAAAAAGAAAAGATAAATTCTTGTATATTCTTAAAGTGTGTTGATTATCCAAGGCTGAATCTATCATACCCGGATGTCGGGGTCACAATGACGTCAACCTTCTTAACTATCTCCATGTTGTAATTCATAGATCTCCGCCTGTACCTAATCAGTTAGATACTAATAATACCTTTCAATGTCAAATAGAGGCATGAGTTCGATAAACTCCCACTGACCTCCTGGGCTTTCCTTCTTTCTATCAGCGACTTCCGGTTAAATAAATGTTAGAATAAAGGACTTTTAGGTTTTTTATAACCTTTCTATACCTGTTATGCTACTGCAAGGGATCTCAAACCATGTTCACTAAATTTCATCCAAATCAGGTCGGCATAACATATGAGCGATTCTCTAGTGGTAAGTTTGTACTTTGGTGCATAATCATCCCTGCAAAATATATGCAAGGCCTGAGCGATTCTTTGCCAGTTTCCCTTACCGAGCATCTAGATGATATTGGTCTTGGAGAAGCAAGTTACTGAATTCTTTGCCTACTCTAGTTGTTTGCCTAGTTTTACGCACCTAGGAACGTTATGCATATTCGATTGAAGATGTTATATTATCTTCAATCCTATTATCTCCAGGATTCAAGGTGTAGATGGATGGATGGATTTATGTGAAATCGATCAGGGTTATTGTGAATGGTCGTCAGATTGAATGTATGAGAATAAATAGGTGATTATTTTATCGAGTTTTAGTTTGAGCCCATGGTATTTTTAAGCCCGTGCTGACGTGGATTAGTGCCCTAATAGATGACGTGGCAAATCCCTCCTCTTATATATAATATATATATAAAGATATATATATAATATATATATATATATATATATATATATATATATATATATATATATATATATATATATATATATATATATATATATATATATATATATCGATAAATGCCTTAAGCTCATGCAACTGAACGTTAACCAATACGTCAAACCGAGTCACTTACGGTGCCCCTACAATAGGTAATATTGTCATATACCAACGACTTCTTATACATAATATCCCTTTCAAGTGATCACAAGGATACATACCCTAGGATAAGGCTATCAAACCAAATAGATCTATCAAATATGTTAGCGATTACCTCGCAAGGTAATTAACAGTTCATGAAAAGGGACTTCATAAGACAATGGTACTTAGGCATTTATCATCGTATTCGGGTCCACCATACCAAAAACAACTTGTATTCATTTTATTAAACAGCATGTATTCACCTCGCCGGTTATAAATCATTTACATGAGAGTAAAAAGTGAGGCTATAGACTCACCTTAAGTAGAAGAAGTAGAGATAACGATCGCCGACGATAAGTGATGCCCGTCAAACATGAAAACCGCAACCTACCAAATAAGGCGTGCGTTAAGACTTGACAAATATCGATATATACTAAGTATAATATGACTTAAATATTTTCAAAGTATTCATATTTCATAACTAGTGACATGAACCAAGTGAATCCATACTATCCCATTTATCCAACACTACACGTTTAAACACTTGCACTCTCGACATTGACCCGTCATAAGACGCCAAGTCAACTCGAGTTAAACTATCACTTTACTTATCTCAGACTAGTAGCTAAGTCATTTATATAATGACTAAACACTTGAGTAATTCACCATGTCCAATAGTGAATACTCAAACTCACACCACACGAACATTGAACTATGTGTCCAAAATACAAATCAGCAAGTACACTCCAAATGTACACACCGATCTACCCTATCTAGACTTGTCCTATTTTGATGAAACTTGGTGTAAAGGTCACTAATAACATGTATAAGACCCCACCAAAATCTGAACCAAATTTCATACTTTAAAACCCATCAGCTCGACACTTTACTAGACCCTAAAATTTTGGGATAGAATGTGTACCTGTTTTATAAAATCGTTTATACCACTTTAAAAATACTATATTGACCTTTCGCCTTTTAAACTCACTACTAGACTCATCATAATAAGTTTATAAACTTTAAAAACCAGTAGTATCAATTATCTAACTATGCCTAAAGTCTCCGAGAGTCGACCCAAAATCAGCCACAATTTCGGATTGTGCCCTTTTGCTTTTCCCGGTACACGAATACTAAAACTAGCATAACTTTTTATCCGTAATGAGTTAAGAGCTCATTCAAGCGGCAAAACGAACTTCTTGAAGATTACTACAACTATATCACATCATTTCTCAGCCTATGTTAACTAAAACTCACGAATTTATATAATAAATAATCTGCCCAAAATAACCTTTTCAAAATGACTCAATTTCCCATTTTTACCAACACGCATCATCATGCATCTAATTCTAACACCTAATCTATTATTCCTAATATGATAAAAATCTCTTAATACCCCTTGATCATCCTAGGATTCACTTGTTCGAATATTACATGCATGTACTCAAAAAACTCATTATAATAATAATAACACTATCATACACCCAGAAAAATGAATCAAACAATCTTGATCATCATGAAAATAATTTGGAAAAATAAAAGTTGTTTCATGTTCATGAAAATGTTCACAAAAATGTAAAAATGAAAGTTGCTACCTTGGATTGTAAAGATTCAAGTTGAAAAATAAAAATCACGGGTGTTTGTTTGGTTGAATCTCACGGCAAAAAGGGGAGGGAAAGAGAAAAATGATGAATTTTTTTATAAAGTTATGTTAGTGTGTGAAAGTTAGGTGAATAATAACCATTTTATATGGTTGTTTAGGGTTGTTTATGTAAATAATAGATAGTTTTGTGTTAAAATGTAAATATTAGTTAAAAACGGGAAATGGCTAATAGTCAATTTTGAAAATATTTACGGGTCTCGGGTTTCATAAAAATACTATTCGAAAGTTAAAACGCACACGAAATATAATAATATGGGTCCGACATGACTTAATACACAATTAAAAACGAAAACTTCAAAAATATCAAACATCGAAACAATCGATAATAAAACATAATATTTGAGCATCCATTAGCCTCGCTATCACTATTTATACTCTTCGGTCGTCACAACAATTAAATAAAGCCACACATTACCGGTTTCAATGTAAACCGTCAAACTATACAATACTTACCACCACTTAAAAATTCAAAATCAAGTACATAGTTAGGGTAAAATAATGACGTTTAAGTTCGGGGTATTATATTATCACCTCCTTTAAGGAGCGACGTCCCGGCGCTCACCTCGCCTCAAGATCCCATGTGAATCTCGATCCACGTCTTGAATTACATCGCACCCTCGTAAAGGAAAACTTACTCGCTCTGAAACGCTTAACCTCTCGATCGAAGATCTTCACTGGTTCTTCAACAAAATGCAACTTGATCCACTAAACACTCCTTCAAGCTTGACACACGAATTTTTTATGAATTACATGAAGCTCATCTGACGATTCCAACTTATAAACAACCGGTCCCATCCGCTGGGCGATCTCAAATGGTCCAACGTACCTTGGACTTAACTTTTCTCCATTTCTAAAACGGATTACACCTTTCTAAGGTGATACCTCAATCATTGCCATGTCTCCAACTTCAAATTTCCAACGGCTCCCTATGGTTATTGGCACAACTCTTCTGACGACTCCTCGCGGTTAACAAGAGATTCTCAACCCACACGATCCTTTTCCATAGTCTGCCAAATCATTTCAGCTCCAATCAATTGTCATTCCTCTACTTCGTTCCAACAATCTGGCGATCTACACTTTCATCCCATGCGCAACCAAAGTCTCAATAAGCATCGTCGTTGAAGGTAAAAAAGATATTACATGGTACGTGTTCTCCATGATCGGACGTCATTGGATAATGTTGTCTCAAGTTCGCACAACTTACGATCAATTGACTATATCACATACCATATAAGTACATAAAAAGAAAAGGTCGAACATAAACATCAAATATAGATCTCCACCATTAATCATGGAGAAAAACCTTGAATGAAACCTTGATAGAAATAGCTCAATTCCAAAAGTATTCTTACTTGCAGTGTCGGCTACAACCTACTCCTCGAGGTGGTGACGAATTTAGTAATTCCATTTGTAGATTTGTAAATCTATGCTTATGTTTTTAGAGAGAGAAAGAGATAGAGAAATGGTGGATTTCACACTTTAGAGAGAGAAACTAAGAAAGAACTATGTGTAAATTATGAAAAACCACACCCTCTCCATCAAAGGAGAGGGTTTATATACCCAAGCCCTTGTCATGGGCTTGGGCTTACATTTTGGGCCGGCCTACACATGTTGTAGGCTAGGCTTGTTCTTGTTAAATAATTAAAGAAAGTTAACTTAAACTACGAGCTATTACATGGACTATCGTTGGAGTGACCGATCCTTCTTAATACGTAAAACGTATTTCCAACAATCTCCCCCTAAGGGAGGTCACTCCAAACAAGGGCGTTACCCGAGTTACAATAATAAAATAAACCTAGCATACTATGCTTGTCTTGAGCTCGTAGTCTTCGTCTTTCTTTTTCTTTTTCTTTTCTGGTGAACATGCTGATGTGATCTTTGATATCAATCTTTGAGCATCAATCTCTTGCCTTGATCTCGTGCATCCATCACTTGTGATCTTTGCCTCTTCGTGACCTCACGTCCCACATACTTATACCTTCGTAATTCTTGAAAGCTTCAGAGTTTGAAACAGCGGAAGACTTAACTTTTAGGCTTTCTTGAATTAGATGAGATATTAAGTGCATAAAGTATAAGCATGCGGGGACGACTTCTTCTTGGATTCCGCAACGCCACCGTCTTCAAATGCCGCAACATAAGTAGACACGAACGAAATGGATTTGAACATTTCATTCTAAATCGGTAGCATTTTACCTCCGGTCGGTGAAGACCGTTGGACGATATTAGATATCGTACCTGTGACGGATAGTTTCAATTAAGTAACTTCCTGACAGGATTTCGCGGGTAAACCCGTTCTCTTTATTCGACCGTCCAAAGCTGACTGCGAACATAAAGAGTGAATCATTTGGATAATAATATCCGCATGATTTGAAGCCGTCAATTCATGTTCCTGGAACAAGTGAAATTCAATTAAGAACCGCACCATCGTTGCTTTCCAGTTGTCACAAGCTTGATTCGTATAGAATCTTGCAAGTTACCTACCAAGTGCTGTTTGAGGTTAACAGTAGAAGGATTTCCACTCATCACCGTGAACACAAAGGTGTCACTCTGAGTGTTCTGGCAAGATCACTGAGATATTGCGTAGAGGCCTGGAACGTGTTTAAATTCAGTTAAGAATTAAACAGCTGTTGCTTTCCAGTTATCACAAGTTTGATTCATAACGAATCGCACAAGTCACCTACCATGAGCCTTTTTGATATTCGCTCAAGAAGGATTTCCATCTTCATTGTAAATATTTTCGTATTACTTGGATGTTCAGGCAAGATCATGAAGATTTTGCGTAGGACTCTTAAGATCTTTCTTACTTTTCACAGTGTGTGAAGAAGCAAGGAAATATGAAAGTGTGTCCTAATGAGATATTTGATGATCTCAAATGGCTCTAGACTCGATCGTGCACTTTGGATTTTAGTGATCGGAGGCTGGAGAGGAGTGCCACCTTTTCAATACCAATTTATTCGGAGTGAATAAATCAATAGATAATGCGTTGTCTCCGTGTGATTAAAACAAATACCTTTTGAGAGATATCTGAGTTAGCTGGGATGGGTTGTGCATTGCATCACTGGGTCCATGATGTCTGTCTTCAATATCAAGAATCATTAAAATGATCTCAATAGCATATGTATTGACCCGGTTTCTGCCTAAAGTTGTAAGGAGGGCTTCTTTCTTTACACCCTTTATCTTTACAATTCTTTTTCATTCTTCAACCCCTTCAATGCTTACCAATACAACATAACTAGCACCTTGTTGTGATTGTTCCAGTGCTAACTTAAGTACTTGGTCAGCATTCAGCTACGTTCACAATCTTTCTCCAACTTTCCTAAGGACTACTATTTCTAGCTATGGAATGTCCTTGGGAAGATTCCTCCGGTTCTGGAAGAATCATAGGACTTAACCTATCCTACCATCCTTATGTAACCACAATCTTCATCGTCGTGAAATAAATGGGTTGAGGGTAAGTATAAATCACCATAAAAATCCATTTTGATATAGCAAATCCATTTTGCTCCCCCTTAACATATGCCACGATATTTGAAAACATTTTGCATATGTCGGAATGAGCCAGCACATTAAGTCAAACCATTTGTGATAATATCCCATATTAAATCACATTTTCTCCCCCATATTAAAAATATTAACCCAATCGATGTTTTTAATATCAATTGATTTAATGAAGTTTTAACAAAGGTTTTGGGAAGAAAAATGCAAGTCCGTTTTATCTTCATGATATCAAACGCATGAGATATGATACTGATTTGTAACATGATCACATATTCACCATATTAGAAAAGAATTGATAAGGTTGGACCTGATAGATGAGAACATCATATGATAAGATCAAATGGTTCTTGTCAGCATTTGTTGGTCGCCTCGTCACGTCTGAAGTCATCTCTCGACACCACGTGTACGATTGGTATTGTTGTCTTGACACCAACTTGTGAACTTGGCACTTTCGGCATCTAAGATTCTGAATGCTTGACAATTGCTCCCCCTCAATTGTTGACCCGTGTTCTATCGAAAGAGCTGTAGTCGTCGGTTGAGTAGTCGCATCGTCGAGTATGTATATACCAATTGTAGATAGCATGGTTGTAGAGATGATAGCTTCATAAAAACAAGACTTCTCTTGTTTTAACAAATAAATGCACTGAAACGTACATAGATTTGTGTTAGACCAAGTTATAAAGTAAACTTGATCCCTTACAAGGTTTTAAAGTAAACCTTGCCCGAGAAAATTAATTCCCGTTGAGAGCCAAAGCTTTCATAAGAAATACCTGACTTTAATGTGAAAACCGGGTTGCAGTCTGAAATAACTACAAGCCATTTAGGCATGTTTTATGAAATATTTACAACTTTTGTACCAACTCTATTTATGGCGCCGTGTCAATATTAATCAACATTTCTAAGGCCGTAAATATTATCGTACCAAAAGACATGCCTTTGAAAAATAAAGTAAAAATATTTTTGGATTTTTATGAATTTTTCAATTTTTATGGTTTTTATATGGTTTTATATTTTTGTATTTTGCTTTTGTGGATAAAAATATAAACAATATATATAGATGATCACCAAGGATACGGAGAATAGTTTTACCAAGACTATTCTTTCGCTTCATCTGCTAGTTCCTTTAGAGTCTCAGGCGAGAAGGTTCTCATTCCTAGCTTGTCGGCCAAAAATTCAATTCGAGCGCGATCTAAAGCCTTCGTGAAAATATCCGCCAATTGATACTCAGATCGGACAAAGTAAAGCTCTATTACTCCATTTTCCACTTGCTCCATGATGAAATGGTAGCGAATGTCAATATGCTTCGACCGGGAGAATTGAACATTGTTGCAGCATAAGGCAATTGCACTTTTGTTGTCGCAGTACATCGGAATCTTGTTGAAACCTAGACCATAGTCGGTTAATTGCGATCTCATCCAAAGAATTTGAGCACAGCAACCGGACATAGCTATGTATTCTGCTTCCGTACTTGAGATTGCAGCGCTTTTCTGCCTTTTCGATGCCCAACTGATTAGACGATCTCCTAGTAGTTGCAAAGTTCCACTCGTGCTACGCCTGGTATCTTGACAACCCGCGTGATCCGCATCTGCATATGCCATTAGTGCAATAGAAGAGTCCTTCGATTACCAAAGTCCCCGATTAATGGTTCCTTTAAGATATCGAAAGATCCTTTTAATAGTAGCTAAGTGTAACTCAGTAGGCCTAGTTTGATAACTGGCACACATACATATAGCAAACTGAAGATCAGGTCGACTGGCTGTGATATACAGAAGAGTACCGATCATTCCACGATAAAGTGTCGGATCAACAGCAACTCCATGTGGATCTGCATCAAGCTTAGTTTTCTCCACCATTGGAGTGTCCACGGGGTCGCAAAATTCCATCTTATACTTCTTAAGCGATTCAAGGGCATACTTGGATTGATTGATAAAGATGCCTCTGGGACTCTGAGATATCTGAAGACCTAAGAAGAATGATACCTTGCCCATCATTGACATCTTAAACTTGGACGACATGAGTGTCCCAAACTCATTCGATAAGGTTTGGGTCGAGGCTGCAAATATAATATCATCAACATATATTTGTACCATAATCATATCTTTACCTCGTTTCTGAATGAACAGCGTGGGATCCACCTTTCCTTTTGCGAAGCCTTGAGTAATGAGGAAATGTGACAATAGATCATACCATGCGCGTGGAGCTTGCTTCAACCCATAGAGAGCCTTCTTAAGCTTATACACATGATTAGGATAATTAGGATTCACAAAACCATCTGGCTGTTGAACATAGACTTCTTCCTTGATTTCACCATTAAGAAATGCCGTCTTCACATCCATCTGATAGACGATCATATTCATATGGGCTGCATAAGCGAGGAATAGTCTAATAGCTTCCAAACGGGCAATAGGTGCAAAGGATTCCATAAAGTCGACGCCCAATAATTGCTTGTATCCACGAGCTACTAGTCGAGCTTTGTTTTTCAATATTCCGCCTAACTCATCGAGTTTCACCTTGTAAACCCATTTCAAAGTGAGTAACTGCACTTGATCCGGGCATGGGACAAGTTCCCATACATCAAGACGTATAAACTCATTAAGTTCTTCTTGCATAGCTTCTATCCAACAGGATTGAGTAAAAGCTTATTTCCATGTCTTAGGTTCAACTTCAGTGAGAAAAGCATCAAAGTGACAAAACATTGCACTTTCTTGTAACTGACTTCGTGTGGATACAGGACGATTAGGGTCACCAATAATAGAATCTATAGGATGATCCTTTGTCCACTTGCTGTCATGTTCACGAATCCGTGGATTGGAGTAAACTGTAGAAGGAGCTTCCTCCGAGGTGGACGACCCGGCTTGATTAGGGTCGGGAATAGTTACACCAAAGAATGGAAGTTCACGCATTTGAGCGAATTCCAAATCGTGATCATCATCATCCTCTTCATCATCAATGGGCATGACGTGGGTAGTTGTTACATGTGTTGGTTGAGAATTACTCGTTGAAGGTATATCTTGACCAATTGTAGGTGCAGATGTATCTGATTGTGCTTCGGTTGCTGGAGGTACAACTTCGGTTACCGGAGCTATTACCTCAGGTTCTGGAGCAACAATAGTTGGAGGAGTAAAGAATTCATCAAAGAACGGTTAGAACAACGTATCCCATTCATTCCTAGTAGGTGGTATAAATGATGATGAAGTAGGGTTGTTTGGGACAAGACCAGAGCTAATGTTACTGGGTCCCATTTCATGAAGTGCGGGTTCAAAGCTGCTTTGCTCAGAAGCCATTGCTGTCAGCTCATCAAAATCAACATTCATAGTTTCAAGGATTTTGCGAGAGTTACGGTTGTAGATTCGGAATGCCTTCTTTGCGGGTGCGTAACCAATGAAAATACCAATATCAGCCTTTGGTTGAAGTTTTCCCAAATTGTCACCATCATTGTTTGGATAGCAAAGAGAACCAAATACATGAAGATATGATAAATCTGGTACTTTTCCATGGAGAAGCTCATAAGGTGTTTTACCATGGCGTTTACGAATTAGTGACCGGTTTTGGGTGTACACTGCTGTAGATACTGCTTCTGCCCATAAAAACAATGGAGCCTTTGCGTAAATTAACATCGTTCGAGCAGCTTCCATAAGTGTGCGATTTCGCCTTTCAACGACACCGTTTTGTTGTGGAGTGCGTGCAACGGATGTTTCATGAGATATGCCAACTTCTTCATAATAATCACGCAAAATTTGATTCACAAATTCGGTTCCATTATCTGTACGAATGCGTCGGACAATGGTGTTGAGTCGCACTTGAATCATCTTGAGAAATTTGATGATGAATTTAGGTGCCTCATTTTTTGCTTTAAGAAATTTCACCCATGTAAACCGAGAGTAATCATCGACAATGACGAGGATGTACTTTTTGCCACTAAGACTTTCAACACGCATTGGCCCACAAAGATCCATATGCAACAGATAAAGTTTCTCTTGGTTGGTGTCTTCAGTCTTGGGTTTGTAAGACTTCTTAGTGCTTTTCCCCATTGTACACGCGGAACACAAATGATCCTTGTGAAATGATAGTTTAGGAAGACCACGAACAAGTTCGTGTTTCGCCAAGTGATTAATAGTGTCAAAGTTAAGATGAGATAACCGTCGATGCCATAACCATGACTTAGTCTTCGATGCTTTGGAGAGAAGACATACGGGAGAAGCGGCCATCATGTCTTGTAGAGACAAAGTATACAAATTATTCCCTCGAGTACCTTTCAATAAATCAACCCCTTCCAAATTACGAATGAAGCAGGTATGCTCTCGAAAAGCAACTTCTAGGTTTGCATCACAAAATTGTCCCACAGAAAATAAGTTGTGACCGAGACCTTCCACGTAATACACTCTCGAAATTATAACATTCCCAATATGATATTCACCATAACCCATTATCTTTGCAATATGATCATTTCCAAATCGAACCGTACCAAGAAACTTGCTGACGAAATTTCTGAGCTGAGAGCGATCTTCGGTCATATGCTTGGAGCAACCAGAGTCCAAATACCAGAGAACAATTTGGACCACCTGTTTTCAACAACGACAGTAGACAATGCATTGGAAACTATTGGTTCCTGAGTGTTAGCAGATACATATATAGAATTATCAGAATTGCTAACATTTTTGAGACCCTTAGATTTCCTGCGTTTTCTAATGATAGTTTTAGCACTAACAGGTTTTACTGTTCCAACTTTCTTAGGTTTTGGATTATTCGCGGGCACTACAGTGGGAGTAGACCTATTTAAAGGGCACTTGGTTCCTACAGTAGTGTCGGTGTTCCTAGTTAAAGGACACGCTTGTGTTTTGGTAGCCTTGGTACTCCTAGTTAAAGGGCACGCTTTCTTCGCTTTAGTGGGAGTGATCCTAGTTAAAGGGAACATATTTCCTACTATAGTGAAAGTTCTACCAGTGGGGCGCCACATCCAGCCAACTTGGGTTAACACTTTCCCAGTCGGTTTCCATTCTAATCCATTTTTCCGGGCATTCATCTCATTCACATGGTCAATAAGGCAAGAATCATGACGACTAGAAAACATACATTCATTGCAATTCCAACATTTTAAATTAGAATTCACAGTAGGCTTAGAATGCTGCACAACCGCAGAGCCTTTAGGTTTAGCTACATGATTCTTTTTATTCAAAACAGAAATAACATTCCTAAGATGGGCTTCTACTTTCTTCTTCACTTGACTACTAGATGGGGGCAAGATCCTATCATTCTTCTTGTTTCTCTTAAGCTTAGATCTTTGAGCCTTAGTAGTGGTGATTACTCCTGTAGAAGGCAACACAGGAATATTAGAAGCTGGTTTTGATTCCGCCTTATCTTTAGTGACCAAAGTTTGAGATGGTTTAGTCCTAGGGCCCTTGTTAAGTGGTGTGACGGCAATAAGGGTTCTTTTGATTGAACTAGAGGACGAAGCTGAGATAGTGGCTGCGTTATCCACAACATTCTTACCTTTTAGAGTACGAAGTGTTTCCTTTAACTCAGCCAAGACTAGGTTCTTATCACAAATTTGTTCCCTCAAATCAGATATTTCCATCGACTTTTGATTCAATTGTTCAGTCAATGATTGATTCTGTGCAGTGGTATCAACACATGCAGGTTGTACTGAATCGAAGAGTCGTGTATTTTTCTGTTTTAAGTTATCAACTTTGGACAAAATCTTGGAAACTCGATTATCTAGATCCAGTTTAAGATTCTCAGCGGCCTCAAGTACGTTCACACAGTTAAGCTCCTTAGATTTCTCTATTTCCATCGGCAAAGAGTTAGCAACTTTGTCACTTGGCTGACGCTGTTTTGATTGTAAATTCAATCGAAAATTCTTTTCAAAATTTGCATCATCGATATTAACACCTTCGAATGACGTTTCAAAGATTTCTTGAATAAATTGTTGCTTGCATTCAAGCGAAATACAATGTGTTTGAATCTCATCAAAACGTTTTGAAAGCGATGAATATGAATCTTGAAGCTTTAAAAATTCAGCGTCAGATTCGTGACAAGTACTATCTACCACAGTATCCACAGATTCAACATTATGCACAATAGAATCATTATCAACACTTGTATTCACACAGACAGAAACTATATCATGAGACATCACTTGATTCAGAAGCAGATCATTATGGCGTGAAACTCGTTCTATTTCAAGTAAACTGTTTTCATAAGCATCTTCCATTTCATTGAAAACACGTCTAACTTCTTCTATTTCCAAAAACAAATCTTGATCAATATTACGAAGACAAGATTTAACATTGTTTACAAACGGAACAATTTCATCTCGAAATGCAGCTCTAGTGTGCTCAAAGTTCCATTCACCTTCCGTTATGGCCGTGGCCGTCGTACGTTCCAAAATGACCTTGTCAAAATCGGCTAAGTGTTGGTGAACCGTATTTAAGTTAACGGACGCCTTACTTACCGGTGGAATTAACTTTGTTAAATCCTTTTTGACGAGTGTAGGAGACGTACTAGGAAGGTTTTCACTTGACAAACTTTGAGGCACAAGAACTGTTAATTCTGCTAATTCCTTTTGTAAGCGAATGCGTGTCTTTTTCGAAAATTGATCTTTGTTATGTTGATCATAATCAATTGTATGGAATTTTGAAAGCATTTTAGAATGAGTTTCATCCCCAAGTGATTGTGTCTCCTCAGTACTACGAACAAAAGGTGCTTCTTTCGATTTTCCAATTATGGTCATGTCATAAAGACCGGGAATATATTCCTGAGCTTGTTTTGCATAACCGGGATTAGGTGGTAAATCTTGAAGACGTTTAAGTTCGAATTCTTTAAATGATTTAGTTAAAAGATGAACCTTTTCTGTGGAAGCGTATTGTTTTAAAAGCTGTTGTTCTTTGAATTTAAGAAGTTTGGTAGCATTAATTTCCGATTCAACCTTTTTAGACTCGAGAGTTTCGAAATCCATTTTAAGTTTCTGAAAATCATTGACAACCGACTCTTTTTCTTTTAATTCATTGGAAAGATTAGCTTTTAATGATTCTATTTCTTTCAAGTGTTCAATCTTTTCAAAACGAAATTGGTCAAATTCAGAACATGTTATTTTCTCTTCTTGAGGGACCATTTCAAAAGTTTTGACCTTTTCTTTATGCAACGCAAGCTCAGCAGTTAGGGTGGAGTTCGTATCTACGGATTGTCTGAGGGCCATATGCATTTGATCAATAATATGTTTAGGCACCATGACCAAATCATGTTGAGCATAAGATTCCATACCCGTCGTAGCATTTGGTTGAGGTTCACTCAAATGTGTTGGGTTGGGTACCACATTATTTGAGTTACTAGTCCCCGAATGGTGTTCGAGGTTGTCATTTTCATGCCCAACTTGATGTTGGTTATCATCAATATTATTAGATGTGGTTGGTACCTCACTGATGACATCAGAACCGTAGTGAGAGAGATTAGCAACAAGAGCAGCTTGGGCAGAGTGAATGTCATCACAATCCGAATCGTATGCATCAAGATCATCCGCTTGATAAGCTGCATTAGAAGTAGAAACGACCGCAATGCCTTCAGTATCTGCTGCCCCTGGGTCTGCAAGAAATGCCAACTCCTCTGAATCCAAAATCTTCCCCTTAGACTGAGCATCAACCAAATACATCTTCTCACGAAACCATGCATCATCCCTTCTCCTTTTCGGCTGAGTGCATTCCCTAGCCATATGACCTTGTCCTCGGAAATTGTAGCAAGTCACAACCTTCTTAGGACCAATAGGACTCCCATTTCCACTAGCTTGAGCATTCACAGCTTGATTGTTCCCAGTCCTTGTAGGAGGTCCATATGAATTTTGCCTTCCTTGAATAGGTTGCACCGTCACTTGACCATCTTGAACAGTGGCTTGTTGTCGAGGATTTGAAGAGGTGCGGAGCTGATTGTTTGTTGGTGGAAATCCTCTAGTAGCAACAAGTTTTGACAAGTAAGCAGTGAGATGGTTTAGAACATCAGCTGGCGTATCATTTGGAGTAAAGACCGGTGCTTGGATTGGTGGAAGTTCATTAGAGTAAAAAGCCTGTGCTGATTGTGCTTCTATTGGAAAATATCCTTGCTGAGGAGTATAGCCCATTGGAGAAGTGTTGGCTTGTGATGGTGATGTCTGATATTGTGGTTGCTGTGGAAAAGATTGTTGATGAACACTTTGTTGATATTCTTGCTGTGGCATCATTGGTGGTTGATAAGATGGTTGATGTGGTTGCTGATAGATGTGTGGTGGTGGCTGCTGCAAGTATGATGGTTGTTGATAAGTATAAGCCATGTTTTGTTGAGAAGCATACATTGCAAGTGGATCATGAACTTGAGGTGTAGACAACCGAGCCTCGATCACATGGCATTCGTGTTGTTGAAGAAAAGCTTGAAGTTGATCCACATTGGTGTTATGCAAGTCCTTAGCCAATTTAACATCCGTCACGTATTTTTTCCATTCTGGAGGAAGAGTGTTCAAATACTTGGTGTTCAATTGAAAGGTAGGAATTGCCATGACATAGATATTTAGCTCATTCAACAATAGGGTAAATCTCAGATAGTAGTCATTGAGAGTCTCCCCTGGCACATAGGCAAACTTATCAAAAGTATCATAAAGCTTACACTCTCGTTCTTGTTTAGTTAACGAGGTGCCTTGCATTAGAACACGAATTCTATCCCATAACTCTTTGGCAACTTTATGTTTGCTGACGAGTTTGTAGACATCTGGAGGAAGAGCTTGGAGAATGATGTTTGTAGCATACTTATCACATTTATCTTGAATCTTCATATCTCCAGTCAACTCACCCGTTGTGCGAGGACGAGTGGTCGTACCTTCCGTCACAGTACCATAATCTAATGGTCCATTGAGCACCGATGCCCAAATTAGATGTCCATTCTCCTTGTTCAACATATAAAGTTCCATTCGGGAAGCCCATTCCTCATACATAGTCTTCACCAACATTGGTGGACGATTATCCGTACCCGAGAGGATGGACTTATCCGTAAGAGATGTGTACTCCATTTCAATAAGTTAAGATTTACAAAGTTGATCGAACAATGAAATAAGGTTAAGTATTTTTGTGTTGTTGTGAGTTAAAATCGAGAAACAAGGTTAAGTATTTTTTATGGAATAATTTTTGGATTGTCGGAATGTCTAGATCGGAATACCAGATTGGAATGTCAGATCGCAAAGCAAGGCTGTCGAAATGTTTAGATCACAAAGTCCAGATCGCAATGTAACTTGGTCGGAATGATGGAGGTATCGGAATGCCTAGATCGAAATGCAATGCTGTCGAAATGTTCAGATCGCAAAGCCCTATCGTAAAGATTCAGATCGCAATGATCTATCGGAATAATTCAGATCGTAAAGTGGCTGACAAAATTTAAGCAGAGTAACGACTTAACAAACCTTCCTTATACCCGTCGGAATCTCAGATCGCAATAGCTATCGGAATGATTCAGATCGGAATAAGTGATAAAAATCCCACGATCGCAATGTAGAAACCAAACCCTTTCCGATGGAAGGTTATTGCGATGGAAGCCTAAGTACAATTTGTACTTTCCGATGGATGTTTCTGCTTAAATTTCGGAATGAAGAACACCAACTTTTTTGCACTTTTGATCCAAGAAAACTGATGTTTTAATGAAAACCAAGATACCAAGAACACTTTTAAGCACAAATTCCTATGTTACACTACTTGATACTACGATCAAAGCAAAAAATTTTGAAGATTTCGGCAAAAACCAACTTGTACTCTACGAATTGTTTAGAACACAATACTCAACACAAAAACAAACCTATATTTCGTCCCAAGCTCTTGATACCATTTGTAGATTTGTAAATCTATGCTTATGTTTTTAGAGAGAGAAAGAGATAGAGGAATGGTGGATTTCACACTTTAGAGAGAGAAACTAAGAAAGAACTATGTGTAAATTATGAAAAACCACACCCTCTCCATCAAAGGAGAGGGTTTATATACCCAAGCCCTTGTCATGGGCTTGGGCTTACATTTTGGGCCGGCCTACACATGTTGTAGGCTAGGCTTGTTCTTGTTAAATAATTAAAGAAAGTTAACTTAAACTACGAGCTATTACATGGACTATCGTTGGAGTGACCGATCCTTGTTAATACGTAAAACGTATTTCCAACACCAGTCATTAAGAAATTCTTTCCATTGGCGAATATTCATAATATAACGGGCGTACCAACAGCTTCTACTCCAGTGCTCAATCATACAAAAGCGTCCCAATAACTTCTTCTTTAGTGCTCAAGGTGATGCATCGAATTCCTCGTTTAATTCATCATACTAGCTCCCAAGAGTTTCGTCATCAAGAAAAGTCTTTGGTGACCCTTCAATAGTAGCAAGTAAACTTACAAGATCTTCACATCCAAAGTAAGTTGTCGTTGATAAATTGATCCTCAGTCAATCCACAAGTACACGCATAGATCTTGGTGATGCTTACACAAGTCGCCTATTCTCAGAACGGTTAACGGTTCTTAACAATATGCTTATAAAGCTCGCGATCATCGAGACACATTAGAAATGATCCATCCAAATAAATCATAACTCGAGAGAAGTGGGGATGGGTTACTCGTACATATATGATAATCGACGATAATCATAATGACGATGACACTGAACAATTCATATCAACGAAACACGATTCGAAGAAAGACGTACTGTTGGAAATACGTTTTTACGTATTTAGAAAGGATCGGTCACTCCAACGATATATTCAAGTATTAAGCTCGTGATCCAATATATAAACATATAGCCCATATGGCCCACATGTAGGGTGGGCTATATATACCCCCTCCTAGCATGTTAGGAGGGGTTGGTCATTGCTCATTTCACACTTTCATTAATCAATATCACTTTCTCCCTCTACCTCTCCTTTACTCTCCTTTCTCTCTCTAGTTCATATCAAGTTCTTCATCTATCCCTCTCTCTATTTAGATCAATCCAACACTTGTAACAATCATAAGAAAACGTGGACCTACAATTAGTATCAAGAGCCATGGTTGATTAGGTTGTTCTTGTGTTTGTTCATCATTGACTTGTGGGTTTTGATCTAAAATCATTCGATTCAAATTTTTTTAATGTTTTTTTATGGTTTAATCTTTCTAGAAATCATCTAAATAGTTGTGGTAGTGATTTTGGGTATTGGTTTTGGTAAAAACACGAAAAAGTTGGAATTTTTAGATTGATTTTTGGGTAAAAATTGCAACTTTTTGAAATTATTTGGTATTATTCGGAATAAGAGGGTTTACTTTATTTCGAACTATTTTCACATATTCCGACTTGTGTTTTGTTTCTGTATTCCGACTTATTTATTTTTTTCCCTCCAAAAATTTAGTCTCATTCCGGATTAAAATATATGTATTCCGAATGGTATTGAGATAAGTTAGGTTTATTCCGGATTAGCTTCGACATAGTTTATTTCGGATTAGCTTCGACATAGTTTATTCCGGATTAGTTTTGAATTAGTTGATCCCGGATAAGGTCCAGTGTGTGGTATTCCGGATAAGGTTAGCATTAATGTATTCCGACTAAGGTTGGACAAATATGCATTCCGGATAAGGTCAAGAGTTTAGCACTACGATATTCCGGATAAGGTTGGAAAACGCATTCCGAATAAGGTGAGAAAAACGTATTCCGGATAAAGTTAACAACTGTGTATTCCGGATAAGGTTACCAACTGCGTATTCTGACCATGGTTTGAAACAGGTTCCGGATAAGGTCGAGGTTCATGTATTCCGGATAAGACATCCAAAACCACACTCGACGTCAAACACAATCAAGACTCAATCAGGACTCAAACCAAAGAGACACATACTTGACCAGACTCCTATCTTGTCCCACGTTGACTAGGACTCGACACAACAAACCAAAAACTGAAAACTGAACTCAACGACACCCTCAGTCAAACATCACAACTCATACACCAAGATTCAAAAACAACCATTTTCGACACAAACCAACAACCTAGACAGACCAATCTGACTCGAATCGAAAACCTCACAATCAAGACTCTAACTCAATCTTAAACCAAACACAACACTCGATTCATTTTGAAATCAACAACAATGACTTAAAAGACTCAAAATCTCCCCCAAACAAAAACTCAATCCTCACAGACTCTTCAACAACCTACGACTCTGACTCCAAAGCTTAACACCAGCCACGACTTGACAATAAACTGATTCAAAAACCTTAACCAGCCTCACACGATAATTCGACACTACTCTTTCACTACTCTCAAATTTCAAAACCAATACTTATTACTCAAGATCTCACAACGATCATCGATCCAAAACCAAAAAAAAAGTAAATACCTACCCGAGACCATTTCTGATCTTGAAGCCATCTTTTACACATATTATATGTTGTAATCTGTTAATGATATTGGTTTGAGTCGATATAAGAGGTGCATGTTTGTATGAGAAAACACGCATGAAGATTGATAAAAATATGGGCTTGGTGTAATATGAGATTGGTTTTATAACTTGTTCTTGACTCGAGGAGGTTACAAGGAAACAAGAAAGAGATGGGGGCAGATGTAACAAGAAAGAGATGGGATACATATTTATATGAGATTGGCATTATTTATGGTGGTTGTTAGAGTTTTGACAGGTCACATATTTCTTGTCAAGCCACGTAGTCATTTACATGTTAACGTTTAACATTTAAAACTTTGACTAAAATTTTAAGTCACACGTTTTATGTCACACGTTTTAAGTTTTTTAGAGTTTTAAGTCACACATTTGACAAATTTTGTACGTTTAACGTTTCGTTGTGTGTTTTATCTAAATTTTGTCAAATTTGACCAAAAAGTGGGAGTGAAATTTTTTGTCAAATTTTGTTAGCAAAACGTTTTGTCAAATTTTTTGTCACATGTTAAGTCACACGTCTTCATATTTTGTCTACATGTTTTGGTCTTCACAAGTTTTCAATAAATTGTTAGCATTTTTAATCTAATTGTTAAGTTAATGTTTTTCTCTTCACATGGTCTTTACGTGTTTGGTCATTCGTTTTGGTATTCATATCCTTTTTTTACTCCGTTTAATGCTTTAAATTTATGATCAAGTTAATTGGAACTATCAGTCTCGCGTTTTTTTATCAACGTCTGAACCGAACAAGACATTCGTGAGTTGAGAAAAGAAAATTATATCATCAAATAAAGATTTTTTACGAAGTTTTACGGTGTATTCGTTGGTGTGTAAAATCTCGCAAATTCGACTTCACAGTTCCTTCACAAATTGTAAAATCCCGAAAACAACCACAACCACAATTATTTTTCATCGAACTTCAATGAAATCGTTGAATTCTACCTTTCAAGAGGGATAATTACATCAAAAGAAAGACAAAGCTAGAGAACGTGGCATCACTTCATTTCGACTACTCCAGTCTCATCTTGTGAACATTTCATGGCTTCAAGGGGGAGCGAATTTGTGACACTCTTTGGTCAAGATCGTCATATATTCATGGAATCGATGCTCATCATCTTGAACCATCTAGCAGAGCAACTCCACAATGAACACTTTAATCACTCTGCATCGGTACTTGCATATAAGGCTTGTGACACAACTCACGCCTTTCCTCCAATTCAATATCATCAAGTCTAAAAGTTCAGTGATTTTCCAATCATTTCTTCGAGATACACATACTGAGCTTCGAGATTTCCTTGGTACACTATTGAAACTTATGACATCGGTCTCGTCTTTGATTTATGAAAGATCTCGACTCCTACAAACGTATGATAATGGAATGTAAGAATCTACGATGAAAGAGGAAAATGGTCATACGATTGACGCATTGGAGGCTGCTAAAGATTGCAAGGACATGGAATCAACAGTTAAACATGACATCAATAAAACGTCAGGGAATGTTACAGATATCTATTATGATGACACCATACCCGTTTATGACGAAGAGCCTACAAACATGGTACAATGTAATGATGTATATGATGTATATGCTGATGAAATGCCACATGTTGAGCATTCCGAACCTAATTATGACAAACATGGGATGGAAAAGAGTGATAGCGATACCACTTCTGATTCATCCGATGTGCGTCATAATGGGAAGAAAGTGTTCAAAATTTTAACACCCCCAATTTACATTGCGCAACGGAAATACACAATTGGGTGCTAGACACAAGCATCATCACATAAGGTATATTGAACGACTCAAAAGTGAGACGTTTACACATAAATATAAACAAGATTTTCATAATAGGTATAAAACATAAATTTCATCCCATGATTGTACTTAAAACGACACCAGAGTAAAGCGTTTAGTCCCCAAGGATCTCGACCAACAACCAACACAAGTTTAGTACAGTATACAACATAAAGTAAATTATTCAACAGTAAAGGGTAGAAACAGTTTTTAGACCAACATTCTTCCAAAAGCCAAGCCACAACCTCCACAGCAAAGCTCCATGCTCCATCACTTCCTATTACCTGAAATACATGCTAAAACGAGTCAACAATAATGTTGAGCGAGTCTATATGTTTATCAAATCACATTTGAACACAAGAAAAAAATCAATCATAATCATTTATAGAATTGTCGTACACACAATCTATATTCAAGGCAATAATAATAATAATAAACATTGTATTTAAGCTCATGACACCGACCCCTTAACCAAATAGTCACCCACGCCAAATGCCGGCATGACTAGAATAAAACCATTGCCCCTCTAGGGTATTAGTTGCTAGAATACCACAATCTTATTCACGTAAAATTATCCTTCCCAGCGGGTTACTCAACGTAATGCCCTGGTCTCAGATAGGGTGGTCAACCCAATAGTACTATCATTAGAATAAGTGGCTATTCCTGACTCACAACATCAAGTCAGAAGATAGTTAACGGCTCATGAATTTAGGGTCTTTAGCAACAAGTTACTCAATACAATGAATTCAACTTTAGGCAACATTCTGGTCCAACAATTACTCATGACTTGTGTTCATTTATTTTCAAATAGCATGTATCCCCCTCGCGGGTATAAAACATTTAGTAGCTAGCATAAAAAGCGAGGCTATAGACTCACCTTAGTATAAGAGATCTAGCGAGATGATCGTCGATGATAATGGATGCCTTTCAAACACGAGAACCGCTACCTATCAAATAAGGCGCGTTCATTAATAATGACTCGAGAGTAATTGTTGGCAAAACGAACTTCTTGAAGATTACTACAACTATATCACATCATTTCTCAGCCTATGTTAACTAAAACTCACGAATTTATATAACAAATAATCTGCCCAAAATAACCTTTTCAAAATGACTCAATTTCCCATTTTTACCAACACGCATCATCATGCATCTAATTCTAACACCTAATCTATTATTCCTAATATCATAAAAATCTCCTAATACCCCTTGATCATCCTAGGATTCACTTGTTCGAATATTACATGCATGTACTCAAAAAACTCATTATAATAATAATAACACTATCATACACCCAGAAAAATGAATCAAACAATCTTGATCATCATGAAAATAATTTGGAAAAATAAAAGTTGTTGCAGGTTCATGAAAATGTTCACAAAAATGTAAAAATGAAAGTTGCTACCTTGGATTGTAAAGATTCAAGTTGAAAAATAAAAATCACGGGTGTTTGTTTGGTTTAATCTCACGGCAAAAAGGGGAGGGAAAGAGAAAAATGATGAAATTTTTTATAAAGATATGTTAGTGTGTGAAAGTTAGGTGAATAATAACCATTTTATATGGTTGGTTAGGGTTGTTTATGTAAATAATAGATAGTTTTGTGTTAAAATGTAAATATTAGTTAAAAACGGGAAATGACTAATAGTCAATTTTGAAAATATTTACGGGTCTCGGGTTTCATAAAAATACTATTCGAAAGTTAAAACGCACACGAAATATAATAATATGGGTCCGACATGACTTAATACACAATTAAAAACGAAAACTTCAAAAATATCAAACATCGAAACAATCGATAATAAAACATAATATTTGAGCATCCATTCGCCTCGCTATCACTATTTATACTCTTCGGTCGTCACAACAATTAAATAAAGCCACACATTACCGGTTTCAATGTAAACCGTCAAACTATACAATACTTACCACCACTTAAAAATTCAAAATCAAGTACATAGTTAGGGTAAAATAATGACGTTTAAGTTCGGGGTATTATATTATCACCTCCTTTAAGGAGCGACGTCCCGGCGCTCACCTCGCCTCACGATCCCATGTGAATCTCGATCCACGTCTTGAATTACATCGCACCCTCGTAAAGGAAAACTTACTCGCTCTGAAACGCTTAACCTCTCGATCGAAGATCTTCACTGGTTCTTCAACAAAATGCAACTTGATCCACTAAACACTCCTTCAAGCTTGACACACGAATTTTTTATGAATTACATGAAGCTCATCTGTCGATTCCAACTTATAAACAACCGGTCCCATCCGCTGGGCGATCTCAAATGGTCCAACGTACCTTGGACTTAACTTTTCTCCATTTCCAAAACGGATTACACCTTTCCAAGGTGATACCTAAATCATTGCCATGTCTCCAACTTCAAATTTCCAACGGCTCCCTACGGTTATTGGCACAACTCTTCTGACGACTCCTCGCGGTTAACAAGAGATTCTCAACCCACACGATCCTTTTCCATAGTCTGCCAAATCATTTCAGCTCCAATCAATTGTCCTTCCTCTACTTCGTTCCAACAATCTGGCGATCTACACTTTCATCCCATGCGCAACCAAAGTCTCAATAAGCATCGTCGTTGAAGGTCAAAAAGATATTACATGGTACGTGTTCTCCATGATCGGACGTCATTGGATAATGTTGTCTCAAGTTCGCACAACTTACGATCAATTGACTATATCACATACCATATAAGTACATAAAAAGAAAAGGTCGAACATAAACATCAAATATAGATCTCCACCATTAATCATGGAGAAAAACCTTGAATGAAACCTTGATAGAAATAGCTCAATTCCAAAAGTATTCTTACTTGTAGTGTCGGCTACAACCTACTCCTCGAGGTGGTGACGAATTTAGTAATTCCAGTCATTAAGAAATTCTTTCCATTGGCGAATATTCATAATATAACGGGCGTACCAATAGCTTCTACTCCAGTGCTCAATCATACAAAAGCGTCCCAATCACTTCTTCTTTAGTGCTCAAGGTGATGCATCGAATTCCTCGTTTAATTCATCATACTAGCTCCCAAGAGTTTCGTCATCAAGAAAAGTCTTTGGTGACCCTTCAATAGTAGCAAGTAAACTTACAAGATCTTCACATCCAAAGTAAGTTGTCGTTGATAAATTGATCCTCAGTCAATCCACAAGTACACGCATAGATCTTGGTGATGCTTACACAAGTCGCCTATTCTCAGAACGGTTAACGGTTCTTAACAATCTGCTTATAAAGCTCGCGATCATCGAGACACATTAGAAATGATCCATCCAAATAAATCATAACTCGAGAGAAGTCCAATGGGTTACTCGTACATATATGATAATCGACGATAATCATAATGACGATGACACTAAACAATTCATATCATCGAAACACGATTCGAAGAAAGACGTACTGTTGGAAATACGTTTTTACGTATTTAGAAAGGATCGGTCACTCCAACGATATATTCAAGTATTAAGCTCATGATCCAATATATAAACATATAGCCCATATGGCCCACATGTAGGGTGGGCTATATATACCTCCTCCTAGCATGTTAGGAGGGGTTGGTCATTGCTCATTTCACACTTTCATTAATCAATATCACTTTCTCCCTCTACCTCTCCTTTACTCTCCTTTCTCTCTCTAGTTCATATCAAGTTCTTCATCTATCCCTCCCTCTATTTAGATCAATCCAACACTTGTAACAATCATAAGAAAATGTGGACCTACAATTAGTATCAAGAGCCATGGTTGATTAGGTTGTTCTTGTGTTTGTTCATCATTGACTTGTGGGTTTTGATCTAAAATCATTCGATTCAAATTTTTTTAATGTTTTTTTATGGTTTAATCTTTCTAGAAATCATCTAAATAGTTGTGGTAGTGATTTTGGGTATTGGTTTTGGTAAAAAACACGAAAAAGTTGGAATTTTTAGATTGATTTTTGGGTTAAAAATTGCAACTTTTTGAAATTATTTGGTATTATTCGGAATAAGAGGGTTTACTTTATTTCGATCTATTTTCACATATTCCGACTTGTGTTTTGTTTCCGTATTCCGACTTATTTATTTTTTTCCCTCCAAAAATTTAGTCTCATTCCGGATTAAAATATATGTATTCCGAATGGTATTGAGATAAGTTAGGTTTATTCCGGATTAGCTTCGACATAGTTTATTTCGGATTAGCTTCGACATAGTTTATTCCGGATTAGCTTTGAATTAGTTGATCCCGGATAAGGTCCAGTGTGTGGTATTCCGGATAAGGTTAGCATTAATGTATTCCGACTAAGGTTGGACAAATATGCATTCCGGATAAGGTCAAGAGTTCAGCACTACGATATTCCGGATAAGGTTGGAAAACGCATTCCGAATAAGGTGAGAAAAACGTATTCCGGATAAAGTTAACAACTGTGTATTCCGGATAAGGTTACCAACTGCGTATTCTGACCATGGTTTGAAACAGGTTCCGGATAAGGTCGAGGTTCATGTATTCCTGATAAGACATCCAAAACCACACTCGACGTCAAACACAATCCAGACTCAATCAGGACTCAAACCCAAGAGACACATACTTGACCAGACTCCTATCTTGTCCCACGTTGACTAGGACTCAACACAACAAACCAAAAACTGAAAACTGAACTCAACGACACCCTCACTCAAACATCACAACTCATACACCAAGATTCAAAAAACAACTATTTTCGACACAAACCAACAACCTAGACAGACCAATCTGACTCGAATCGAAAACCTCACAATCAAGACTCTAACTCTTGACTCAATCTTAAACCAAACACAACACTCGATTCATTTTGAAATCAACAACAATGACTTAAAAGACTCAAAATCTCCCCCAAACAAAAACTCAATCCTCACAGACTCTTCAACAACCCACGACTCTGACTCCAAAGCTTAACACCAGCCACGACTTGACAATAAACTGATTCAAAAACCTTAACCAGCCACACACGATAATTCGACACTACTCTTTCACTACTCTCAAATTTCAAAACCAATACTTATTACTCAAGATCTCACAACGATCATCGATCCAAAACCAAAAAAAAGTAAATACCTACCCGAGACCATTTTTGATCTTGAAGCCATATTTTACACATATTATATGTTGTAATCTGTTAATGATATTGGTTTGAGTCGATATAAGAGGTGCATGTTTGTATGAGAAAACACGAATGAAGATTGATAAAAATATGGGCTTGGTGTAATATGAGATTGGTTTTATAACTTGTTCTTGACTCGAGGAGGTTACAAGGAAACAAGAAAGAGATGGGGGCAGATGTAACAAGAAAGAGATGGGATACATATTTATATGAGATTGGTATTATTTATGGTGGTTGTTAGAGTTTTGACAGGCCACATATTTCTTGTCAAGCCACGTAGTCATTTACATGTTAACGTTTAACATTTAAAACTTTGACTAAAATTTTAAGTCACACGTTTTAAGTTTTTTAGAGTTTTAAGTCACACATTTGACAAATTTTGTACGTTTAATGTTTCGTTGTGTGTTTTATCTAAATTTTGTCAAATTTGACCAAAAAGTGGGAGTGAAATTTTTTGTCAAATTTTGTTAGCAAAACGTTTTGTCAATTTTTTTGTCACATGTTAAGTCACACGTCTTCATATTTTGTCTACATGTTTTGGTCTTCACAAGTTTTCAATAAATTGTTAGCATTTTTAATCTAATTGTTAAGTTAATGTTTTTCTCTTCACATGATCTTTACGTGTTTGGTCATTCGTTTTGGTATTCATATCCTTTTTTTACTCCGTTTAATGCTTTAAATTTATGATCAAGTTAATTGGAACTATCAGTCTTGCGTTTGTTTTTATCAACGTCTGAACCGACCAAGACATTCGTGAGTTGAGAAAAGAAAATTATATCATCAAATAAAGATTTTTTACGAAGTTTTACGGTGTATTCGTTGGTGTGTAAAATCTCACAAATTCGACTTCACAGTTCCTTCACGAATTGTAAAATCCCAAAAACAACCACAACCACAATTATTTTTCATCGAACTTCAATGAAATCGTTGAATTCTACCTTTCAAGAGGGATAATTACATCAAAAGAAAGACAAAGCTAGAGAACGTGGCATCACTTCATTTCGACTACTTCAGTCTCATCTTGTGAACATTTCATGGCTTCAAGGGGGAGCGAATTTGTGACACTCTTTGGTCAAGATCGTCATATATTCATGGAATCGATGCTCATCATCTTGAACCATCTAGCAGAGCAACTCCACAATGAACACTTTAATCACTCTGCATCGGTACTTGCATATAAGGCTTGTGACACAACTCACGCCTTTCCTCCAATTCAATATCATCAAGTCAAAAGTTCAGTGATTTTCCAATCATTTCTTCGAGATACACATACCGAGCTTCGAGATTTCCTTGATACACTATTGAAACTTATGACATCGGTCTCGTCTTCGATTTATGAAAGATCTCGACTCCTACAAACGTATGATAATGGAATGTAAGAATCTACGATGAAAGAGGAAAATGGTCATACGATTGACGCATTGGAGGCTGCTAAAGATTGCAAGGACATGGAATCAACAGTTAAACATGACATCAATAAAACGTCAGGGAATGTTACAGATATCTGTTATGATGACACCATACCCGTTTATGACGAAGAGCCTACAAACATGGTACAATGTAATGATGTATATGATGTATATGCTGATGAAATGCCACATGTTGAGCATTCCGAACCTAATTATGACAAACATGGGATGGAAAAGAGTGATAGCGATACCACTTCTGATTCATCCGATGTGCGTCATAATGGGAAGAAAGTGTTCAAAATTCTAACACCCCCAATTTACATTGCGCAGCGGAAATACACAATTGGGTGCTAGACACAAGCATCATCACACAAGGTATATTGAACGACTCAAAAGTGAGACGTTTACACATAAATATAAACAAGATTTTCATAATAGGTATAAAACATAAATTTCATCCCATGATTGTACTTAAAACGACACCAGAGTAAAGCGTTTAGTCCCCAAGGATCTCGACCAACAACCAACACAAGTTTAGTACAGTATACAACATAAAGTAAATTATTCAACAGTAAAGGGTAGAAACAGTTTTTAGACCAACATTCTTCCAAAAGCCAAGCCACAACCTCCACAGCAAAGCTCCATGCTCCATCACTTCCTATTACCTGAAATACATGCTAAAACGAGTCAACAATAATGTTGAGCGAGTCTATAGGTTTATCAAATCACGTTTGAACACAAGAAAAAAATCAATCATAATCTTTTATAGAATTGTCGTACACACAATCTATATTCAAGGCAATAATAATAATAATAAACATTGTATTTAAGCTCATGACACCGACCCCTTAACCAAATAGTCACCCACGCCAAATGCCGGCATGACTAGAATAAAACCATTGCCCCTCTAGGGTATTAGTTGCTAGAATACCACAATCTTATTCACGTAAAATTATCCTTCCCAGCGGGTTACTCAACGTAATGCCCTGGTCTCAGATAGGGTGGTCAACCCAATAGTACTATCATTAGAATAAGCGGCTATTCCTGACTCACAACATCAAGTCAGAAGATAGTTAACGGCTCATGAATTTAGGGTCTTTAGCAACAAGTTACTCAATACAATGAATTCAACTTTAGGCAACATTCTGGTCCAACAATTACTCATGACTTGTGTTCATTTATTTTCAAATAGCATGTATCCCCCTCGCGGGTATAAAACATTTAGTAGCTAGCATAAAAAGCGAGGCTACAGACTCACCTTAGTATAAGAGATCTAGCGAGATGATCGTCGATGATAATGGATGCCTTTCAAACACGAGAACCGCTACCTATCAAATAAGGCGCGTTCATTAATAATGACTCGAGAGTAATTGTTGGCAAAACGAACTTCTTGAAGATTACTACAACTATATCACATCATTTCTCAGCCTATGTTAACTAAAACTCACGAATTTATATAACAAATAATCTGCCCAAAATAACCTTTTCAAAATGACTCAATTTCCCATTTTTACCAACACGCATCATCATGCATCTAATTCTAACACCTAATCTATTATTCCTAATATCATAAAAATCTCCTAATACCCCTTGATCATCCTAGGATTCACTTGTTCGAATATTACATGCATGTACTCAAAAAACTCATTATAATAATAATAACACTATCATACACCCAGAAAAATGAATCAAACAATCTTGATCATCATGAAAATAATTTGGAAAAATAAAAGTTGTTGCATGTTCATGAAAATGTTCACAAAAATGTAAAAATGAAAGTTGCTACCTTGGACTGTAAAGATTCAAGTTAAAAAATAAAAATCACGGGTGTTTGTTTGGTTGAATCTCACGGCAAAAAGGGGAGGGAAAGAGAAAAATGATGAAATTTTTTATAAAGTTATGTTAGTGTGTGAAAGTTAGGTGAATAATAACCATTTTATATGGTTGGTTAGGGTTGTTTATGTAAATAATAGATAGTTTTGTGTTAAAATGTAAATATTAGTTAAAAACGGGAAATGACTAATAGTCAATTTTGAAAATATTTACGGTTCTCGGGTTTCATAAAAATACTATTCGAAAGTTAAAACGCACACGAAATATAATAATATGGGTCCGACATGACTTAATACACAATTAAAAACGAAAACTTCAAAAATATCAAACATCGAAACAATCGATAATAAAACATAATATTTGAGCATCCATTCGCCTCACTATCACTATTTATACTCTTCGGTCGTCACAACAATTAAATAAAGCCACACATTACCGGTTTCAATGTAAACCGTCAAACTATACGATACTTACCACCACTTAAAAATTCAAAATCAAGTACATAGTTAGGGTAAAATAATGACGTTTAAGTTCGGGGTATTATATTATCACCTCCTTTAAGGAGCGACGTCCCGGCGCTCACCTCGCCTTACGATCCCATGTGAATCTCGATCCACGTCTTGAATTACATCGCACCCTCGTAAAGGAAAACTTACTCGCTCTGAAACGCTTAACCTCTCGATCGAAGATCTTTACTGGTTCTTCAACAAAATGCAACTTGATCCACTAAACACTCCTTCAAGCTTGACACACGAATTTTTTATGAATTACATGAAGCTCATCTGACGATTCCAACTTATAAACAACCGGTCCCATCCGCTGGGCGATCTCAAATGGTCCAACGTACCTTGGACTTAACTTTTCTCCATTTCCAAAACGGATTACACCTTTCTAAGGTGATACCTCAATCATTGCCATGTCTCCAACTTCAAATTTCTAACGGCTCCCTACGGTTATTGGCACAACTCTTCTGACGACTCCTCGCGGTTAACAAGAGATTCTCAACCCACACGATCCTTTTCTATAGTCTGCCAAATCATTTCAGCTCCAATCAATTGTCCTTCCTCTACTTCGTTCCAACAATCTGGCGATCTACACTTTCATCCCATGCGCAACCAAAGTCTCAATAAGCATCGTCGTTGAAGGTCAAAAAGATATTACATGGTACGTGTTCTCCATGATCGGACGTCATTGGATAATGTTGTCTCAAGTTCGCACAACTTACGATCAATTGACTATATCACATACCATATAAGTACATAAAAAGAAAAGGTCGAACATAAACATCAAATATAGATCTCCACCATTAATCATGGAGAAAAACCTTGAATGAAACCTTGATAGAAATAGCTCAATTCCAAAAGTATTCTTACTTGCAGTGTCGGCTACAACCTACTCCTCGAGGTGGTGACGAATTTAGTAATTCCAGTCATTAAGAAATTCTTTCCATTGGCGAATATTCATAATATAACGGGCGTACCAACAGCTTCTACTCCAGTGCTCAATCATACAAAAGCGTCCCAATAACTTCTTCTTTAGTGCTCAAGGTGATGCATCGAATTCCTCGTTTAATTCATCATACTAGCTCCCAAGAGTTTCGTCATCAAGAAAAGTCTTTGGTGACCCTTCAATAGTAGCAAGTAAACTTACAAGATCTTCACATCCAAAGTAAGTTGTCGTTGATAAATTGATCCTCAGTCAATCCACAAGTACACGCATAGATCTTGGTGATGCTTACACAAGTCGCCTATTCTCAGAACGGTTAACGGTTCTTAACAATCTGCTTATAAAGCTCGCGATCATCGAGACACATTAGAAATGATCCATCCAAATAAATCATAACTCGAGAGAAGTCCAATGGGTTACTCGTACATATATGATAATCGACGATAATCATAATGACGATGACTCTGAACAATTCATATCAACGAAACACGATTCGAAGAAAGACGTACTGTTGGAAATACGTTTTTACGTATTTAGAAAGGATCAGTCACTCCAATGATATATTCAATTATTAAGCTCTTGATCCAATATATAAACATATAGCCCATATGGCCCACATGTAGGGTGGGCTATATATACCCCCTCCTAGCATGTTAGGAGGGGTTGGTCATTGCTCATTTCACACTTTCATTAATCAATATCACTTTCTCCCTCTACCTCTCCTTTACTCTCCTTTCTCTCTCTAGTTCATATCAAGTTCTTCATCTATCCCTCTCTCTATTTAGATCAATCCAACACTTGTAACAATCATAAGAAAACGTGGACCTACAATTAGTATCAAGAGCCATGGTTGATTAGGTTGTTCTTGTGTTTGTTCATCATTGACTTGTGGGTTTTGATCTAAAATCATTCGATTCAAATTTTTTTAATGTTTTTTTATGGTTTAATCTTTCTAGAAATCATCTAAATAGTTGTGGTAGTGATTTTGGGTATTGGTTTTGGTAAAAACACGAAAAAGTTGGAATTTTTAGATTGATTTTTGGGTAAAAATTGCAACTTTTTGAAATTATTTGGTATTATTCGGAATAAGAGGGTTTACTTTATTTCGAACTATTTTCACATATTCTGACTTGTGTTTTGTTTCCGTATTCCGACTTATTTATTTTTTTCCCTCCAAAAATTTAGTCTCATTCCGGATTAAAATATATGTATTCCGAATGGTATTGAGATAAGTTAGGTTTATTCCGAATTAGCTTCGACATAGTTTATTTCGGATTAGCTTCGACATAGTTTATTCCGGATTAGCTTTGAATTAGTTGATCCCGGATAAGGTCCAGTGTGTGGTATTCCGGATAAGGTTAGCATTAATGTATTCCGACTAAGGTTGGACAAATATGCATTCCGGATAAGGTCAAGAGTTTAGCACTACGATATTCCGGATAAGGTTGGAAAACGCATTCCGAATAAGGTGAGAAAAACGTATTCCGAATAAAGTTAACAATTGTGTATTCCGGATAAGGTTACCAACTGCGTATTCTGACCATGGTTTGAAACAGGTTCCGGATAAGGTCGAGGTTCATGTATTCCGGATAAGACATCCAAAACCACACTCGACGTCAAACACAATCAACACTCAATCAGGACTCAAACCCAAGAGACACATACTTGACCAGACTCCTATCTTGTCCCACGTTGACTAGGACTCGACACAACAAACCAAAAACTGAAAACTGAACTCAACGACACCCTCACTCAAACATCACAACTCATACACCAAGATTAAAAAACAACCATTTTCGACACAAACCAACAACCTAGACAGACCAATCTGACTCGAATCGAAAACCTCACAATCAAGACTCTAACTCTCGACTCAATCTTAAACCAAACACAACACTCGATTCATTTTGAAATCAACAACAATGACTTAAAAGACTCAAAATCTCCCCCAAACAAAAACTCAATCCTCACAGACTCTTCAACAACCCACGACTCTGACTCCAAAGCTTAACACCAGCCATGACTTGACAATAAACTGATTCAAAAACCTTAACCAGCCTCACACGATAATTCGACACTACTCATTCACTGCTCTCAAATTTCAAAACCAATACTTATTACTCAAGATCTCACAACGATCATCGATCCAAAACCAAAAAAAAAAAGTAAATACCTACCCGAGACCATTTCTGATCTTGAAGCCATCTTTTACACATATTATATGTTGTAATCTGTTAATGATATTGGTTTGAGTCGATATAAGAGGTGCATGTTTGTATGAGAAAACACGCATGAAGATTGATAAAAATATGGGCTTGGTGTAATATGAGATTGGTTTTATAACTTGTTCTTGACTCGAGGAGGTTACAAGGAAACAAGAAAGAGATGGGGGCAGATGTAACAAGAAAGAGATGGGATACATATTTATATGAGATTGGTATTATTTATGGTGGTTGTTAGAGTTTTGACAGGCCACATATTTCTTGTCAAGCCACGTAGTCATTTACATGTTAACGTTTAACATTTAAAAGTTTGACTAAAATTTTAAGTCACACGTTTTAAGTTTTTTAGAGTTTTAAGTCACACATTTGACAAATTTTGTACGTTTAACGTTTCGTTGTGTGTTTTATCTAAATTTTGTCAAATTTGACCAAAAAGTGGGAGTGAAATTTTTTGTCAAATTTTGTTAGCAAAACGTTTTGTCAAATTTTTTGTCACATGTTAAGTCACACGTCTTCATATTTTGTCTACATGTTTTGGTCTTCACAAGTTTTCAATAAATTGTTAGCATTTTTAATCTAATTGTTAAGTTAGTGTTTTTCTCTTCACATGGTCTTTACGTGTTTGGTCATTCGTTTTGGTATTCATATCCTTTTTTTACTCCGTTTAATGCTTTAAATTTATGATCAAGTTAATTGGAACTATCAGTCTCGCGTTTGTTTTTATCAACGTCTGAACCGACCAAGAAATTCGTGAGTTGAGAAAAGAAAATTATATCATCAAATAAAGATTTTTTACGAAGTTTTACGGTGTATTCGTTGGTGTGTAAAATCTCGCAAATTCGACTTCACAGTTCCTTCACGAATTGTAAAATCCCAAAAACAACCACAACCACAATTATTTTTCATCGAACTTCAATGAAATCGTTGAATTCTACCTTTCAAGAGGGATAATTACATCAAAAGAAAGACAAAGCTAGAGAACGTGGCATCACTTCATTTCGACTACGTCAGTCTCATCTTGTGAACATTTCATGGCTTCAAGGGGGAGCGAATTTGTGACACTCTTTGGTCAAGATCGTCATATATTCATGGAATCGATGCTCATCATCTTGAACCATCTAGCAGAGCAACTCCACAATGAACACTTTAATCACTCTGCATCGGTACTTGCATATAAGGCTTGTGACACAACTCACGCCTTTCCTCCAATTCAATATCATCAAGTCTAAAAGTTCAGTGATTTTCCAATCATTTCTTCGAGATACACATACCGAGCTTCGAGATTTCCTTGGTACACTATTGAAACTTATGACATCGGTCTCGTCTTCGATTTATGAAAGATCTCGACTCCTACAAACGTATGATAATGGAATGTAAGAATCTACGATGAAAGAGGAAAATGGTCATACGATTGACGCATTGGAGGCTGCTAAAGATTGCAAGGACATGGAATCAACAGTTAAACATGACATCAATAAAACGTCAGGGAATGTTACAGATATCTATTATGATGACACCATACCCGTTTATGACGAAGAGCCTACAAACATGGTACAATGTAATGATGTATATGCTGATGAAATGCCACATGTTGAGCATTCCGAACCTAATTATGACAAACATGGGATGGAAAAGAGTGATAGCGATACCACTTCTGATTCATCCGATGTGCGTCATAATGGGAAGAAAGTGTTCAAAATTCTAACACCCCCAATTTACATTGCGCAGCAGAAATACACAATTGGGTGCTAGACACAAGCATCATCACACAAGGTATATTGAACGACTCAAAAGTGAGACGTTTACACATAAATATAAACAAGATTTTCATAATAGGTATAAAACATAAATTTCATCCCATGATTGTACTTAAAACGACACCAGAGTAAAGCGTTTAGTCCCCAAGGATCTCGACCAACAACCAACACAAGTTTAGTACAGTATACAACATAAAGTAAATTATTCAACAGTAAAGGGTAGAAACAGTTTTTAGACCAACATTCTTCCAAAAGCCAAGCCACAACCTCCACAGCAAAGCTCCATGCTCCATCACTTCCTATTACCTGAAATACATGCTAAAACGAGTCAACAATAATGTTGAGCGAGTCTATAGGTTTATCAAATCACATTTGAACACAAGAAAAAAATCAATCATAATCATTTATAGAATTGTCGTACACACAATCTATATTCAAGGCAATAATAATAATAATAAACATTGTATTTAAGGTCATGACACCGACCCCTTAACCAAATAGTCACCCACGCCAAATGCCGGCATGACTAGAATAAAACCATTGCCCCTCTAGGGTATTAGTTGCTAGAATACCACAATCTTATTCACGTAAAATTATCCTTCCCAGCGGGTTACTCAACGTAATGCCCTGGTCTCAGATAGGGTGGTAAACCCAATAGTACTATCATTAGAATAAGCGGCTATTCCTGACTCACAACATCAAGTCAGAAGATAGTTAACGGCTCATGAATTTAGGGTCTTTAGCAACAAGTTACTCAATACAATGAATTCAACTTTAGGCAACATTCTGGTCCAACAATTACTCATGACTTGTGTTCATTTATTTTCAAATAGCATGTATCCCCCTCGCGGGTATAAAACATTTAGTAGCTAGCATAAAAAGCGAGGCTACAGACTCACCTTAGTATAAGAGATCTAGCGAGATGATCGTCGATGATAATGGATGCCTTTCAAACACGAGAACCGCTACCTATCAAATAAGGCGCGTTCATTAATAATGACTCGAGAAATAAATCATACATAACAACATCAAACTCAAACTCATAAAGTCACAATAAACTCGAGAGTAAACGATATAAATAACTTCATTATACTTTACTACACATTTACTTTATCATTTTACACTTTTAACAAAGTCCGCCGCTACATACTACATGTACTAGCTTATTTACCCTTTTTAAACTTATCAAACGTTTATGAAACGACTCGATAAACTAACTTACTATATATAGAAAGTCAACCTACAAGTTTATTAAATGAAATTACTTTTAAAGTCCTTTACTCGACTCATTTTCAAACTACAAAATCCGGACAGATTTACGTTAATTTTTCATACAACCGTTTTAACTTATTTAAACGACTTCGTTTACAAAACCGACACTCGGGTTTTAAAGTAAACTCAACCTCTAAGGTAAACACCTCATTATCAGTAGGTTACATATTTCAAAACTTCTATTTAGAGTCCCCGATATTCGATCCAAATATCGACAACAACTATATGTAGTGCCGATACTCGTCTCCTGGTACACGATCAATCAAAACATCATAACTTCGCGCTCGATTGGAGCTAGAAGCTCTACCTTATATCAAATCGAAGCTAATAAAATTATCTACAACCCTAGGCTATAAGTTAAGCCATTTTCAAAACATATAAATTCGAATTTTACAGATTACTTACTGTTATAAAATGACCATTAAAATCTTGTACAAAATCACCTTTTTTTTATCAAAACCAACAATAGAAATATTCATTCCTATACCCTAACATCAACATATATGAACCATTACATGTAAATCATCATCAAAATTAAAACCTTTGAATCAAAATCAAGTTTTTAACAAAATTCTTGCAACAATCACCATTGATCATGGCAAGAACACCATGCATGATCATGGTTTCTACCTACCAACATCAAAAAAATAAAAATGCCTTGCATGTAACATTTTCTTATACCAAAATGATCCTTGATCAATTCTAAGAGTGGGTCTTTGATTAGTTTAGCTTAGATCATCCTCGAATTTGAGTTAAAATTGAAAATGTGTGGTGTTTTAGGGTGGTGGTGATGTTACGGTTTAAAGAGAGAGAAGAGAGAGGAGGGTGAAAAATTTTTAGTGGATGAAATGAGGTGGTGTGTGTTAATTTAGGCTTATATATAGTGCATGAGGGACCTTGGTTGCAATTTGGCAATAGTTATGGCTCAAAATGAAAATAGTTAGCTAAAAATGTGGGAAATAACTATTAGTCAGTTTATAAAATATTTACGGGGCTCGAGTTTCATAAAGATACTTTTTAAAAATTTAAAACGTACCTCAAATATAATAATATCGACTCTCAACTCGACCTAACACGTCATTTAAATAAAACATCAAAAATGACAAAAATCGAACAACCGACAATAAGACGTAAAATATCTGGCATCGATCGACATCACACTTGCTAATACTCCTTATACTTAATAAAATTTAGATATAGACCTTCCAACATCGTTTTAAACTTAAACCTACAAAAATAAATATCATTCAAACTCATCCAAAAATTTCAAAAATAATCGTAAAATAAGATTAAGCAATGACCTCGGTTTTGGGTTGTCACATCCCCCCCCCTTCTTAAAAGAAGCTACGTCCGCGGCGCTTAGTCCTTCCTAAACAAATAAGGATACTTGTCCTTAAAGAAATCCTAACGTTCCCATGTAAACTCTGGCCCACTTCCAGAGTTCCATCTCACTATCACAATCGGAATTCTACTATGCTTCAACTTCTTAACTTCCCTATCCATTATCTCTACAGGTTTGATAGGTGTTAAAACACCCATCCTTTTACCACTTATTTCTTGCTAAAACAAGGCCAAAACGTGTATTTAATGTCATTTGTTTGGAATTATGCGTGGTTTGTGTGTTTGTTGTGTTTTCAGAGCCAACCGGATAAACATTGAAGAAAACATGGGATTGCACGGGTTGTATCGAAGAAAAAGACTCAAGACGAAGTCTATAGTCCAAGAGATGCAAAAGATTTGAAGTCAATGGGCCTATTTGAAGATTTATCGAAGAAAAAGGACCAAAGATGGAAGATTTACATATTTCGAAGAACTCAAGTCTATTAAATGAAGAAATTAAAAGACGAGTTGAATTTATTCGACAACAAATCCTGAATCGAAATCGAAAACGTCAACTTTTCTGAAAAGACGAGAAGACAAAAAGAAAGGGAGAAAGCCCACTCACCACCAAAGGCAAGGCCTATATAAAGAGATCCCTTCACAACTTGGAGTTTAGCTTTTATTTTATTTTTTCCAGTTCCTTTCTTGTTTTCGTAGGGAACCAACACCACTAAGGTGTTGGTGATTTTTATTTTCCTTGATTTCATCATAGATTTGTAAGATTTAATCTTTCCCTTTGTTTGTTTAACATTAATCAATCAATATCATCTTCCATTTTAATCTTATTCATCTTTCCTTTTTGATTCAAAGTCTTAAAGTTTTATTTGGTTGATTTTAATCTTCAAAAGTAAGTGGGTTTTATGTTTTTGTTGATTTGATTTGATGTTTATCATTAGTAGATGATTCGTGGTTAGTTTCGTTAAAAGTTTTGGTTAAAAACTTGGTGATTTTAGTCATATTCGTCTTATTGTGTTATTAATATTCTTCGTGTTCTTCATAATCCCCAAGTTCCGAATGAGCATAATTTATTCCGGATGAAGGGGTTAGCCAAAATATTCCGAATAAAGCTTTTCAGTATTTATTCCGAATCAAGTTAAAAGTTCCGAATGAAGGGTTTTGTCGATAATCTTCCGAATGAAGCATTCTAGTTAAGTTATTCCGAACAAACAAAAAGTTCCGAACGAAGCTTTAATTTCTATTATTCCGAACCAAAGTTTTCATTTATTCCGGATCAGTTCTTTCATCCGGAATAATCAATATTCCAGATGAGTTGAAATATTCCGAATCAAAGTTTGTAAATTCTTCTGAATCAGTTATTCCGAGTGAATTATATTCCGGATGAGTCTTTATGTTCCGAATCAGTTCTATTGAAAATTGTTCCGAATCAGTGTTTTTAAATGTTCCGAATGAAGGTTTTTACTAAATATTCCGAATCAAGGTTTTTCCAAAAATGTTTCGAATCAGTATTTTTAAATGTTCCGAATGAAGCTTTCTGTTTAAGTTATTCCGAGTGAAGGAAATTTTCCTAATGAACATATATTCCGCATGAGTAGATTGTTCCGAACGAAGCATTTTTATTCCGAATCAAGCCTTTGTTCTAATTATTCCGCATGAAGAAGATATTCCGAATCAAGGTTTCTGTTTAGTTTATTCCGGATCAGTTCTCTTTTGAGTATTCCGAATTAGTGTTTTTCTAATAAGTGGTATTTTACTGTTTCTGTTTTAATTGTTTAATTTTAATTCAAGTTTTATTTTTATTAATTGCTTTTAATTACTTGCTTTTAGTTTGATTTTATATCTTAGTGCATTTAAACCTTTTAGTAGATTAGAAAACCAACCCCTTTTTAGTAACCAAGAACAAATATTCCACTTTGAACCGTGATCGATTCGAGAAGATATCGAGAATTTAATTAACCCCAAGCAAAATATCTTGTATCAAATGGCGCCGCTGCCGGCTCTTCTCGTAAGGATTAACAGTTTTTTGTGAGAAATTGGATTTTGGGATCCGTTCGCCGTGAACGTTATTTTTTCTTAAAAAATTTCAAAAACCCTAAAAAATATAAAATTTTCAAAAATACTAAAAAATTAAAAAACATAAAAAACCCAAAAATATTTCTTGCTTTGTTAGTTATTTTGCAGGTGTATGGGCACTCGATCAACGTCTTATCAAGAGCCCGAGACACTCGATAACTTAGACATGGCCGGTGTACACAACATCAATAATAATCCACCTCAAAACAACATGAATAATAACAACAATAAACCTCTACCGGACAATCGTCCTATGATCGAACTTTTGCAATCACATGTAGAGGGCAACAACGATCCAATTGTCATACCCGCGATTGCATCCAACAACTTTGAGCTCAAATCCGGCTTTATTCAAATGGTCTCTACTCAACCATTCTTGGGGCGTACCATTGATGATCCTCATGACCACATAAAAAGATTCATGCAACTCACGAATACGGTCAAATTCAATGGTGTTCCACAAGAGGTAATCCGTTTACAACTTTTTCCCTTCTCTTTAGAGGGACAAGCCTGTCATTGGCTTGCAAAAGAACCGCCACAAAGTATTCTAACATGGATGGACTTAGAGACCAAATTCATAAACTACTTTTTCCCACCCTCTCGTACTACCGCTTTGCGGAATGAAATTATTAATTTTGAACAAAAGTACGATGAGTCTTTTGTGAATCTTGGGACCGTTTTAAAGACCTTTTAAGAAAGTGCCCACAACATGGTTTTACCAAAGTGCACCAAATTAACACTTTTTACAATGGTTTAAGCATGAATTACCAAAATTCACTAAATAGAGCCTCGGGGGGGGGGGGGGGGGGGGGGGTAATATTTTGGTTAAGAGTTCTAATGCCGCTTGGGATATTATTGAGAATAAGTCTAGAGTGCAAACCAAGAGTGTTCGGACAAATGCCGCTAGTGCAAGCACTAGTGACAACGACAACAGACTTGACCAAATTACGTCGCTTCTTGAATCGCTTGCTACCCACACCGCTAACAACACCAAAAACATCAACGCTCAAAACGCTCAAGTCAATGCTGTAAGCCAACCATGTGAAATATGCGGGGGTCTTCACTCTTACACTACTTGTACCTCCACCCAAGACTATCCTTCTAAGAATGTTAACGCAACATACGGTACCTATCTTCCGGCCGGTTATCAAGCTCGTCCTCAAGGAGACCGCAACTTGCTCAGCTATCGCTCAAACAACTTTCTTTCCCCGCCCGGTTTCCCTCCAACCAATCCTAACCAACAACAAAACCTTAACCAAACCAATCAATACCAACCTCATGCACCATACCAACCACCTCAAAGACAACCATATCCACCTCAAAATCCTACTCAAGTTTACCAACCCGCTCCTTACCAACCACCTGCTTATCAAGCACCTCCTCCTACTCAACCCACCATTTTCAACCACGAGGTCGAAACGTACATGCGGACGAATGATGTGTTGGTGAAGAATCTGCAGACCCAGATTATTAATTTGAAGGGCGACATGGTTAAACAAGGGAATGATCTTAGAGCCGATATGCGAAACTCTTTGAGTAGTCAAACGAATGACCTAAGGGACATGATGGCTGGTTTCTTCCAAGGTAATCAAACCTCTTGTTTGGGTACTCTTCCGAGTAACACCGTAGCTAATCCAAGAGGGGAGATGAAAGCAATCACCACTCGCAGTGGAAAAGGTACCAAGGAACCCAAGCTTCTTATACCTCCACCGGTGATTGTGACAAAGGAAAACGTGTCACCTACTCATATTCCTCAACTTTCCACTTCCCCAATTCCTCCACCTCTTACTTCTATCCCTCCTCCACCCAAGGATGTGAGTGATCCTACAATCCCAAAGACTTCCTCTTCATCCGATATACCTTATCCCTCAAGGTTGAGGAAAGAGAAGCTCAAAAGCAAGGACGATATTCAAGTTTCGAACTTTCTCAAAATGTTTAAACAATTGAATTTCAACATCTCCTTTGCTGAGGCTCTCGCTCACATGCCTAAATATGCGAAAATGTTTAAAGATCTTCTTAGTAACAAGGAGAAGCTTCTTGATATTGCTAATACCCAACTTAACAAGAATTGCTCTGCAGTGCTCTTAAGGAAATTGCCAACCAAACTTGGTGATCCGGGTCGCTTCTTAATCCCTTGCAACTTCCCGGGAGTAGAGAATTGCATGGCCCTAGCCGATCTAGGTGCTAGTATCAATTTAATGCCCTTAAGCGTTTGGAAGCAATTATCTCTCCCTAAGCTAATCCCCACCAAAATGACTTTGGAATTAGCTAACCGTACGGTTGGTTATCCAGTGGGGATAGCCGAAGACGTTTTGGTAGGAGTCGACAAATTCACTTTTCATGCCAATTTCGTCGTAGTTGACTACGAGATGGATCTTCGGGTTCCATTAATCGTTGGACGTCCATTCTTGAGGGCTGGTCGCACTCTCATCGATGTAGAAGCGGGTGAGCTTATCATGAGAGTTGGTGACGATCAAATTGTCTTCAACATGGGTAAGATTTCTAAACAACCTTATTCCTACGAGAGTGTTAATTGTATCGACGTTCTTGATGAGGCTTGTGAAGAACACTTTAATGATGCTTGCAAAAGTATTCCTACCTCTCCTGCCAATGTTGAGACCGTTTCCTCTATTGCTCCATCACTAACTCTATTTGGAGAAAGTGATTTCCTTTGGAAAGATTTTGAAGCAACCATGGGAGATGTGAACTTAGAATATGATGATTCTCCCACGATTGGGATGAAGACATTCGTCTCATTGAGAAACTTCTCTAAGAGGACCATATTTCTCCACCATCTCCCAAGGCTATTGCTATCGATGAACCGAATTTGACTACGCCTACCATCCAAAATCCTCCGGATTTAGAGCTTAAGGAGTTACCGTCCCATCTCGAGTACGTGTTCCTTGAAGACAAGAAGAAGTAGCCCATCATCATCGCTAAGGATTTGAAAGTAGAAGAAAAATCTCGCCTTATCGCCGTGCTTAAAGATCATAAGAAGGCAATTGCTTGGAAAATTTCCGATATCCGCGGAATTGATCCAAACTTTTGCACTCACAAAATTCTCATGGAAGATGACTTTAAACCCGCAATCCAAAGCCAAAGAAGGGTTAATCCTCGAATTAATGACGTCATCAAACAATTGGTTATCAAACTTCTTGATGCTGACATGATTTACCCTATTCCGGATTTGCCATGGGTAAGTCCCGTCCATTGTGTGCCCAAGAAGGGCGGAATAACCGTTGTTCCCAATGAACACAACGAGTTGATTCCTACTCGTCTCGTTAGTGGGTGGAGAGTTTGTATCGACTATCGCAAACTCAATGATGCCACGAGAAAAGATCACTTTCCTCTTCCTTTCATGGATCAAATGCTCGAGCGTTTGGCGGGTAATGACTATTACTGCTTCTTAGACGGTTTCTTCGGGTATTTTCAAATTCCCATCGATTCCAAGACCAAGAGAAAACCACATTCACTTGTCCCTACGGAACATTTGCTTACAAACGCATGCCTTTCGGTTTATGCAATGCTCCTGGGACGTTCCAAAGGTGTATGATGGCTATCTTTCATGACATGGTTGAAGAAACTATGGAAGTCTTCATGGATGATTTCTCGGTTTATGGCGATTCTTTCTCTGCTTGCCTTGCCAATTTAGAACGTATGCTTAAGCGGTGTGAAAACACTCGCCTTGTTCTTAATTGGGAAAAATGCCATTTCATGGTAAAAGAGGGCATTGTGCTAGGACACAAAATCTCCAAAGCCGGTCTTGAAGTGGACCGTGCTAAAGTCGATGTTATTGCTAAATTGCCTCCACCTTCAACCGTGAAGGGTGTGAGAAGTTTCCTCGGTCATGCGGGCTTCTATCGCTGATTCATTCAAGATTTTTCTAAAATCGCTCGCCCGATGACCCACCTCTTGGAAAAAGATACTCCTTTCATCTCTTCCAAAGAGTGTCTTGAATCCTTCAATCTTCTTAAGGATAAGCTAACTAAGACACCGATCTTGGTTACCCCTAATTGGGAGCTACCTTTTGAGTTGACGTGTGATGCTAGAGACTTTGCTATTGGAGCGGTTTTGGGCCAAAGAGTGAATAAACACTTCCAACCAATCCACTACGCTAGCAAGACAATGACAGGGGCTCAATTGCATTACACGACAACCGAAAAAGAGCTTTTAGCTGTTGTCTATGCTTTTGAAAAGTTTCGCCCCTATCTTGTCCTTTCTACCACCATCGTGTATACCGATCATTCCGCGTTGAAGTACTTGTTAACTAAACAAGATTCTAAACCAAGACTTCTTCGGTGGGTTTTGCTACTTCAAGAATTTAAAATCAAAATTCGTGATAAGAAGGGAGCTGAAAACCTAGCCGCGGATCATCTCAGTAGACTTGAGGATCCTTATCAAGGGGATCATCCGAACAAAGAGATCAATGACTCTTTTCCCCTTGAGACCTTAATGTCTATCAACTCGAATTGTGATGAGACCCCGTGGTTTGCGGACATTGCAAACTACTTGGCGGGTGGAATTCTCATTGACGGGTTAACATCCCAGCAAAAGAAAAAGTTCTTCAAAGACATTAAGACTTACTTTTGGGATGACCCGTATCTCTTCAAACAATGCGCTGATTTGATTATTCGCCGATGTGTTGATGGACCGACAACTTTAGACATTCTCGAAGCTTGCCACAAAGGACCCACCGGTGGTCACTTTGGTCCCAACTTCACCGCTAAGAAAGTGTTTGACTCGGTATTTTATTGGCCCACCATTTACCGTGACGCTCACGAAATGGTTAAACATTGTGATGATTGCCAAAGACAAGGCAAGATCACTCATAAAGATGAGATGCCTCAAAATTTCATACAAGAATGTGAAATCTTTGATGTATGGGGAATCGACTTTATGGGGCCATTCCCTTCATCTAAAGGAAACAAATACATCCTTGTTGCCGTTGACTACGTTTCTAAATGGGTTGAAGCCAAAGCTTTACCCACTAACGACGCAAGGGTGGTTTGTAACTTTTTGAAGTCGCTATTCGCTAGATTCGGTGTGCCTCGTGCCATTATTAGTGATCGCGGGACTCATTTTTACAATGATCAATTCGCAAGAGTCATGGCTAAGTATGGTGTAAATCATCGTCTTTCCACCGCTTACCACCCACAAACTAATGGGCAGGCTGAAATCTCTAACCGAGGGTTAAAGCGAATTCTTGAACGTACCGTGTGAGAGCATCGTGCCTCATGGGCCGATAAACTTGATGATGCTCTGTGGGCTTTTCGTACCCCATACAAGACTCCGATTGGTTGTACACCATATCGTCTCGTGTACGGGAAATCATGCCACCTCCCCATTGAGTTGGAGCACAAGGCTTACTGGGCCTTGAAATGGGCTAATTTCGATATCAACAAAGCCGGTGACCTACGCAAAATCCAACTCAATGAACTCCGGAATGAGGCTTATGAAAATTCTTTGATCTATAAGGAAAAGACTAAGCTCATTCATGACTCCAAGATCAAAAACCTAGAGTTCCAAGTTGGAGACAAAGTTTTACTCTTTAACTCTCGGTTGAAAATCTTTTCGGGCAAGCTGAAATCTCGTTGGTCCGGCCCATTCACCATTGCCCAAATTTTTCCATATGGTACTCTCGAGCTCGCTCAACCTAATGGACCTAATTTTAAGGTGAATGGCCAACGAGTGAAGTTATACTTTGGTGAGGACATCTCTACTGAGATGATTCCATCCCTCACCACGTTTCCCATGAACTAGTTTTGGGTTGAGTCACGCTCGTGACTCAGTTATCAAAAACAAGCGCTCCTCAGGAGGCAGCCTAATACTTAGCTTTTGCAACCAAGTATAAAATATTGTTGTCCCAAGTCTTTTCGAATTGACTAATGGTTAAGAGTGCGACTCAATTGTCATTTGGTGAGCAAAATGATTTGGTTTGGTTTGGTTATCTAATTTTAAGAGCAAGTATGAAAATGTCGTTGAGTAAAGTTAAAGTGTTTAAGAACTAAACTAAAAGCTATGTAGAAAAACTTTAAGTAAAAACTTTAAAACTTTAAAACATGTTCCATCGCAATATAACAATTCATTTCTGTCGGAATGCACCAAATCACAACCATCGGAATATCACTAGAATAAGCCATCGGAATAATCAATACAAAGGTCCATCGGAATGTCAAACTTAATACCCAGCGGAATGTTTTTAGATCGCAAAGATCCAGATCGGAATGTTGTAAAAACTTCTATCGGAATGTTGCTGTCGAAAAATGGGCAGCACTTCGTCTTAACAAGACCTTAGTCTCGTCGGAATGTGCGATCGCAATGTGCGATCACAATCCAGATCGGAATAAAGGGGAATTAGCCACCCGATCGCAAAGTAAAACCCTAATGGGTTATTGCGATCAAAACACTGAAATCTATCGGAATGTGTAGAAACCCGTCGGAATGTGTGAAGCCCCAAGATTACGATGGGATGCACTCTTAATCCAAAATTCGTGGCAAGTGTAAAACTCAATAAGCTGATGCAATAAGCTAATCTACCGAACCTTCAACGATTCAAAAAGCTTAAATTTGATAACTTTTCAAAACGGAAATCAAACACTTTATGAAAGAAACTTTTGTGATGACTAAATCCTTTGTGATAACCGAAAATCAATAAGCTAAAACCCGAATAAGCCAATAAGCATTAAAAGCTTACAACTTATACGTTTAGAAGTATATGTAGGAACAAAGGGTATGAATCTTCTAATCATACAATCTCAACTTCAATCCGGAACATGGAAGATTCGGATCAAAGAAAAGATTTCGAATCAAAAACCAAATAAACCAAGAAATGTAGAAGAAGATTAAAAACTCAAAAGTTAACTTGAATTAGATAGATGTAATCCAAATACAAGAATGATGATGAAACCTTAAAAGAAAGGAAGGAATGAAAAACTTAGTGAGAGAAAGTTTAGAACTTTCTCTCTCTAAAACTAGAAAGAAAAGTGCAAAATGAAAAACTAAAAATTAAAGACTAACTCCCTCCTAATGTGTATTAGGAGGGTATTCATAGGGAAGGTGGAAGGAGTGCATGTGTTGCATCTTCTTTCTTTCTTTCTTCACGTCTTCTCGACTCGACTTTAATTCTTTGTCTTTTCTCGATGTCGTCTCGGGATTTGAACTTGTCTTTTAATTTTCTTCTTCTATTAGACTTAAGTTCTTCGACTTCATTAAACTTCCGTCTTTAGACTTTTTCTTCGATAAATCTTCAGAATAGGTCTTGGACTTCCGTTTTTTTTGCACTCTTGATCTTTTGACTTCGTCTTTTCCCGTTTTCTTTGATAAAAGCCCGTGAAAGCCCGTGTTTTCTTCCTTTTTCATATTTTGGTCCTAAAACACAATAAAAACACAAACCACGCATAATTCCAAATTTTACGACATAAAATACACGTTTTGGTCTTGTTTTTATTGGAAATAAGTGGTAAAAGGATGAGTGTTTTCACACTTATTAAATCCCCTACACTTGACCATTGCAATGCCCTCATGCAATGCATTAAATTTTAAGCACGGTTTACATTTTCCATCATAAATAACCCACCTTAGCCTTTATTAAATACTAAATATGAAAAGATAGAAACAAGTAAAGAAATTAAAAACTTACATTGGGTTTTGGCTGCCATGAACGTTTATCATCCTCAAGTTTCACGTTCCCCATACCAAGCTTAAAAACGAGATCATTGTTATTATAAGTTAGCAAACTAACACGAACTCATGTGGGCCAATTATTCACTTAGACTCCCTTATTCCTATGTGTATCTCTTATATTTTATTTTTGTCTTGAATGATCACGAGGATGCATTGTTTGACTTATTTCGATAGTTATTTAGGCCGAAAATAAAGTGAACGATTTAATCAATAGTTAGCTAAAGGACCAAATCTTTTAAAACTGCTTCTCGGGACCTCATAAAGTTCATATCTTGGCATAACTCGCTTCACGATTTGAGACCTTTCTCGGACCGATATTTGGCAGGAACTTCATACTTCAAATCTTTGAGAGACGTTCATGAAATAATGGCCTTCTCTTCATAAAAGGAATTTCTTCACTTGAAGTTTTGAGAGATTCTTCATCTTAGGACTACGACTTCTTCATTTTTCTCCAATCTTTATTTTGGACTTTGATATACAACGATCCGCCTCCTTTTAGGACTTGGATCTATTTACCCTCATACCTTGTTAGGGTCTTTTTGGATAGACTTCTCCATAATCTTTTGGGGAGTGTTTGCTTTTCGTCGTGTGTCTCGATCCTTCATATTGATTTTCGATAAATGAATCTTCACATCACTTTTGGATCTTTAGCAACAAACTGTAGCCCTCATGCCTTGTTAGGGCCTTTCCGGACTCGCCAATCTTCGCATCCCGCTTCAATAAGTTATGCCTTGGCTGTGAACTCTAATCCGTACCGAGCAACTTTTAAACGATCTGGGCTAGAAGCTAAGTAACCTTTTAAATCGTACAACCTTATTTATTGCAGATAAATTTATTAACAAGCGAAGGGAGAATAGGCTTATAATTTACTCACATAAATTCACGAAAGAATACCGAACTTATAATTGACTCTATCATCTCTCGTTCTCCACAGTTTAAAATCTCAAGGAATGAGACTCGTGGATGCTTAGCCTATTAAATCAAAGTTTTGGGTTTTCGAGTCGCCTATAGGATCTTGCAAATTCTTAGACTTTTTCAAGTATTAGAAATCACATTTTAAAGTTCCCTTGATAAACGACTCTCTAGGATCAATTATAGGAACTTGCGAAAAGTTCTTGTTCTTAACCCGTGAGAGTTAAGACTTTCGCGTTTTATAGCTCCCTAAATAAAAGCCTAGCAAAACTTGACTTAAACACGTTAAGGATACTAGCTAGAGTAAACTTGGATAAGTAAACTCGGGTTGAGTCAAAATATTCACGACTAAGAAAAATTTAAAACCACTTTATTGAAAATTAATTCTAGCAGGGAAAGAAGATAATCATAATAAAAGAAAATACAACTATACAACTAGGCCAAAATAGATTAAAAATTTTGAAAAATGTCGAAAAATCAAATTTTCCAATTAAAATGAGGGCAAATTCATGGAAAAGACCACTTACTTCGATAGAAGTCCCCCCTATACTTGAGATAAACATTGTCCTCAATGTTTAAGCATGTGGGAGTAAACTCTCCTACACTTATGACATTGTGCACTTTGTTTAAATCTTGCTATGGAAAGGACAACTAAAGTGAATTCAATGTGAACATATAAAATATGAAATATTGAATCACAACAGTTTAGGATAGAACCAGGAAGATGGGAATACGGTATCACGGTTCGTCAAAAGTCATCAAGATGGATCTTTGAAGCTTTAATCCCTGCATAGCACAAGAAACAAGACAACAACCACATACGGGGCTCCCCCTACACTTATTATGAAAGCAGTAAAGGATAGATAACGGGTTGCCTCCCGAGAAGCGCTTGTTTTTGTTCACCGAGTCACGAGCCTAACTCGACACAAATTTAGTTCATGGGGAACGTGGTGAGGGATGGAATCATCTCATGGGAGATGTCCTCATCAAAGTACAGCTTCAAACGCTGGCCATTCACCTTGAAACTGGGCCCATTTGGCTGAGAAAGCTCAACGGTCCCATATGGAAAGACTATGGCGACGGTGAATGGACCAGACCAGCGGCTCTTCAACTTGCCAGAGAAGATCTTCAACCGAGAGTTAAAAAGTAAGACTTGATCACCAACGTGGAACTCTCGGTTCTTGATTTTTGCGTCATGAATGATCTTCGTCTTCTCCTTGTAGATCAGTGAGTTCTCGTAAGCTTCATTCCTCAGTTCGTTGAGCTCGTTGAGTTGAATCTTGCGATGATCACTGGCTTTGTTGATGTCGAAGTTAGCCCACTTCAAGGCCCAGTGCGCCTTATGTTCCAGCTCGATGGGGAGGTGGCATGCTTTCCCGTACACAAGACGATAAGGTGTACAACCGATCGGGGTCTTATAAGCAGTACGGAAAGCCCACAAAGCATCATCTAACTTATCGACCCACGCGGGGCGATGCTCTCCCACAGTACGCTCCAAAATTCGCTTCAATCCACGGTTGGATATCTCGGCTTGCCCATTGGTTTGGGGATGATAGGCGGTGGAAAGACGATGATTAACACCATAATTAGCCATGACTCTTGCAAATTGATCATTGCAAAAAATGAGTCCCGCGGTCACTGATAATAGCACGAGGAACGCTGAATCGAGCGAAAAGCTGCTTCAAAAAGTTCACAACCACCCTCGCATCGTTCGTAGGGAGAGCCTTGGCTTCAACCCATTTAGAAACGTAGTCAACGGCTACGAGGATGTACTTGTTCCCTTTGGAGGATGGAAATGGCCCCATAAAGTCGATGCCCCATACGTCAAAGATTTCACATTCCTGTATGAAATTTTGAGACATCTCATCTTTATGTGTGATCTTGCCTTGGCGTTGGCAAGCATCACAATGCTTAACCATTTCGTGAGCGTCACGATAAATGGCGGGCCAATAGAATCCAGCATCAAACACTTTCTTAGCGGTGTAGTTGGGACCAAAGTGACCACCGGTGGGTCCTTTGTGGCAAGCCTGGAGAATGTCAAAAGCTGCCGGTCCGTCAACACAACGACGAATGATCAAATCAGCACATTGTTTGAATAGATAAGGTTCATCCCAAAAGTAAGTCTTAACATCATTCAAGAACTTCTTCTTTTGTTGGGATGTTAACCCTTTGATGAGAATACCACCCGCTAAGTAGTTTGCAATGTCGGCAAACCACGGGGTGTCATCAAGATTGAGATTTATAGACATTAAGGTCTCAAGGGGGAAAGAGTCATTGATCTCTGTAGAAATGCTAAATGTGATCCGGTGGTCTAACATGGTGAAAGATGGTGGTGGTAGCCATTGATGAGCTTAGAGAGAGAGAGAGTGGTTGTATGAAAGAAAGAAAATCAAATAAAAGTGAAAATGAGACACAAACAACACCCCTCCTTGGAAGCTAAGGAGGGGTATATATAGTCACACACGCACCTTAAACTATACATCGAACCTAGTCTAGTCTAAGCGTGTGTGACTATGATAACTAATGGGAATTCTTAAATGTCGTCACATAAAGTGAGTTTCCAACAATCTTCCCCCATGGGACGACGTGTAGAATTCCTTACAATATTTTTTCCTAACAAGTACATAATGATAAGAACAAGAGCTTTCATGAAGCGTCCAATGCTGATGATGTCTTCTGAGGCCTTTGACTTCAAAACGACTCATCTTTAACTTGTAGTAGAAATACTGTAACGGCACGAGCTAAGTAACCCATACACTTCTGGTTAAGGAGAAGCTTCTGAATTAACTTCCCCCTAATTCATGCCACATAAACTTGATGTAGAAGCTTTTAAATAGCTTCCCCCTAAATCAACAATACTCGTAAGCAACTTCAAAGCTTTCAATAAAGCTTAGAATGATTAAGCGCACATCGGAATTTAACAAGCAAATTCCATCATATAACATGATAATGTTGCTATGAGGGATTGAAAGTTTGGGGCACACCAAGTAGATCGACAACTTCTCTTCTCACGCTTGAATAATTCTTCTGAATTTTTCTTCCCCCTGAGAGTTCAAGTTATGCATACCAGAAAGAATCAAGACATTTCTTCCCCCACATGGTTGAAGAAAGTAAATCAATCCCCATTATGAAGCTCAAATACTGAAGTAGACACTTTATCCCATTCATGAAGTTGACATCGTAACACCAGAGTCAATTAAGTCCCGGAAATGCACATATCTTCTTCCGGAGATGCACCAGAGTCAATTAAGTCCCGGGAATGCATATAGGATAATGATGATAAATAATTGCAACAACCAAACAGTTAATCATCGAATCAGTAGTGTACCGTTTATAGATTGATAACGCCACGAGTTAAAACACTGATTTTCTCTGTGGCTATGACAAATGTCATCCTGGAATGTCTTCAAATCAAAAGAAGGTATGAAGTTCATCACGTGTACTCGTTGTGTGTTCAATGTGTCTTCTTCTTCCCCCCTTGATGGTTTCGAAAATCGGAACCATCAATAAATCGTAAGCACGTGAACCTGAAAATCTTGAGAGAATAATAAATAAGCTTAATTATATTCGGTGAGAATCAGTTGTTGATCGAAAATCTCTACTCATAAACTCTCCATGGCCACCTTTACCAACCCACGTGAAAGAAATTTGAAGTGACCACTGATAGAATTAACCAGATACATCAAACGTGAAGCTGAATAAGAATTCTTCGATCTTGTGACTTAAGCTTGCACTATTGTTGAATGAAGAACGGTGGAGAAATTTTTAATTACCCAATGCATCACTGAAGATGTCTATAAGCACAACACCTCTTGAAATTATCCACGTCGACTATGCGCGTGACACTGAGTACAACAAAGTAACCCCTTTAAGTGATAGTTATCCAAGTCATCAACCATCCACCCTGATCCCAGAAACCAGATAAACAAGTCTTCATTCTGAGATTAAGCACGAGCAAGTTATCTTTCAAGGATAAAATAAGTACACGCCTTCGAATAAATTCGTCTCCGTCTTCAAATAATTAATATCCGATCCAAAAAAAATCTGTAGCCACTAAAAAGTCGCCCAATTTTTTCTTGGTCTCGTCTCAAATAAATTCCCGTCACATTTGTCTCGTCATTTTGTCACATCACATTGTCCCGAGTATAAACAAAGTATATCATAATACCCAAATTTAATTCAAAAATTTTGAAGTAACAATTTGTGTATATTGAGTTTTAAATAATACGGCCCATTATTTTTTCAAACGAATAAAACTTGGTTCAGCAGCCCACGTCATGTGAAATACACATGAGTCCTGGCCCAATTTTGATGCAAAAATACCCGGTCCATACAAATGGGGATATAACTCCCAATCCTACCTAGTTTCACTCACTGTTAAGTTAACCCTAAACCTAATCTCCACATAGAGAGTTCCGCCCCTCACCAAATACTCCTTCTCACCCACCATCGAAATCTCCGTCCCCCCATTAATCTTCATCATATCAAATCCCTAAATCTCAACTCCATTAATCATATCTCAAAAACCGAGTGTAAAACCCATCTCAAAATTATATTTGCAGATGCAAATCGCCCAATAAACAGTCACAACACACAAAATAATAATCTCATTTGAACCCATCTTGTTCAATAGAACGTGAAACGAACCCAAGAAAGACGTGGCTTCCAGATCACAATTGATCTCGGGTAGGTTTTAACTGACTGCATGTTGGTTTTCTTTCGTTTTGAGACTCAGTCGAAACAAAGAAAGATCATAACTGATTTGTTATAGATCTTCTTTTCATTCGAATATTAAGAAATGGTTTAAAGCCAAACACAAATCTATGATGATTTATGTTCAGACACATTAAGATCAAAAGATCTAAATATGTGTTGAACGAGTCTGAGATGATTAATAATTTTTTTTGTTAATTGGTTTTCGAGTCTAGATGGTGTTAAGTGACGATGGGCATAGATTAGTTATGATGGAGTTGTGGTGATATAAGGTTGGATGTCAAGTCAACTCAGTGAGTGAACTGAGTCAACTCGGTAATGACCGAGTTGACTCGGTTGAGATTGTTTCAGTCAAGTCTAAACAACATGGTCATGGTCATGTAAAATTTAAACTGCATCGTATTCAAATATTCAACCATCACAGTCAAACATTATAACCCATCGCAGTCAAAGTAAAACAAGTCCATCGCAGTCAAAGAAGTCCCATCGCAGTCAAAAACTATAGACCCATCGCAGTCTGATCATGAAGAGTCCATCGCATCAAGATGACCCATTGCGACGGTTCCAACGCAATGGAGCCATCGTAATGTTGGGAGAATTTGGGCAGCATGACAACATGACTACCATTGCGATGGATCAAACCATCCATCGCAATGAGGACGGCCCTACCCATCGGAATGAAAAAGAAACCCATCGGAATAAATCCGAAAAAGAAGAAGCCATCGCAATGTTTTCATCTGAAAATCTCATCGCAATATCCCTGACCAGTAATTTTGTACCCCGAAAAAAAAATGGTTGGACCATCTTTCTATGTCCTTGTCCCATGAAAAAGAAAACCAGATGTATATGGGGACAAAAACACAAAAAGAACAGGGTAAAAAAAATTGGACAAACAAATTATGACGAGGCATAATCAACTATATTGGGACATGGACATATAGGAAATAGATAATAAGGAAACACAAGTTGATATTTTAAGATATGAAATGAGAAAAAATACCAACGAGAATCATAAATCTGAAAAACAGAATGAATCTGTTATCGTGACACGAACAACAAAGCATGACAACAAAATGATACATACGGACCAAAAATTTTTTTTTTATAGACCACCAAATCAGAAACATGAACACGATCCAAGGATGGAACCGTGGCTCTGATGCCAAATGTAGAAATGCTAAATGTGATTCGGTGGTCTAACATGGTGAAAGATGGTGGTGGTAGCCATTGATGAGCTTAGAGAGAGAGAGTGGTTGTGTGAAAGAAAGAAAATCAAATAAAAGTGAAAATGAGACACAAACAACACCCCTCCTTGGAAGCTAAGGAGGGGTATATATAGTCACACACGCACCTTAAACTATACATCGAACCTAGTCTAGTCTAAGCGTGTGTGACTATGATAACTAATGGGAATTCTTAAATGTCGTCACATAAAGTGAGTTTCCAACAATCTCTTTGTTCGGATGATCTCCTTGGTATGGATCCTCAGGTCGACTCAAATGATCCGCGGCCAGGTTCTCAGCACCCTTCTTGTCACGAATTTCAATGTTGAATTCTTGAAGGAGTAAAACCCAGTGAAGAAGTCTTGGCTTAGAATCATGCTTAGTCATCAAGTACTTCAACGCGGAATGGTCCGTGTATACGATTGTGGTGGATAAAACAAGATAGGGGCGAAATTTTTCAAAAGCATATACAACAACTAAAAGCTCTTTTTCAGTTGTCTTATAATGCAATTGAGCCCCCGTCATTGTTTTGCTAGCATAGTGGATTGGTTGGAATTGTTTATTCACTCTTTGGCCCAAAACCGCACCAATAGCAAAGTCGCTAGCATCGCACATCAACTCAAAAGGCAGCTCCCAATTAGGGGTAACCAAGACCGGTGCCTTAGTTAGCTTATCCTTAAGAAGATTGAAGGCTTCGATACACTTTTTAGAAAAGATAAAAGGAGTATCTTTTTCCAAGAGGTGGGTCATCGGGCGAGCGATTTTAGAGAAATCCTGAATGAATCGACGATAGAAGCCCGCATGACCCAGAAAACTTCTCATACCCTTCACGGTTGAAAGTGGAGGTAATTTGGCTATGACATCCACTTTAGGACGGTCGACTTCAAGACCGGCTTTAGAGATTTTGTGTCCTAGCACGATGCCCTCTTTTACCATAAAATGGCATTTTTCCCAATTCAGAACAAGGCGAGTGTCTTCGCACCGCTTAATCATACGTTCCAAATTGGCAAGGCAAGAAGAGAAGGAATCCCCAAAGACCGAGAAATCATCCATGAAGACTTCCATGGTTTGCTCAACCATGTCTTGGAAGATAGCCAACATGCACCTTTGGAAAGTCCCGGGGGCATTGCATAAGCCAAAAGGCATTCGTTTGTAAGCAAATGTGCCATAGGGACAAGTGAATGTTGTGTTCTCTTGATCTTGGGGATCGATGGGTATTTGGAAATAACCCGAGAAACCATCAAGAAAGCAGTAATATTCATTACCCGCTAAATGTTCAGGTAGGAGGACATCTTCGGCTATCCCCACTGGATACGCAACCGTACGGTTGGCTAATTCCAAAGTCATTTTGATGGGGACTAGATCGGGGAGAGATAATTGCTTCCAAACACTTAAAGGCATTAAATTTATACTGGCACCTAGATCGGCTAGGTCCATGCAATTCTCTACTCCCGGGAAGTTGCAAGGAATCAAGAAGCGACCCGGATCACCAAGTTTGGTGGGCAATTTCCTTAAGAGAACGACGGAGCAGTTCTCATTAAGTTGGGTCTGAGTAATGTCAAGAAGCTTCTCCTTGTCACTTAGAAGATCTTTAAACATCTTAGCGTATTTGGGCATGTGAGCGAGAGCCACGGCAAAGGAGATGTTAAAATTCAATTGTTTAAACATTTTTAGAAAGTTTGAAACCTGAATATCATCCTTGCTCTTTTGCTTCTCTTTCCTCAACCTTGAAGGATAAGGTATATTGGATGAAGAAGAAGACTTTAGGGAAGTAGGATCACTCACAACCACGGGTGGTGGGGAAATGGGGATAGAAGGTGAAGGAGGTGAGGAAAGTTGCTCTGTTTCCTTGTTCACAATCACGGGTGGAGGTGTAGGAAGCTCGGGTTCCGTATAACCTTTTCCACTACGAGTGGTGATTGCTTTCATCTCCCCTCTTGGATTCGCAACGGTGTTACTCGGAAGAGTACCCGAAGAAGGGGGTTGATTACCTTGGATGAGCGAACCAATCATATCACGAATGTTAAGCGCTTGGGTGCTGAAAGTGTCTCTGATGTCAGCACGAATTTCATTGCTTTGTTTTGCCATATCATTCCTTAGCTCATCTCGAATATCGTTCCCTTGTTTCGCCATTTCGCCCTTCAAGTTGATGACTTGACTCTGAAGATTCGTCACCAGCTCTCGATTAGTCTTCATAAACGTCTCGACGTCTGGACTCACTGCCATCGGTTGATTGAGAGGTGGAGCTTGGTAAGCTTGAGAGTTTCCTTGAGTAGGGTATGTGTTTCTTTGGGATTGATATTGATTGTTAGCACGAGGTTGGGATTGATTGTTTCGGTTATAGCTTTGTTGTTGGTTTTGGTTCTGAGGAGGGAAACCAGGTGGAGCAAGATAATTGTTTGAACGATAACTTAGCAAACTACGGTCTCCTTGAGGACGAGCTTGATATCCCCCCGTGGGATAAGTACCGTATGCCGCGTTAACGTTTTCAGAAAAATTGCCTTGGGTAGAAGGACAATCATTATAAGAATGAGGACCACCACATGTGTCACAAGAAATAGCAACGGCTTTAGCTTGTTGAAAGTAGTTTGTGGCCATGGTCATGAAATTCTTGTTCATCTCAGCGAGTTGTCGAGAAATTTCAGTCATCTCAAGATTGGAAGTAGTAGAAGAAACATTGACTCTCTGATTAGATCTTGAGGATGCGGATGAATCCCAATTCTTGTGGTGAGTAGTCATGTTTTCGATCAACTCTCTACACTCCTCCGGTCTCCTCTTCATAAAAGTTCCACCGGCGGCGGCATTGATCGTGTCACGATCACGAAAAGTGAGACCGTTGTAGAAGGTATCAATGAGAGTGACGGGGAGCATATTGTGATTAGGACAGCGGTCGATCAAATCATTGTATCGTTCCCAAGCATCGAAGAGCGATTCATCATTGTCTTGCATGAATCCACTGATTTGGTTACGAAGGCTTGTGACCATAGATGGAGGGAAGTAGCGCGACAAAAAGCGTTGAGTCATGTCGTTCCACGTATGAATAGAATTCTTCGGGAGACGGTCAAACCATTTTTCAGCATGGTGAGAAAGCGAATGGGGAAAGAGTTAAAGGCGAAGGTCATCCATAGAAACACCGGGGCACTTCATGCTTTGAGTAATGGTAATGAATTTGTCGAGGTGTTTGTTGGCATCATCATCCGGAATTCCGCGAAATGGGTTAGTTTGCACTTGTTGGATCATGTGATGCTTCAACGAAAACTCTTGAGCCGTGACGTGCATCGGCGCAATCGGGCCTCCGCGTCCGTTCATGGTGGGTTGACACAATTCCTCCATTGTTCGTAAATCAGGTAGGAGGACATTGTTGTTGTTGTTGTTGTTATTCAAATTGGGTTGAGGTGGGTTGTTATTGTTGTTATTAACACCAGCCATATCTAGATCTTCACGAGTCTCGGGCTCAGAATAGTTCGGAGATCTAGTACGCATACATCTGCAGAAGAAAAATATACACAGAGAATATCTATATAATCTTTTTGGTGCAAACCTTTAGAAAAGAATTGCTTTTTATGATTTTTTTTATGTTTTTGTATTTTTGAATAATTTTTTATTTTTTTTTTGGGTTTTTGAAAATTTTTAAAGCAAGGAAAATAACGTTCAAAGAACGGATCCCAAAATTCAATGCGTCTCTCACTAAAAACCTTTAATCTTAACGAAAAGAGCCGGCAGCAGCGCTATTTAATACTTAGCTTTTGCAACCAAGTATAAAATATTGTTGTCCCAAGTCTTTTCGAATTGACTAACGGTTAAGAGTGCGACTCAATTGTATTTTGGTGAGCAAAATGATTTGGTTTGGTTTGGTTATCTAATTTTAAGAGCAAGTATGAAAATGTCGTTGAGTAAAGTTAAAGTGTTTAAGAACTAAACTAAAAGCTATGTAGAAAAACTTTAAGTAAAAACTTTAAAACTTAAAAACATGTTCCATCGCAATATAACAATTCATTTCTGTCGGAATGCACCAAATCACAACCATCGGAATATCACTAGAATAAGCCATCGGAATAATCAATACAAAGGTCCATCGGAATGTTAAACTTAATACCCATCGGAATGTTTTTAGATCGCAAAGATCCAGATCGGAATGTTGTAAGAACTTCTATCGCAATGTTGCTGTCGAAAAATGGGCAGCATTTCGTCTTAACAAGACCTTAGTCCCGTCGGAATGTGCGATCGCAATGTGCGATCGCAATCCAGATCGGAATAAAGGGGAATTAGCCACCCGGTCGCAAAGTAAAACCCTAATGGGTTATTGCGATCAAAACACTGAAATCTATCGGAACGTGTAGAAACCCGTTAGAATGTGTGAAGCCCCAAGATTACGATGGGATGTGTAACACCCCCAATTTCACAAGGCAGCGGAATATCAACTTTGGGTGTTACTTCATAGCACATCACACACAATCATAGAAAACGACCTCAAAAGAGACGTTTTATAAAATAAACCATTCGACAAAATCAGAGTTCAATAAAAAGAGGTCCCAACAACTACTTCAAACTTTAAATTAAGTAATGATTTGTCAAATGTATCGAATGGAAATTGTTTGTTTTGCCTTTACTTTATCTCGCGCGGCTCCATGCTCCAGCTGCTCTTAAACCTACACACCTGAGAATACATGCTAAAATGTCAACACAACGGTTGAGTGAATTCATAGGTTTTTAAATAAACAATAATGGGTTTTAAAATAAACCATAAAGCTTTTGAACACAAGAATCTCATCCATTGGCGATATTGTAACACATACAATATCAATATTCCACACTATTACGCTAAGCTCATGACACCGATGCCTTAATCAATAAATTTGCCCTAGTCAGGTATCTTGCCAAATACCCCATACTTCACGTACAACACACCCGGCTGAGCCTCCAACTCACAGGTGCGACCTGCCCGGGTGGGGGTCATCATTCCCAATGGATCCATTCGTCTGTACGAGCGCCTACCCATCACAGGTAGTTAACGGTTCACAATTTATAGGGACTTTTCACTGGCAATAAGCAACTTAGCCTTACTAATAGTGGCTCATTACCTATACACTCAACGCTTGTGCTCATTTTTTCAAAAGCATTCAATCAAACGTGTTACATTCATTTACAACAACTTGTATTCGTTCAAAGCATACAACCAAACATCGCATGTTTATTCATAAATATATTCTCTCAAAATCATATATATAAACATCATATATTTTTATACCAAGAGCATGTATTCCCCCTCGCGGGTTTATAAAACATATAAAGCAGTAAAAGCGAGGCTATGAACTCACCTGATATAGCTATCACACGTAGATCAAGGAACAAACGTCCAAAAGTCGATATACGACTTCACGAGATATCAGTTGCTCATTGATCGAGAACGAGATGCCCAACGATCGACATATGACCGAACGAGACCTAAAATGACGAGACGCGTCTTAGAAATATACACGACAACGTACAATATTGTAATAAGTTTTATAGTGTCTTCGTCATAAATGAACGGTAACCAAATCGAGGTTAAATATTTAACAAAAATAGTTATTACAATTTAAAATGTATTTTTACAATTTATATTTTTATATTTAAAGATATTTACACTTTAGTCCTTTTAGTTTTAAAAAATGGCAGAACAAGTCCCTATAATTTCAAAAATTGTAAGTTTAGTCCTTAGACATAATTTTAAGATTTTTACAAGTTTAACCCATGATTAACAGTTATTACATATTGACAAAACAACCCCTTAAGTTTTAAAGTTCAAAACACTTGGATTTATTTTTACAAAATTTCATGTTGTGGGACAACTTTGGTCGTGACTTTTGGATGAGCTAGAATACGACTTAGGGGCTGATATTATGTATTTATATAGTATCTTGGGTGTTGTTTAACATATAAAAAAATCAGCATAGGTTGTTAAGAGAAATCAAAAGATATATGGATCCAAAAGTGACCCGAGACACTCGATTTCTGATTTTATGTGAGATTTCACATATGGGACTTGCATAACTTTTTGTTATACATTGTATAGGTCTAGTTCTAGGGTCTTTAAATACAATTCATAAGCTCATTAGAACAGGTCATATGAGCCAATTCCCTTTTAAGCTCAAAAGAGTTGTTTACATCAGATTACGACGAGAAAATCGAAGTTTCTAGGGACATTCTTGGGCGCGGATTTTATATAGGTTATACAAAACATTAAGGTCTGGTTTTACAGTTTATTAGAGTCTATTTGGTGGTGATTACAATGCCAAAAACATCTGACCACGTTGTTAATAGAATCATTAGATTTTTGGCTTCAAAGATGGCCCTTAAGGCCACGGTTTTAGTTTTGCTTTAGGAGCAGATTTTGGGTCCCTAGTTTAGATAAGCTATCATGCCAAATAATGGCTGAAACTTTGGGATACAATAGACTCCTAGGTGGTGTTTAACGTATCATAAAATCAGATCAAATTGCTAAGAAGAATAAAAAGATCACGGGCTTTAAAGTTGGCTGGTAAGGCCATGGTTTCTCATTTTTGGTTAGTAACAAAAATAAGTTAGCGTGAGTTTTGGTTTATAAATGATTAACACCAGATTATTTATGTGTTATAGAGATATAAGAGAGTGTATAAAATGAAAGGGAACCTTAAAGAAACTCGAGATGAAATGAAAAGTGTCGAAACGGATCGAGACGATGTGAACTAAATTTTGATAGCGTTTGTGTGCACTAGGACTTGATCAAGACTTCCTTCTCCTTCCCTTGGTTTGTAGTTGGCCTGAACCTTGGCTTCAAATCTCCTTGCTACTACTAGTATGACATACGAGAGATATGTTGCGGGTTTAAAGTGTCTGTTGTGTTTGAGCGAGTTTTTGAAGTGAACAGTCTTAGATTTATGTGGTATCGAGCCTTGGTGTCTAAGTATGGTTAACTGTGTGGCTGAAGATGGAGTGGCCCCGTTTTCTACTCAGCCTTCAAAAATGGTGACAATACCAACATATTAAAAGGATAAAGATGAAACGTACTTGTGATCAGTATGTCATGGGTTGTATGTTTTACAATATAACCATAATAAAGATAAGGAACTAGCCTTTGTTTTATATACGAATTTGTTATCATGGCAAGTGGTATGGTCGGTAGACAAAACAAAGGTAGTTAAGAGTTTTGTTTTTATGGATTTGTCGATATAAGCGAGTGAAGCCCGATATTTTAATAGTTACGCGATTTGAAAGATACACGTAAAACACGAAAAATAAACGCTCAATATAAAATAAAAACATCGGCATTCGGAGAACGTTGGTATTTTGATATATAAATGAGGGTTTATAATTAAATAAACATTAAAGCCTTATATAACCGAGTGACACTTAAAATTTTATCATAAATTTACGAAGAAGGCCTTTAAAACGAAAAAAATTTAGAATGATGATAATAATGAAAAAAAAATATTTCTATGCCATAAGGAGGATATTAATGATCGTTGACGGACATAGACTTATTAGATAAATAAATAATTGACATATATTTGGTATGCTAAAGCCATAACCTTATCAGTTAAGCGAGAATTCAATATTATCCGTAAAAAAAGAAAATGATAAATAAAAGTCGGGTCATAAATATAGGTCCGAAATTACGAAATATTACATTCTCCAACCCATAAAAGAAAATTCGTCCCGAATTTTAGTTTACGTTACTCGCCGACGGTTTGATTACGACGATGTGAGAATATTGAATTTTAACCCAATGACTATGTCGAGGTTTTATGAAGAAAGTATGTAGTGAGTCGTGATTATTAAGTCTATAACAAGTAACAAATTTATTCTCTCCTTTCGTACTAATGCGTCGACTACCACATACTTCTTTTCGAGGTGATAAAAAAAATGTCTCAATTCCAATCATCAAGAAGTTTGATCCACTAACGATCTCATATAAAAAAAATAAAAAATATAATGGATATACTTAATAAGCTTCCGCTTCATTGCTCGAGGTGATGCATCGGCTTCCTCGTCTCATTCGTAAATCTTGCCTAAGTGTTTCGTTATCGAGAAAAACCTTCGATGAACATTTAATAATAACAAGCAAAATTTAAAAATCTTATTATTTAACATGAGTTGTTGATGATGATCATATCTTTGATCGATATTCAAGTATACGCTCAAATATTGATGTTGATTAACTAACTCTTATTCTTGGAAGGGATATGGTTCTTAACGGTTAGCTTTCAAGCTTTCGGAAATCGAAATGAATTAGAAATGTTTCACATAAACAAATCACGCGTCGGAATAATTATAGAAGTCGCTAGTAAAAGGACGATAATAAGTAAGGATTTTAAGGAAAACGGAGATGAACGATTCATAACAACGAAACACGAGTCGAAGAAATCAATCCGTATACCAAAAATAATCATACAAAAGGTCGGACACACTTGAGCCCACTCATTTATAATTCATTATTTACATCCAAAGGCGTCCCAATCCATGTAAACAAGAATTTATAAATTTATGGTTCGGGAACTTATAACTTTCTTGTTCAAATAAAAAGGCGTCCCAGTTTATTTCAACAAGACGATTATAAATCATCCTACTCAGTAATACCGTCACAAAACACGATATCATAATCAAATTAAATGCCAAGAAAAGAACAGGGTGTCAAACTTACTCCATGATTTCTGTATTCAAACGTCCCATTCCATATGAATAAAGAAACCATAAACAATCTAAGGTCCAGTGGTTTAAAACTTTCTTATTCAAATGTCCCAATTCATTTCAGTAAGATAACCTTAAACGACACATAGTTGGACGATTTAAATTCACTATATTTAAATGTCCCATTCTATTTAAATATAAGGTATTAAATTGCTCAACTAATAACTACTATGAGCATATCTTTGTTGTACCCAAATTATATAATGATTAGGGTATATATATTTTAGGTCCAACATTGGCATCCTCCTTTTCGCCACAAAACCTAATCAAACACAATTAAATTAAACGTTATATTACGTAGAAGATCTCTCCTTGAAGAAATGATTCTTCAAAATCATAAGGAGTGCAAAAATATAATAATACGCTTATCAATTACGTTTCAATAGGAGATGTCCTAAAATGGCACATCACGATGCGATGACAAAAATCGAGCTTAAATTAGTCGACATGCGATAGATTATGAAACAATATATATGTACCCAAAATATCAAACGAGGTACATACTCGTATTCGGATAATAAATTAATTATCAAGAAAAGTGATTGGCGGCGAGGCCAAACTCTCTATAAAACCGTATCATAAAATATACGATAATCAAGTAAGGCCCATTGCTTCATGCACAATGCCCTTAAATACCATAGTATATACATTCAATATACATACAAACATTTCTACATACACACATGATCACAATATCATAACCAAGCTTTGGTTTCAAGGAGACATGAGCGCGCAGATACTTTGTAAGGCAACCAAACAATTTTACGAAAGAGCAGTTATAGTCTAGGTTTAAAAAAATGACCTAGTTCGCTATAACTAGTGCTCTGATACCAATCTGTAACACCCCCAATTTCACAAGGCAGCGGAATATCAACTTTGGGTGTTACTTCATAGCACATCACACACAGTCATAGAAAACGACCTCAAAAGAGACGTTTTATAAAATAAACCATTCGACAAAATCAGAGTTCAATAAAAAGAGGTCCCAACAACTACTTCAAACTTTAATAAAAGTAATGATTTGTCAAATGTATCGAATGGAAATTGTTTGTTTTGCCTTTACTTTATCTCGCGCGGCTCCATGCTCCAGCTGCTCTTAAACCTACACACCTGAGAATACATGCTAAAATGTCAACACAACGGTTGAGTGAATTCATAGGTTTTTAAATAAACAATAATGGGTTTTAAAATAAACCATAAAGCTTTTGAACACAAGAATCTCATCCATTGGCGATATTGTAACACATACAATATCAATATTCCACACTATTACGCTAAGCTCATGACACCGATGCCTTAATCAATAAATTTGCCCTAGTCAGGTATCTTGCCAAATACCCCATACTTCACGTACAACACACCCGGCTGAGCCTCCAACTCACAGGTGCGACCTGCTCGGGTGGGGGTCATCATTCCCAATGGATCCATTCGTCTGTACGAGCGCCTACCCATCACAGGTAGTTAACGGTTCACAATTTATAGGGACTTTTCACTGGCAATAAGCAACTTAGCCTTACTAATAGTGGCTTATTACCTATACACTCAACGCTTGTGCTCATTTTTCCAAAAGCATTCAATCAAACGTGTTACATTCATTTACAACAACTTGTATTCGTTCAAAGCATACAACCAAACATCGCATGTTTATTCATAAATATATTCTCTCAAAATCATATATATAAACATCATATATTTTTATACCAAGAGCATGTATTCCCCCTCGCGGGTTTATAAAACATATAAAGCAGTAAAAGCGAGGCTATGAACTCACCTGATATAGCTATCACACGTAGATCAAGGAACAAACGTCCAAAAGTCGATATACGACTTCACGAGATATCAGTTGCTCATTGATCGAGAACGAGATGCCCAACGATCGACATATGACCGAACGAGACCTAAAATGACGAGACGCGTCTTAGAAATATATACGACAACGTACAATATTGTAATAAGTTTTATAGTGTCTTCGTCATAAATGAACGGTAACCAAATCGAGGTTAAATATTTAACAAAAATAGTTATTACAATTTAAAATGTATTTTTACAATTTATATTTTTATATTTAAAGATATTTACACTTTAGTCCTTTTAGTTTTAAAAAATGGCAGAACAAGTCCCCATAGTTTCAAAAATTGTAAGTTTAGTCCTTAGACATATTTTTAAGATTTTTACAAGTTTAACCCATGATTAACAGTTATTACATATTGACAAAACAACCCCTTAAGTTTTAAAGTTCAAAACACTTGTATTTATTTTTACAAAATTTCATGTTGTGGGACAACTTTGGTCGTGACTTTTGGATGAGCTAGAATACGAATTAGGGGCTGATATTATGTATTTATATAGTATCTTGGGTGTTGTTTAACATATCAAAAAAATCAGCATAGGTTGTTAAGAGAAATCGAAAGATATATGGATCCAAAAGTGACCCGAGACACTCGATTTCTGATTTTATGTGAGATTTCACATATGGGACTTGCATAACTTTTGTTATACATTGACTAGGTCTAGTTCTAGGGTCTTTAAATACAATTCATAAGCTCATTAGAACAGGTCATATGAGCCAATTCCCTTTTGAGCTCAAAAGAGTTGTTTATATCAGATTACGACGAGAAAAATCGAAGTTTTTAGGGACATTCTTGGGCGCGGATTTTATATAGGTTATACAAAACATTAAGGTCTGGTTTTATAGTTTATTAGAGTCTATTTGGTGGTGATTACAATGCCAAAAACATCTGACCACGTTGTTAATAGAATCATTAGATTTTCGGCTTCAAAGATGGCCCTTAAGGCCACGGTTTTAGTTTAGCTTTAGGAGCAGATTTTGGGTCCCTAGTTTAGATAACTATCATGCCAAATAATGGCTGAAACTTTGGGATAATATAGACTCCTAGGTGGTGTTTAACGTATCATAAAATCAGATCAAATTGCTAAGAAGAATAAAAGATCACGGGCTTTAAAGTTGGCTAGTAAGGCCATGGTTTCTCATTTTTGGTTAGTAACAAAAATAAGTTAGCGTGAGTTTTGGTTTATAAATGATTAACACCAGATTATTTATGTGTTATAGAGATATAAAAGAGTGTATAAAATGAAAGGGAACCTTACAGAAACTCGAGATGAAATGAAAAGTGTCGAAACGGATCGAGACGATGTGAACTAAATTTTGATAGCGTTTGTGTGCACTAGGACTTGATCAAGACTTCCTTATCCTTCCCTTGGTTTGTAGTTGGCCTGAACCTTGGCTTCAAATCTCCTTGCTACTACTAGTATGACATACGAGAGATATGTTGCGGGTTTAAAGTGTCTGTTGTGTTTGAGCGAGTTTTTGAAGTGAACAGTCTTAGATTTATGTGGTATCGAGCCTTGGTGTCTAAGTATGGTTAAATGTGTGGCTGAAGATGGAGTGGCCACGTTTTCTACTCAGCCTTCAAAAATGGTGACAATACCAACATATTAAAAGGATAAAGATGAAACGTACTTGTGATCAGTATGTCATGGGTTGTATGTTTTACAATATAACCATAATAAAGATAAGGAACTAGCCTTTGTTTTATATACGAATTTGTTATCATGGCAAGTGGTATGGTCGGTAGACAAAACAAAGGTAGCTAAGAGTTTTGTTTTTATGGATTTGTCGATATAAGCGAGTGAAGCCCGATATTTTAATAGTTACGCGATTTGAAAGATACACGTAAAACACGAAAAATAAACGCTCAAAATAAAATAAAAACATCGGCATTCGGAGAACGTTGGTATTTTGATATATAAATGAGGGTTTATAATTAAATAAACATTAAAGCCTTATATAAGCGACTGACACTTAAAAGTTTATCATAAATTTACGAAGAAGGCCTTTAAAACGAAAAAAATTTAGAATGATGATAATAATGAAAAAAAATATTTCTATGCCATAAGGATGATATTAATGATCGTTGACGGACATAGACTTATTAGATAAATAAATAATTGACATATATTTGGTATGCTAAAGCCATAACCTTATCAGTTAAGCGAGATTTCAATATTATCCGTAAAAAAGAACATGATAAATAAAAGTCGGGTCATAAATATAGGTCCGGAATTACGAAATATTACAGGATGCACTCTTAATCCGAAATTCGTGGCAAGTGTAAAACTCAATAAGCTGATGCAATAAGCTAATCTACCGAACATTCAACAATTCAAAAAGTTTAAATTTGATAACTTTTCAAAACGGAAATCAAACACTTTATGAAAGAAACTTTTGTGATGACTAAATCCTTTGTGATAACCGAAAATCAATAAGCTAAAACTCGAATAAGCCAATAAGCATTAAAAGATTACAACTTATACGTTTAGAAGTATATGTAGGAACAAAGGGTATGAATCTTCTAACCATACAATCTCAACTTCAATCACGGAACATGGAAGATTCAGATCAAAGAAAAGATTTCGAATCAAAAACCAAATAAACCAAGAAATGTAGAAGAAGATTAAAAACTCAAAAGTTAACTTGAATTAGATAGATGTAATCCAAATACAAGAATGATGATGAAAGCTTAAAAGAAAGGAAGGAATGAAAAACTTAGTGAGAGAAAGTTTAGAACTTTGTCTCTCTAAAACTAGAAAGAAAAGTGCAAAATGAAAAACTAAAAATTAAAGACTAACTCCCTCCTAATGTGTATTAGGAGGGTATTTATAGGGAAGGTAGAAGGAGTGCATGTGTTGCATCTTCTTTCTTTCTTTCTTCACGTCTCCTCGACTTGACTTTAATTATTTGTCTTTTCTCGATGTCGTCTCGGGATTTGAACTTGTCTTTTAATTTTCTTCTTCTATTAGACTTAAGTTCTTCGACTTCATTAAACTTCCGTCTTTAGACTTTTTCTTCGATAAATCTTCAGAATAGGTCTTGGACTTCCGTTTTTTTTTGCACTCTTGATCTTTTGACTTCGTCTTTTCCCGTTTTCTTCGATAAAAGCCCGTGAAAGCCCGTGTTTTCTTCCTTTTTCATATTTTGGTCCTAAAACACAATAAAAACACAAACCACGTATAATTCCGAATTTTACGAAATAAAATACACGTTTTGGTCTTGTTTTTATTGGAAATAAGTGGTAAAAGGATGAGTGTTTTCACACTTATTAAAGCCCGAGTATCTATCCTTTTCCGTTTTACCTCCTAAGTGTAGGGGGGCCTATATAGGTTGTTTGTGTTTCTGTGGTGATTTGATTACAGGGATGAATGCACTTTTGGAACCTTTGAAGAATCGTGCTCCCGTGTTATCCGAAATCCGGTTCTATCTCTCAACTATCGTGATTCAGTTTTCTTCATACTCACATTTGAAATTGATCACTTTAGTCGTCTCTTCCTTAGCTTGATTTAACCAACGTGCACAATGTCATAAGTGTAGGGGAGACTTTGCCCACATGCTTAACCATTAAGGACAATGTTTATATTAAGTGTATGGGGACTTCTATCGAAGTTTTAAGTGGACTTTTCCATTAAAATGCCTTAATTTAACCGAAAAATCATCTTTTTCAGCATTTTTCAAATTTTTAATTAACTTTGGCCATTTAGTCGTAATTTTTAAATTTTTATCATTGCTTTCATATATATATATATCCCACAATAAAGTAAAAAGTATTAATAAAGTGGTGTAGCTAGTTTTGAAGTCTTTGGCATATTAGGCCCGTTGCGATTATTTTGACTCAACCCGAATAGACTTATCCAAGTTTATTCTAGCAAGTATCCTTAACCATGCACACCTTAATTGGTTTATTAGGCTAAGCATCCACGAGTCTCAATACTTGAGATTTTAAATTATGGAGAACGAGAAATGATATAGCCAATTATAAGTCGGTATTCTTGCACAAGCACACTTGGTGTGATTATAAGCCTATTCTCCCATCGCTTGCTAATAATTTATCTGCAATAAGTAAGGTCGTATGATTTTATTGAATAACTTAGCTTCTAGCCCAAGATCGTTTAAAAGTTGCTCGGTAATGATAAGAGTTCATAGCCAAGGCATAACTTATGAAGCGGGGCGCGAAGATTGGCGAGTCCGAAAAGGCCCTAACAAGGCATGAGGATTCCATTTTATTGCTAAAGATCCAAGATGATGTGAAAAGCATTATTCCCAAAAATCAATATGAAGGATCAAGACTCACGACGAAAAGCAATCAACTCCCATAAATATCATGGAGAAGTCTATCCGAAAAGCCTCTAACAAGGTATGAGGATAAATAGATCCAAGTCCGAAAAGGAGGCGGATCGTTGTATCTCAAAATCCCAATTAACGATGGAAGAAATAATGATGAAGTCGTGGTCAACAAAGTTGGAGTATCCCTCAAAAGTCTCCAAGTGAAGAAACTCTATTAACGAAGAGAAGACCATTATCTCAAGAACGTCTCTCAAGATATGAAGTATGAAGTACATGCCAAATATCGGCCCGAGAAAGGTCTCAAATCGTGAAGCGAGTTATGCCAAGATATGAACTTTTTGATATCCCGAGAAGCAGTTTTAAGAGATTTTGTCCTTTAGCTAACTATTAATCAAATCGTCCTACTTTGCTTTCAGCCTAAATAAACTATCGAAATAAGTCCCAAAAATGCATCTTCATGATCATTCTAAGACAAAAATAGAATATAAGAGATACACCTAGGAATAAGGGAGTTTAAGCATATAATTAAGCCATGTGTGTAAGTGTTTGTTTTGCTAACTTATAATAACAATGATCTCGTTTTTAAGCTTAGTTTAGGGAACGTGAAACTTGAGGGTGATAAATCTTCGCAGCACCGAAGCCCTAATTTAAGTCTTAGATCTCTTTGCAAGTTATTTCCATGTAGCTATTTTCAAGTGAAAATGGTTTTCTATCCTTTTATTTCCTTTAAAGTTTTAATTTCTCTTAGTACTCTAATTTTTGTTTTAGTAGTATGTTAATAAGGCCAAGGTTGGTTGATTATGAGGAAAGTGTAAAATTGCTTTATCACTAAGCATTGCATGAGGCCATGGCAATGGTTAAGTGTAGGGGATTTGATAGGTGTGAAAACACCCATCCTTTTACCACTTATTTCTTGCTAAAACAAGACCAAAACGCGTATTTAATGTCATTTGTTTGGAATTATGCGTGGTTTGTGTGTTTGTTGTGTTTTCAGAGCCAACCGGATAAATATTGAAGAAAACATGGGATTGCACGGGTTGTATCGAAGAAAAAGACTCAAGACGAAGTCTATAGTCCAAGAGATGCAAAAGATTTGAAGTCAATGGGCCTATTTGAAGATTTATCGAAGAAAAGGACCAAAGATGGAAGATTTACATATGTCGAAGAACTCAAGTCTATTAAATGAAGAAATTAAAAGACGAGTTGAATTTATTCGACGACAAATCCCGAATCGAAAAGTCAACTTTTTTGAAAAGACGAGAAGACAAAAAGAAAGGGAGAAAGCCCACTCACCAACCAAAGGCAAGGCCTATATAAAGAGATCCCTTCACAACTTTGAGTTTAGCTTTTATTTTATTTTTCCAGTTCCTTTCTTGTTTTCGTAGGGAACCAACACCACTAAGGTGTTGGTGATTTTTATTTTCCTTGATTTCATCATAGATTTGTAAGATTTAATCTTTCCCTTTGTTTGTTTAACATTAATCAATCAATATCATCTTACATTTTAATCTTGTTCATCTTTCTTTTTTGATTCAAAGTCTTAAAGTTTTATTTGGTTGATTTTAATCTTCAAAAGTAAGTGGGTTTTATGTTTTTGTTGATTTGATTTGATGTTTATCATTAGTAGATGATTCGTGGTTAGTTTCGTTAAAAGTTTTGGTTAAAAACTTGGTGATTTTAGTCATATTCGTCTTATTGTGTTATTACTATTCTTCGTGTTCTTCATAATCCCCAGGTTCCGAATGAGCATAATTTATTCCGGATGAAGGGGTTAGCCAAAATATTCCGAATAAAGCTATTCAGTATTTATTCCGAATCAAGTTAAAAGTTCCGAATGAAGGGTTTTGTCATAATCTTCCGAATGAATCATTCTAGTTAAGTTATTCCGAATAAACAAAAAGTTCCGAACGAAGCTTTAATTTCTATTATTCCGAACCAAAGTTTTCATTTATTCTGAATCAGTTTTTTCATCCAGAATAATCAATATTCCGGTTGAGTTGAAATATTCCGAATCAAAGTTTGTAAATTCTTCCGAATCAGTTATTCCGAGTCAATTATATTCCGGATGAGTCTTTATGTTCCGAATCAGTGTTTTTAAATGTTCTGAATGAAGGTTTTTACTAAATATTCCGAATCAAGGTTTTTCCAAAAATGTTCCGAATCAGTATTTTTAAATGTTCTGAATGAAGCTTTCTGTTTAAGTTATTCCGAGTGAAGGAAATGTTCCGAATGAACATATATTCCGCATGAGTAGATTGTTCCGAACGAAGCATTTTTATTCCGAATCAAGCCTTTGTTCTAATTATTCCGCATGAAGAAGATATTCTGAATCAAGGATTCTGTTTAGTTTATTCCGGATCAGTTTTCTTTTGAGTATTCCAAATCAGTGTTTTTCTAGTAAGTGGTATTTTACTGTTTCTGTTTTAATTGTTTAATTTTAATTCAAGTTTTATTTTTATTAATTGCTTTTAATTAATTGCTTTTAGTTTGATTTTATATCTTAGTGCATTTAAACCTTTTAGTAGATTAGAAAACCAACCCCTTTTTAGTAACCAAGAACAAATATTCCACTTTGAACCGTGATCGATTCGAGAAGATACCGAGAATTTAATTGAACCCCAAGCAAAATATCTTGTATCAAGGTTCCTCTATAAAATGCAACTTATCATCAAGTTGAATTTCCTCCAATGGAATCACCACATCCCTTTCAGCTAAACACTTCTTCAAATTAGACACATGAAAAGTATTATGAATAGCCTTAAGCTCATCAGGAAATTCTAACTTATAAGCCACCAATCCAATCCTTTGGATAATCTTAAATGGTACAATATATCTCGGGCTCAACTTTCCTCTCTTTCCAAAGCGAATTTCTCCTTTCCATGGAGATACCTTCAGCATAACCATGTCTCCTACTTCAAACTCCAACGGTTTCCTTCTGTTATCAGCATAACTCTTTTGTCTACTTCTGGCAGATAACAAATGCTTCTTAATTTGTACAATCTTTTCAGTCGTCTCAAATATCATTTCAGGCCCAGTCAATTGACTTTCTCCTACCTCACTCCAACACATTGGAGATCTACACTTACGTCCATACAAAGCTTCAAATGGAGCGGCTTTAATACTAGAATGATAACTATTATTGTACGAAAATTCAACCAATGTAAAATGCTTATCCCAACCATTTCCAAAATCAATCACACATGCACGAAGAATATCCTCTAACGTGTGAATCGTTCTCTCACTCCATCAGTTTCCGGATGATATGTAGTACTCAAACATAACTCCGTTCTCATCGCTTTCTGCAAAGACTTCCAAAATCTGAAGTAAAGCTACTATCACGATCAGAATTTATCGACAAAGGTACACCATGTCGACAAACAATTTACATACACTTTTGTTAACCTCTCCATACTATCTGTTTCTTCATTGGCAAAAAGTGAGCAGACTTAGGCAATCTATCTACAATCACCCATATCATATCACAACCATTTGCAGTCCTTGGCAAACCTGTCACAAAATCCATCGTAATCTTCTCCTATTTCCACTCAGGAATCTCAGGTTGCACTAATAATCCAGATGGGTTCTTATGTTTAGCCTTCACCTTCGCACAAGTTAAACACTTATTAACATACTGTGCTATATCTGCCTTCATATTCGGCCACCAATAAACATTCTTAAGGTCTTGATACATCTTGTCCGATCTAGGATGTATTGAATACTTCGACTTATGAGATTCATTCATCACTAAATCTCGCACTCCTAATGAATCTTCCTCAGATGGACACAACGATAACCAAATCCTATTCTCAAAATACCTCAATCTATTCGACCTTACTTCAAACAAAGGCTTCAACATTCTACCCAAATTTTCCGCCTCAACATTTTCTTCCTTCAAACCATTAGCTTGGGCTTTCAATATCGCTTCTGTGAAACTAACACTTTACATGATTGTCAAAGATCTAACTCTTATAGACTTATCTCTTTCCTTTCTACTAAGTACATCAGCTACTACATTCGCTTTACCAGGATGGTAACGAATCTCGCAGTTAATAAGTGTGAAAACACTTATCCTTTTATCACTTATTTCCAATAATAACAAGACCAAAACGTATATTTTATGTCATAAAAGTCGGAATTATGAGTGGTTTGTGTTTTTATTGTGTTTTAGGACCAAAGGATGAAAAAGAAAACACGGGCTTTAACGGGCGTTTATCGAAGAAAACGAGAAAAGACGAAGTCAAAAGATCAAGAGTGCAAAAAGAACGGAAGTCCAACGCCTATTCTGAAGATTTATCGAAGAAAAAGTCTAAAGACGGAAGTTTAATGAAGTCGAAGAACTCAAGTCTAATTATAGAAGAAAATTATAAGACGAGTTCAAATCCCGAGACAATGTCGAGAAAGACAAAGGATTTAAATCGAGTCGAGCCGAGAAGAAAGAAAGAGGAGGCAACACATGCACCTCCCCATTTCCTATAAATACCCTCCTAAACACATTAGGAGGGGGGGTTAGCTAGTTTATTTTTATTTCTTTAGTTTTATCTTTAGAGAGAGAAAGTGTTTAACTTTCTCTCACTAGAACTTCATCTTTTCTTTCTTTTTATGTTTAAGCTTTGATTTGATCTTGTACTTTGGATCCATTAATCTATAAGTTCAAGTTAAGTTTTTCTTATCTTTAATCTTCTTCTACCTTTCTTAATTTTATTTGCTTTTGATTCGTTATCATTTTTCATATTGTTTTATCTTGATGTTTATGTGATTAAAAAGTTTATCTTTTTGATCATATCTAAGTTTTTGTGCAAATTGAGCTTTGAGCTTATTATGCTTATTGGCTTATTTGGTACTTAGCTTATTTATCTTTTAAAGTTTTCTAAAAAGTTTGTCTTTTTAAAGTTTGATTTTGAAAAGTTGCTATTTTAAGTTGTGATAAGTTCTTATTAGTGCCTATTACTCCTTTTATCTTAATTAGTAAAGTTTTGGATAGTGCTTATTGAAACTTTGCTTATTTGGATTGGCTTTTTGATAGGTGTGAAAACACCCATCCTTTTACCACTTATTTCTGGCTTAAAAAAGACCAAAACACGTATTTAATAACATTTGTTTGGAATTATGCGTGGTTTTTGTGTTTATTGTGTTTTCAGAGTCAACCGGATGACAATTGAAGAAAACATGGGATTGCACGGGTTTTATCGAAGGAAAAGACTCAAGACGAAGTCCATTGTCCAAAGAGATGCAAAAGATTTGAAGTCAGTGCGCCTATTTGAAGATTTATCGAAGAAAAGGCCAAAGATGGAAGATTCATATATGTCGAAGAACTCGAGTCTATTAAACAAAAGATTATAAGACGAGTTGTAATTATTCACCGACACTTCGCAAAATCCAAAGTCGGAAACGTTTATTTAAAGAAACGTAAAGACTAAAGAAGAAAAGAAGCCCGATACCAAAGCCCATTCACAAGCCCATATCACACGCCTATATAAAGATTCCACTTCATAATTTTAGGGAGTTTTTAGTCTTTAGCTTAGTTTTTAGTTTTCATTTTTTCTCTAGTTTTAGAGAGAGAAAGTTCCCAACTTTCTCTCACTAAATTTTTCCTTGTTTTCATCTTTCAAATTTTAAGCTTTTCATGAATCTTTGTATTTTAAGTTTCTTAATTAAAAGTTTAAGTTTAAGTTTGTGTTCTTTAATCTCTTCCTACTTTTCTTGGTTTCATTTTGCCTTTAATCCGAAAGCTACAATCCTCACGGTTTGGTTTCGTTTCATGTTCAAGTAGTTAAAAGATCAATCTTTTTACCACTTTTTAAGCTTTTAATTGGTTTAGGCTATAAGCTCTTTATGCTTATTAGCTTACTTCATGCTTTAGTTTTTTACTTTTCGGATTATTAAAAAGGTTTAGTCATTCAAAAGTTTTGTTTATAAAGTTTAAGATTTCTCGTGTTCAAAAGTTGTCCAATTTAATCTTTTTGAAGTGTTTAAGTCCCGGTTAAAATAGCTTATTGTAAGTGCTTATTGAAGTTTCAGCTTATTACCATTCTCGGATTGAATTTGTTTCCATCGCAATATAAGGGTTTTTACGCATTCCGACGGTTTCTTGCTTAGTGTCGCAATAACCCTTAAGGGTTTTACTTTGCGATAGGTTGTACCTTACCCCTTATTCCGACCTGGGATTGCGATCGCATATTGCGATCGCATATTCCGACGGGATTTAAGGTGCTTTTTGAATCGAAACTCTGCCCATTTTTAGTTTACATCATTCCGATCTGACTTTCCGATCTGGCTCATTCCGATAGATGCACTTTGCGATAGACCATATTCCGATGGACCTTCACTTGAAACATTCCGATGGATCTTCACTTGAAACATTCCGATGGATCAATTTAATTGTATTCCGATGGTGATGATTGTGACATTCCGACAGCTTTGCATTTCTTATATTCCGATGCACTAAGTCTTAAAGTTTTATAAAGTTTTAAGTTTTAATTTAGTTATGTTTTCAAAGTATTCTTCTAATCTTCTCTTTACGTTTTCAAGCTTTTATTTTTAACTCGTCAATTTAGTTTAATCTTTCAAAGCTTATGATTTACTCAACGCCACTTACATTTATTTGCTATTAGTTTAAAATAGATAAACAAACCAACACCTTTTTATTAACCAAGAACAAATCATTCCACTTAGGACCGTGATCAATTCGAGAGGATACCGAGAATTAAATCTAGAACCCCATTTTAATCATAGCAAATCTCTAGTATCAAATGGCGCCGCTGCCGGCTCTTCTCTTTAAGATCAACAGTTTTTTGTGAGAACTTGGATTTTGGGATCCGTTCACCGTGAACATTACTTTTTCATAAAAATTTTCAAAAACACAAAAAAAAATTTAAAATTTTCAAAAATCCTAAAAATTAAAAAACATAAAAACCAAAAATATTTTTGCTTTGTTTTTGCCTTGTTAGTTCTTTTGCAGGTGCATGCGTACACGATCAACGTCTTATCAAGAGCCCGAGCCTCTCGAAGACTTAGACATGGTCAGTGTACAAAACAACAACAATAACCCACCTCAAAACAATCATAATTACAATAACAATCCACCTTTCAACAACAATAATAACAACAACAATGAGCCTCTACCGGATAATCGCCCGATGATTGAACTTCTGCAAGCACATGTAGATGGTAACGATGATCCAATTGTTATACCCGCGATTGCAGCCAACAACTTTGAGCTCAAATCCGGCTTTATCCAGATGGTCTCTGCTCAACCATTCTTGGGACGTACCATTGATGATCCACATGACCACATCAACAGATTCTTGCAACTCACTAATACGGTCAAATTCAGTGGTGTTCCACAAGAGGTAATCCGTTTACAACTTTTTCCCTTTTCTTTAGAGGGACAAGCCTGGCATTGGCTTGCTAAGGAACCGCCACAGAGTATTCTTACGTGGACGGATTTGGAGACCAAATTTATCAACTACTTTTTCCCACCCTCTCGTACTACCGCTTTGCGGAATGAAATTATCAATTTTGAACAAAAGTACGATGAGTCTTTTAGTGAATCTTGGGACCGTTTTAAAGACCTTTTGAGAAAATGCCCACAACATGGTTTTACCAAAGTACACCAAATTAAAACTTTTTATAATGGTTTAAGCATGAATGACCAAGATTCACTAAACAGTGCCTCGGGGGGTAATATTTTGGCTAAGACTTCTAATGCCGCTTGGGATATTATTGAAAAATAAGTCTCGTGTGCAAACCAAGAGTGTTCGGACCAATGTCGCTAGTGCTATTACTAGTGACAGCGACAAGCGAATTGATAAAATCACTGTGCTTCTTAAATCGCTTGCTACCCAAACCGCTAGCAACACCAACAACATCAACGCTAAAAACGCTCAAGTCAATGCTGTAAGCCAACCATGTGAAATATGCGGGGGGGTGGGGGGGGGGGGGGCTCACTCTTACAACACTTGTACCGCTACCCAAGACTACCCTTCTGAGAATGTGAATGCAGCATACGGTACCTATCCTCAACCCGCTTATCAAGCTCGTCCTCAAGGTGACCGCAACCTGCTTAGCTACCGCTTAAACAACTATCTCTCACCACCCGGTTTTACTCCTAACAACCCAAACCAAAAACAAAACCTCAACCGCCCTACTCAACAACAACAACAACCTCGTGGACCATACATACCACCTCACAAACAACCACATCCACCTCAACGAAACAACCAAGTTTACCAGCAACCTGCCTATCAACCACCCGCATACAATGCTCCTCCCAACCAACCCACCGCATTACACCAAGACATTGGAACCTACATGAGGACTAATGATGTGATCGTGGATAATCTCCAACGGGAAGTGCTCAACTTGAGAGCAGACCTGGTGAAACAAGGGAACGATTTGAGAGCTGATATGAGAAACACTTTGGATAGTCAAACGAATGACTTAAGGAACATGATGGCTAGTTTCTTCCAAGGTAATCAACCCTCTTCTTCGGGTACTCTTCCGAGTAACACCGTTACGAATCCAAGAGGGGAGATGAAACAATCACCACTAGAAGTGGCAAAGGTACCAAGGAACCCGAGCTTCCTATACCTCCACCGGTGATTGTGACTAAGGAGAACGAGTCACCTGCTCCTATTCCTCATCCTTCTACTTCCCCAATTTCTCCACCTCTTACTTCTACCCCTCCTCCACCCAAGGATGTGAGTGATCCTTCGATTCCAAAGCCTTCCTCTTCTTTCGATATACCTTACCCATCTAGGTTGAGGAAAGAGAAGCTCAAAAGCAAGGATGATATTCAAGTTTCGAACTTCCTCAAAATGTTTAAACAATTGAATTTCAACATCTCCTTCGCTGAGGCTCTCGCTCACATGCTTAAGTACGCAAAAATGTTAAAAGATCTTCTTAGCGACAAGGAGAAGCTTCTTGATATTGCTAACACCCAACTTAATGAGAATTGCTCCGCAGTGCTCTTAAGGAAATTGCCAACCAAGCATGGTGATCCGGGTCGTTTCTTAATCCCTTGTAACTTCCCGGGAGTAGAGAATTGCATGGCCCTAGCCGATCTAGGTGCCAGTATTAACTTAATGCCCTTAAGCGTTTGGAAGCAATTATCTCTCCCTGAGCTAGTCCCCACCAAAATGACTTTGGAATTAGCTAACCGTACGGTTGCTTACCCAGTGGGGATAGCCGAAGACGTCTTTGTAGGAGTCGACAAATTCACCTTTCCTGTTGATTTTGTTGTCGTTGACTACGACATGGACCCTCGTGTGCCATTGATCGTTGGTCGACCATTCTTGAGGACCGGGCGCACTCTCATCGATGTCGAAGCTGGTGAGCTTATCATGAGAGTGGGTGACGATAAAATTGTCTTCAACATGGGAAAGTTGTCTAAACAGCCATATTCTAACGAGAGTGTTAATTGTATTGACGTTCTTGATGAGGCTTGTGAAGAACACTTCAAAGATGCTTGCAAAAGTATTCCTACCTCTCTTCCCAATGTTGAGACCGTTTCCTCTATCGATTCATCACTATCTCCATTTGGAGAAAGTGATTTCCTTTGGAAAGATTTGGAAGCCACCATGGGAGATGTGAACTTAGCTAATGACGATTCTACCACCAATCGGGATGAAGATCTTCGCCTCATTGAAAGCATTCTTAAAGAAGACAATCTTTCTCCACCATCTCCCACGGTTATTGCTATCGATGCTCCGACTTTGAAAACGCCTCCCATCGAAAATCCTCCGGATTTAGAACTTAAGGAGTTGCCGTCCCATCTCGAGTACGTGTTCCTTGAAGAAAACAAGAAGTCGCCTGTCATCATTGCTAAGGACTTGAAAGAAGAAGAGAAATCTCGCCTCATCGCCGTGCTTAAAGATCATAAGAAGGCAATTGCTTGGAAAATTTCTGATATCCGCGGAATTGATCCGAACTTTTGTACTCACAAGATTCTCATGGAAGATGACTTTAAACCCGCAATCCAGAGCCAAAGAAGGGTTAATCCTCGAATTCATGACGTCATCAAACAAGAGGTTATCAAACTTCTAGATGCCGGATTGATCTACCCTATTTTGGATTCGCCGTGGGTAAGTCCCGTCCATTGTGTGCCCAAGAAGGGCGGAATAACCGTTGTTTCCAATGAACACAACGAATTGATTCCCACTCGTCTCGTTACTGTGTGGAGAGTTTGTATTGATTATCGCAAGCTCAATGATGCCACGAGAAAAGATCACTTTCCTCTTCCCTTCATGGATCAAATGCTCGAACGTCTAGCTGGTAATGACTATTACTGCTTTTTAGACGGTTTCTCCGGGTATTTTCAAATTCCCATCGATCCTAAGGACCAAGAAAAGACCACATTCACTTGTCCCTATGGAACATTTGCTTACAAACGCATGCCTTTTGGTTTATGTAATGCTCTTGGGACGTTCCAAAGGTGTATGATGGCTATCTTCCATGACATGGTGGAAGACACTATGGAAGTATTCATGGATGATTTCTCGGTTTATGGAGATTTCTTTCTCTGCTTGCCTTGCCAATTTAGAACGTATGCTGAAGCGGTGTGAAGACACTCGCCTTGTTCTTAATTGGGAAAAATGCCATTTCATGGTAAAAGAGGGCATCGTGCTTGGACACAAAATCTCCAAAGCCGGTCTTGAAGTGGACCGTGCTAAAGTCGATGTTATCGCCAAGTTGCCTCCACCTTCAACCGTGATGGGTGTGAGAAGTTTCCTGGGTCATGCGGGCTTCTACCGTCGATTCATCAAAGATTTTTCTCAAATCGCTCGCCCGATGACCCACCTCTTGGAAAAAGACACTCCTTTTATCTTTTCCAAATAGTGTCTTGAAGCCTTCAACTCGCTCAAGGATAAGCTAACTAAGGCACCCGTCTTGGTTACCCCTAATTGGGAGCTTCCCTTTGAGTTGATGTGCGATGCTAGCGACTTTGCTATTGGAGCGGTTTTGGGCCAAAGAGTGAACAAAAACTTCCAAACAAATCCATTACGCTAGCAAGACAATGACGTGGGCCCAATTGCATTACACGACAACCGAAAAAGAGCTTTTAGCTGTTGTCTATGCTTTTGAAAAGTTCCGCCCCGATCTTGTCCTTTCCACCACAATAGTTTACACCGATCATTCCGCGTGAAGTACTTGTTGACTAAGCAAGATTCCAAACCAAGGCTTCTCCGTTGGGTTTTGCTTCTCCAAGAATTTAAAATCGAAATTCGCGATAAAAAAGGAGCTGAAAACCTAGCCACGGATCATCTCAGTAGACTTGAGGATCCTTACCAAGGGGATCATCCGAACAAAGAAATCAATGATTCTTTTCCCTTGGAGACCTTAATGTCTATCAAATCGACTTCTGTTGAAACCCCGTGGTTTGTGGACATTGCAAACTACTTGGCGGGTGGAATTCTCGTTGACGGGTTAACATCCCAACAAAAGAAGAAGTTCTTCAAAGATATTAAGACTTACTCTTTGGATGACCCGTATCTATTCAAACAATATGCCGACTTGATTATTCGTCGATCTGTTGATGGACTGGCAACTTTTGAATTCCTTGACGCTTGCCACAAAGGACCCACCGGTGGTCACTTTGGTCCCAACTACACTGCCAAAAAAGTGTTTGACTCGGGATTTTATTGGCCCACCATTTACCGTGATGCTCACGAGATGGTTAAACGATGTGATGCTTGCCAAAAACAAGGCAAGATCACACATAAAGATGAGATGCCTCAAAATTTCATACAGGAATGTGAAATTTTTGATGTTTGGGGTATCGACTTTATGAGGCCATTCCCTTCCTCTAAAGGAAACAAATACATCCTTGTAGCCGTTGACTACGTTTCAAAGTGGGTTGAAGCCAAAGCTTTACCTACTAATGACGCCAGGGTGGTTTGTAACTTTTTGAAGTCGTTATTCGCTAGATTCGGTGTGCCTCGTGCCATTATTAGTGATCGTGGGACTCATTTTTGCAATGACCAATTCGCAAGAGTCATGGCTAAGTATGGTTTAAATCATCGTCTTTCCACCGCCTACCACCCACAAACTAATGGCCAGGCTGAAATCTCTAACCGAGGATTAAAGCGAATTCTGGAAAGAACCGTGGGAGAGCATCGTGCCTTATGGGCTGATAAACTTGATGATGCTTTGTGGGCTTTTCGTACCGCTTACAAGACTCCGATTGGTTGTACACCATATCGTCTCATGTACGGGAAAGCATGCCACCTCCCCATTGAGTTGGAGCACAAGGCTTACTGGGCCTTGAAGTGGGCTAATTTTGATATCAACAAAGCCGGTGACCTACGCAAGATCCAACTCAATGAGCTGAATGAACTCCGTAATGAGGCTTATGAAAATTCTTTAATCTATAAGGAGAAGACTAAGCTCATTCACGATTCTAAGATTAAAAACCGAGAGTTCCAAGTTGGAGACAAAGTTTAACTCTTTAACTCTCGGTTGAAAAACTTTTCGGGCAAGCTGAAATCTCGTTGGTCCGGCCCATTCACCATTGCCCAAATTTTTCCATATGGTACTCTCGAGCTCGCTCAACCTAATGGACCTAATTTTAAGATGAATGGCCAACGAGTGAAGTTGTACTTTGGTGAGGACATTTCTCATGAGATGATTCCATCCATCACCACGTTCCCCATGAACTAATTTTGGGTTGAGTCAGGCTCGTGACTCGTTTATCAAAAACAAGCGCTCCTCGGGAGGCAGCCCGAGTATCTATCCTTTCTGTTTTAACCTCCTAAGTGTAGGGGGACCTATATAGGTGTTTGTATTTGTGTGGTGATGTGATTACAGGGATGAATGCACTTTTGGAACCTTTGAAGAACCGTGCTCCCGTGTTATCCGAAATCCGGTTCTATCTCTCAACTATCGTGATTCAATTTTCTTCATACTCACATTTTGAAATTGATCACTTTAGTCGTCTCTTCCTTAGCTTGATTTTACCAACGTGCACAATGTCATAAGTGTAGGGGAGACTTTTCCCACATGCTTAAACATTGAGGACAATGTTTATCTTAAGTGTAGGGGGGATTTCTATCGAAGTTTTAAGTGGACTTTTCCATGAAAATGCCTTCATTTAACCAGAAAATCATCTTTTTCAATATTTTTCAAATTTTTAATTAACTTTCATATGTATATATTCCACAATAAAGTCAAAAATATTAACAAAATGGTGTAGCTAGTTTTGAAATCTTTGACATATTAGGCCCGTTGCGATTATTTTGACTCAACCCGAATAGACTTATATAAGTTTATTCTAGCTAGTATCCTTAACCATGTAGACCTTAATTGGTTTATTAGGCTAAGCATCCACGAGTCTCATTACTTGAGATTTTAAATTGTGGAGAACGAGAAATGATAGAGTCAATTATAAGTAGGTATTCTTGCACAAGCTCACTTGGTGTAATTATTTGCCTATTCTCCCATCACTTGCTAATAATATATCTGCAATAAGTAAGGTCGTACGATTTGAAAAGTTACTTAGCTTCTAGCCCAAGATCGTTTAAAAGTTGCTCGGTAATGATAAGAGTTCATAGCCAAGGCATAACTTATGAAGCGGGGCGCGAAGATTGGCGAGTCCGAAAAGGCCCTAACAAGGCATGAGGATTCCATTTTATTGTTGAAGATCCAAAGTGATGTGAAAAGCATTATTCCCAAAATCAATATGAAGGATCAAGACTCACGACGAAAAGCAATCAACTCCCATAAAGATCATGGAGAAGTCTATCCGAAAAGACCCTAACAAGGTATGAGGATAAATAGATCCAAGTCCGAAAAGGAGGCGGATCGTTGTATCTCAAAATCCCAATTAGAGATTGAAGAAATAATCATGAAGTCGTGGTCAACAAAGATGGAGTACCCCTCAAAAGTCTCCAAGTGAAGAAACTCTATTAACGATGAGAAGACCATTATCTCAAGAACGTCTCTCGAAGATATGAAGTATGAAGTACATGCCAAATATCAGCCTGAGAAAGGTCTCAAATCGTGAACCAAGTGATGCCAAGATATGAACTTTTTGATATCCCGAGAAGCAGTTTTAAGAGATTTTGTCCTTTAGCTAACTATTGATCAAATCGTCCTACTTTGCTTTCAGCCTAAATAAGTCCAAAAATGCATCTTCATGATCATTCTAAGACAAAAATAAAAATATAAGAGATACCTCTAGGAATAAGGTAGTTTAAACATTTAATTAAGCCATGTGTGTAAGTGTTTGATATGCTAACTTATAATAACAATGATCTCGTTTTTAAGCTTAGTTTGGGGAACGTGAAACTTGAGGGTGATATATCTTCGCAGCACCGAAGCCCTAATGTAAGTCCTTGATCTCTTTGCAAGTTATTTCCATCTTTTTGTTTCCTTTAAAGTTTTGATTTCTCTTAGTACTTTAATTTTTGTTTAGTAGTATGTTAATAAGGCCAAGGTTGATTGATTATGAGAAAAGTGTAAATTTGCTTTGTCACTAAGCATTGCATGAGGGCATGACAATGGTTAAGTGTAGGGGATTTGATAGGTGTGAAAACACCCATCCTTTTACCACTTATTTCTGGCTTAAACAAGACCAAAACACGTATTTAATATCATTTGTTTGGAATTATGCGTGGTTTTTGTGTTTATTGTGTTTTCAGAGTCAACCGGATGAATATTTGAGAAAACATGGGATTGCACGTGTTTTATCGAAGAAAAAGACTCAAGACGAAGTCTATTGTCCAAAGAGATGCAAAAGATTTGAAGTCATTGCGCCTATTTGAAGATTTATCGAAGAAAAGGCCAAAGATGGAAGATTCATATATGTCGAAGAACTCGAGTCTATTAAACAAAAGATTATAAGACGAGTTGGAATTATTCACCGACACTTCGCAAAATCCAAAGTCGGAAACGTTTATTTAAAGAAACGTAAAGACTAAAGAAGAAAAGAAGCCCGATACCAAAGCCCATTCACAAGCCCATATCACACGCCTATATATAGATTCCACTTCACAATTTTAGGGAGTTTTTAGTCTTTAGCTTAGTTTTTAGTTTTCATTTTTTCTCTAGTTTTAGAGAGAGAAAGTTCCCAACTTTCTCTCACTAAATTTTTCCTTGTTTTCATCTTTCAAATTTTAAGCTTTTCATGAATCTTTGTATTTTAAGTTTCTTAATTAAAAGTTTAAGTTTAAGTTTGTGTTCTTTAATCTCTTCCTACTTTTCTTTGTTTCATTTTGCCTTTAATCCGAAAGCTACAATCCTCACGGTTTGGTTTCGTTTCATGTTCAAGTAGTTAAAAGATCAATCTTTTTACCACTTTTTAAGCTTTTAATTGGTTTAGGCTATAAGCTCTTTATGCTTATTAGCTTACTTCATGCTTTAGCTTTTTACTTTTCGAATTATTAAAAAGGTTTAGTCATTCAAAAGTTTTGTTTATAAAGTTTAAGATTTCTCGTGTTCAAAAGTTGTCCAATTTAATCTTTTTGAAGTGTTTAAGTCCCGGTTAAAATAGCTTATTGTACTTATTGAAGTTTCAGCTTATTACCATTCTTGGATTGAATTTGTTTCCATCGCAATATAAGGGTTTTTACGCATTCCGACGGTTTCTTGCTTAGTGTCGCAATAACCCTTAAGGGTTTTACTTTGCGATAGGTTGTACCTTACCCCTTATTCCGACCTGGGATTGCGATCGCATATTCTGACGGGATTTAAGGTCCTTTTTGAATCGAAACTCTGCCCATTTTTAGTTTACATCATTCCGATCTGACTTTCCGATCTGGCTCATTCCGATAGATGCACTTTGCGATAGACCATATTCCGATGGACCTTCACTTGAAACATTCCGATGGATCTTCACTTGAAACATTTCGATGGATCAAATTAATTGTATTCCGATGGTGATGATTGTGACATTCTGACAGCTTTGCATTTCTTATATTCCGATGCACTAAGTCTTAAAGTTTTATAAAGTTTAAAGTTTTAATTTAGTTAAGTTTTCAAAGTATTCTTCTAATCTTCTCTTTACGTTTTCAAGCTTTTATTTTTAACTCGTCAATTTAGTTTAATCTTTCAAAGCTTATGATTTACTCAACGCCACTTACATTTATTTGCTATTAGTTTAAAATAGATAAACAAACCAACACCTTTTTATTAACCAAGAACAAATCAATCCACTTAGGACCGTGATCAATTTGAGAGGATACCGAGAATTAAATCTAGAACCCCATCTGAATCATAGCAAATCTCTAGTATCACTTTTTACGAATTTGCATGTCATCGGAAAAGGTTAAACCCTTTTCCGATTGTACATTCCGATTAGGGGCCCATATTCCTATCAGCTTCACTAGTATTCCGATCAAGAGTGATCGGAAAAGGGTTTTACTTTCTGATTTGGATTCTGATAAGGGATTCCGACGGGGGTGTTTATATTGACATTCCGATAGCTGTCTTTTTTGTACATTCCGATTGCATTGTTTTGATTTATTCCGATCATTACTCTTCCCCACATTCCGATTGCTTTCCGATTATCAATATTCCGATCGTGTGTTTTCCGATCACATTCCGATCAGTAGCATTCCGATCGGATTCCAATTGGGATTATTCCGATGGGTTTGAGTTTTGTTTTTACCAAGTTTTTATTTGTTTAATTTTAATTCCCAAAAATTGCACGCTTACCGAAATCTCTATTTTTACCAAGTGTTTTTCTAATTTTGTTATTTTAAGTTTTCAATCATTTATTTTTAACTCGTCATTTTAGTTTAATTTTTAAAGCTTTTATTTTACTCAACGACACTTTCATTTTACCATTAGTTTAAAACAGATAACCAAACCATTTTCTTTTTCACCAAGAACGACTGAGTCGCACTTTATACTAGTAATCATTCGAAAAGACTTGGAACGAAATTATTTCATACTTGGCTAAAAACCGTGTATTGGCAGTCATAATCACTCAGCAACTTAACCCATCTCCTTTGCCTCATATTCAATTCATTTTGATCCAAAATATACTGCAAACTCTTATGATAAGTGAAAACCACACACTTGGTTCCATACAAGTAGTGTCTCCACAGCTTCAAAGAAAAAATGATAGCCCCAAGTTCTAATTCATGCGTAGTGTAATTCTCTTCATGTTCCTCAATTGTCTCGATGCATACGCTATTAATTTTTCCCTTTGCATCAATACAACTCGAAATCCATTATGAGACGCGTCACAGTACACTACAAAATCCTTAGATCCTTCTGGCAAAGACAATATCGGCGAAGAACACAACTTCTCCTTCAACATACTAAATGCAGATTCCTCTTCCAATCCCCATTCAAACACTCGATTCTTTTCTGTAAGCTTAGTCAACGGCTTAGCAATTAGTGAAAACTTCTCAATAAACCTTCTATAATACCCAGCCAAACCAAGAAATTGGCGAACTTCAGTCGGCGTCTTCGGTACTGACAAATCCTTAATTGCCTCAATCTTAGCAGGATCCACACGAACACCTTCACTATCAATCACGTGTCCCAAAAATTGCACAGATTTCAACCAAAATTCACACTTAGAGAATTTCGCATACAGCTTTTCTTTCTTCAACAATTCCAAAATTGTTATCAAATGCTTCTCATGTTCCTCTTCACTCTTTTAATAAACGAGAATATCATCAATGAATACGATAACAAACTCATCCAAAAACGGCTTGCATATACGATTCATCAGATCCATAAATACAGCAGGCGCATTTGTTAAACCAAAAGGCATCACTTGAAATTCGAAATGTCCATATCGAGTACGAAAAGCTGTTATAGGAATATCTTCTTCCCTAACTCTCAGTTGATGATACCCAGACCTCAAATCGATCCTCGAGTATACACATGACCCTTGCAACTGATCGAACAAATCATCAATCCTCGGCAGTGGATACCGATTCTTGACAGTCAATTTGTTAAGCTCTCTATAATCAATACACATTCTAAAAGAACCATCTTTCTTCCTAACAACCAAAACAGGCGCACCCCACGGCGACGAAGTCGGTCTAATAAATCCCTTATCCATCAATTCCTTCAATTGATCAGATAATTCTTTCATTTCAGATGGAGCTAAACGATACGGTGCACGAGCAACAGGCGCATCACCCGACACTAAATCAATACGAAACTCCACTTCACGATGCGGCGATAATCCTGGCAATTCCTCAGGGAAAACCTTAGGATAGTCTCTAATCACATGCACATCCTCCAATTTCCTTTCATTCACACCATCATTACTTATCTGTGTAAGAAACACATCACAACCTGCTTCTATATACCTCATCATCTTTAAACAAGAAACAACTCTCAAACGAGAAGTACATTCATCTCCTTTCACAATCAATACCCTATTCCTTAGCGGTATTTGAACAACCTTTCAGTATAGACGATTTCAAATCCTGAGACAACATCGAGAAAGACAAAGGATTTAAATCAAGTCGAGCCGAGAAGAAAGAAAGAGGAGGCAACACATGCACCTCCCCATTTCGTATAAATACCCTCCTAAACACATTAGGAGGGGGGTTAGCTAGTTTATTTTTATTTCTTTAGTTTTATCTTTAGAGAGAGAAAGTGTTTAACTTTCTCTCACTAGAACTTCATCTTTTCTTTCTTTTTATGTTTAAGCTTTGATTTGATCTTGTACTTTGGATCCATTAATCTATAAGTTCAAGTTAAGTTTTTCTTATCTTTAATCTTCTTCTACCTTTCTTAATTTTATTTGCTTTTGATTCGTTATCATTTTTCATATTGTTTTATCTTGATGTTTATGTGATTAAAAAGTTTATCTTTTTGATCATATCTAAGTTTTTGTACAAATTGAGCTTTGAGCTTATTATGCTTATTGGCTTATTTGGTACTTAGCTTATTTATCTTTTAATGTTTTCTAAAAAGTTTGTCTTTTTAAAGTTTGATTTTGAAAAGTTGCTATTTTAAGTTGTGATAAGTTCTTATTAGTGCTTATTACTCCTTTTATCTTAATTAGTAAAGTTTTAGATAGTGCTTATTGAAACTTTGCTTATTTGGATTGGCTTTTTATGAATTTGCATGTCATCGGAAAAGGTTAAACCCTTTTTCGATTGTACATTCCGATTAGGGGCCCATATTCCTATCAGCTTCACTAGTATTCCGATCACGAGTGATCGGAAAAGGGTTTTACTTTCCGATTTGGATTCTGATAAGGGATTCCGACAGGGGTGTTTATATTGACATTCCGATAGCTGTCTTTTTGTACATTCTGATTGCATTGTTTTGATTTATTCCGATCATTACTCTTCCCCACATTCCGATTGCTTTTCGATTATCAATATTCTGATCGTGTGCTTTCCGATCACACTCCGATCAGTAGCATTCCGATTGGATTCCAATTGGGATTATTCCGATGGGTTTGAGTTTTGTTTTACCAAGTTTTTATTTGTTTAATTTTAATTCCCAAAAATTGCACGCTTACCGAAATCTCTATTTTGAACCAAGTGTTTTTCTAATTTTATTTTTTTAAGTTTTCAATCATTTATTTTTAACTAGTCATTTTAGTTTAATTTTTAAAGCTTTTATTTTACTCAACGACACTTTCATTTTACCATTAGTTTAAAACAGATAACCAAACCATTTTCTTTTTCACCAAGAACGACTGAGTCGCACTTTCTACTAGTAATCAATTCGAAAAGACTTGGAACGAAATTATTTCATACTTGGCTAAAAACCGTGTATTGGCAGTCATAATCACTCAGCAACTCAACCCATCTCCTTTGCCTCATATTCAATTCCTTTTGATCCAAAATATACTACAAACTCTTATGATAAGTGAAAACCACACACTTGGTTCCATACAAGTAGTGTCTCCACAGCTTCAAAGAAAAAATAATATCCCCAAGTTCTAAATCATGCGTAGTGTAATTCTCTTCATGCTTCCTCAATTGTCTCGATGCATACGCTATTAATTTTTCCCTTTGCATCAATACAACTCGAAATCCTTTATGAGACGCGTCACAGTACACTACAAAATCCTCAGATCCTTCTGGCAAAGACAATATCAGCAAAGAACACAACTTCTCCTTCAACATACTAAATGCAGATTCCTCTTCCAATCCCCATTAAAACACTCGATTCTTTTCCATAAGCTTAGTCAACGGCTTAGCATTTAGTGAAAACTTCTCAATAAACCTTCTATAATACCCATCTAAACCAAGAAATTGGCGAACTTCAGTCGGCGTCTTCGGCACTGACCAATCCTTAATTGCCTCAATCTTAGCAGGATCCATACAAACACCTTCATTATCAATCACGTGTCCCAAAAATTGCACTGATTTCAACCAAAATTCACACTTAGAGAATTTCGCATACAGCTTTTCTTTCTTCAACAATTCCAAAATTGTTATCAAATGCTTCTCATGTTCCTCTTCACTCTTGGAATAAACGAGAATATCATCAATGAATACGATAACAAACTCATCCAAAAACGACTTGCATACACGATTCATCAAATCCATAAATACAGCAGGCGCATTTGTTAACCCAAAGGGCGTCATTTGAAATTCGAAATTTCCATATCGAGTACGAAAAGCTATTATAGGAATATCTTCTTCCCTAACTCTCAGTTGATGATACCCAGACCTCAAATCGATCTTTGAGTATACACATGACCCTTGCAACTGATCGAACAAATCATCAATCCTCGGCAGTGGATACCGATTCTTGACAGTCAATTTGTTAAGCTCTCTATAATCAATACACATTCTAAAAGAACCATCTTTCTTCCTAACAAACAAAACAGGCGCACCCTACGGCGACGAAGTCGGTCTAATAAATCCCTTATCCATCAATTCCTTCAATTGATCAGATAATTCTTTCATATCAGATGGAGCTAAACGATACGGTGCACGAGCAACAGGCGCAACACCCGACACTAAATCAATACGAAACTCCACTTCACGATGCGGCGATAATCCTGGCAATTCCTCAGGGAAAACCTCAGGATAGTCTCTAATCACATGCACATCCTCCAATTTCCTTTCATTCACACCATTATTACTTATCTGTGAAAGAAACACATCACAACCTGCTTCTATATACCTCATCATCTTTAAACAAGAAACAACTCTCAAACGAGAAGTACATTCATCTCCTTTCACAGTCAATACCCTATTCCTTAGCGGTATCTGAACTAATCTTTCTCCACAAACAATTACTGCACCATTACCAACTAACCAGTGTATTCCAATAATCACGTCAAAAGATCCTAATTCTATGGGCATCAAATCAATACTAAACACATAATTACCTAACTTCAAGGAACAACCTTTCAGTATAGAACTAGTGCTTACAACCTTACTATCAGCTAACTCCACATTATAACTAGTTGTCAATCTCACTGGTTCTATCCAATAGCTGACTGAATCTAACATCTACGAAACTTCTATCGGATCCAGAATCAAATAACACACTAGCATAACAAGCATCAAGTAAGAACGTACCAGTCACCAAATTCGGCCCTTGAGGTTTGTCAGCATCTCCCACGACATAGGCTGGAGCAGCAATCCCAGCAGCAACATTGCCTCCCTGTCGTATGTCAACCCTCGGACAGTTCCCTTGCTTATGTCTACGGCCTCCACATCCAGAATAGTAAACTACCTTGACAGCATTAGCCCCAGTGGCTACACCCTTCTTTCTACAATCTGCCATCTTATGTCCGGCCTTCCCACACTTGTTACAAGCAGGTGGACAATTCCCAACATGATACAGATTACACCGACCACACTTCGGCTCCACCTTGTTACCTTGATTTCCTGTGGCAACACGAACACCATCATTCCTTCTCAAATTGTATTGTTGATTCCTATTTGGTCATTGGTTATTGTTATTACGATAATCACCACGATTCTGCCCTTGTCTTGAGTGTGTAGCTTCCCACTTTCTCTTATTCCCTTCAGCAATACTATCCTTTCGATCCTGCAGCTTTACATCCATTGAAGCATGAGCCATTTTAACAGCTTCATCAAATGACTTGGGTTTCGAAGAAGTAATTTCTCCCTTGAAATTACTAGATAAACCCCTAATATACTGCTTCATCTTCTTACGGTCATCAGCAAAAGCATCAGGACATAACAAACATAAATTATAAAATATCCTTGTATAAGCTATAATATCATTGTTCCTCAGCACCAAATGCCTCAGTTCATCTTCCAACTGACCTAACTATTCCTCAAGAAAAAACTTAGCAGTCAACAGTCCCTTGGTCACAGTCCATGTTCTAGCATTCGCTTCAACCAACCCCACAGTAGCTACTTGACTATTCCACCAACTCAATGCATCATCCTGAAAAGTAGCTGCAGCAAATTTCACCTTACTAGCTTCTGAACATCCACTGATTTCAAAAGTACTTTTAATCTTTTCAATCCACCTCCTTAATTCCAATGCACCACCAGTACCATGAAATTGGGTAGGTCCACATTTCATGAAACTAGCATAAGAACATTCTTTCTGAACCTGCTGAACAACAGCATTACCTCCAACTTGTCCCTCAGCATTTCCTTCCGCTTGTTCATCAGCATTTCCTCCAACCTGATTTTCAACATTCCCTCCAACCTGACCAGCAGCATTCCTATTCTCAACCTCTTGGTTCCTCGCAGCACGTTCAGCTTCCAAAGCTCTAGCAATAGCTTGCTCAATCATGGTATTAACAGTAGTAGTCGTTAATTTAGGCGTCATGTTTACAGGAAACCAACCAAACAATAATTTAGTAAAGTCAGAAAAATGCCTTCCAACTCCTTTCTGTATAACCATAACAGAAAAAGAACAAGTAAGTATTCATATCAAGATAAGAAGAAGGATTTCTCTATCAAGATGTAACATGGATACTACATGCACCAACAACACAATTCACAATGAATCATTAACCAATTCACACAAGAACTAATAAGACAAATCATAAGTCATGAAGGTAATTTGGATTGCGTTGGAAAATTTCCACAAAATTGTGACAAGTAATGTCACTACAATCCTTCATCACAGAAAAATTAAAGTCATTAAGTTTCATCACATAATACAGTACAAGTCTACATAAGTTCTATTACAACAAGGCTAAATAAAAACAACATAAAGAACTAAACATCATATCCCCGCAGTTTCTTGTACATCGGCTCGTCATCACTGCTGTTATCATCATCCTCAGATTCTTCCTCCACTTTTTCCTCCCCCTTTCGACTACTTCCTTCACTTGGCTTCACCAACACTTGAGCTTCAACCTGATTCGGCACATCACGAATTACAACACCTCGACTAGGAAAAGATCTCATCGGCAGACCCCATGCATCCAACCTTTCATTCCTTTCTTGCTCCCTACGTAACCTTTCAACCTTCCCACTCAAATTTAACACCATAGATCTTAATCTAACAACTTCATCCATTTCCCTTTCCCTAACAAACGCTGATCTCCTCACACTACCAACAAACCTGTCAAACTTTTTCTCATTCTGCTTAAACCTCCTAATCACACGGGTCTCAACCAAATACCTTTCAAACAAAGACCTATCAAACTTCTTAAGAAACTAGAAAATATCATCATAAGACCTAGGACCTGGAAAATAAACCTTAGGAATACCATCATGAATAGATCGAGCACTAGCAGCACTACTCGACTCAACAGGAACATCACCCCTAGCAAATGCAATCCCAGGCAAATTGCTAATATAAGCATCACAAGTAGGCGTTGAAGAACGAACAACAAGTCGCTGACAATCTGGAATAGTCTATGGCACAACATTAACCCTTGGAACATAACTACCTTGTATCAACTCAGGCTTTGTCTGACCAACTACAATAGGTGGAATCCCATCATCTAAAAACTCAAAAGGCTCCTCATCGTCACTAGTACCAAAGTTATCCACTTCCTCACCATCCACTACATTAGTCATATCAATCCATCCATCCTCACGAGGTAAACCAACCATTTTCTACAATTATAAGAGTTCAAGGATACTTAAGGTCATCGTTAAGAAAATAGTAATGAGTATGCCATGCTTATGCAAATGTCATACATAATCCATGCTATGCAACACAATGCAAATGATGTTTATGCAATGCTCGCAAAAAAAATGATACTGACAAGCACTAAGCGTACTTTCAGTAATTCCAATACAATATCGTAGTATTTACTTAATAAATACTCGGGAAATCATTTCAGTTATGAGGGATACATCTACAATGCAAAACAAAACTAAAAGTGATCTTACAGGAGCGTTGTAGAGGAGTTGTGTGCTTTTTGAAGAATAAATACTTTCGACACCAAATTTATAGTTTAGGAAAATTTTCAAAATTGACCCAGTTCTCTATAACTTGTAGCTCTGATACCAATCTCTAACACCCCCAATTTACATTGCGCATCGGAAATACACAATTGGGTGGTAGACACAAGCATCATCACAAAAGGTATATTGAACGACTCAAAGTGAGACGTTTACACATAAATATAAACAAGATTTTCATAATAGGTCTAAAACATAAATTTCATCCCATGATTGTACTTAAAACGACACCAGAGTAAATTGTTTAGTCCCCAAGGATCTCGACCAACAACCAACACAAGTTTAGTACAGTACACAACATAAAGTAAATTGTTCAACAGTAAAGGGTAGAAACAGTTTTTAGACCAACATTCTTCCAAAAGCCAAACCACGACCTCCACATCAAAGCACCATGCTCCATCACTTCCTATTACCTGAAAAACATGCTAAAACGAGTCAACAATAATGTTGAGTGAGTCAATAGGTTTATCAAATCACATTTGAACACAAGAAGAAAATCGATCATAATCATTTATAGAATTGTCGTACACACAATCTATATTCAAGGCAATAATAATAATAATAAACATTGTATTTAAGCTCATGACACCGACCCTTTAACCAAATAGTCACCCACGCCAAATGCCGGCATGACTAGAATAAAATCATTGCCCCTCTAGGGTATTATTTGCTAGAATACCACAATCTTATTCACGTAAAATTATCCTTCCCAACGGGCTACTCAACGTAATGCCCTGGTCTTAGATAGGGTGGTCAACCCAATAGTACTATCATTAGAATAAGCGGCTATTCCTGACTCACAACATCAAGTCAGAAGATAGTTAACGACTCATGAATTTAGGGTCTTTAGCAACAAGTTACTCAATACAATGAATTCAACTTTAGGCAACATTCGGGTCCAACAATTACTCATGACTTGTGTTCATTTATTTTCAAATAGCATGTATCCCCCTCGCGGGTATAAAACATTTAGTAGCTAGCATAAAAAGCGAGGATACAGACTCTTAGTATCAGAGATCAAGCGAAATGATCGTCGATGATAATGGATGCCTTTCAAACACGAGAACCGCTACCTATCAAATAAGGCGCGTTCATTAATAATGACTCGAGAAATAAATCATACATATCAACGTCAAACTCAAACTCATAAAGTCACAATAAACTCGAGAGTAAACGATATAACTAACTTCATTATACTTTACTGCACATTTACTTTATCATTTTACACTTTTAACAAAGTCCGCCGGTACATACTACATGTACTAGCTTATTTACCCCTTTTAAACTTATCAAACTTTATGAACCGACTCGATAAACTAACTTACTATATATAGAAAGCCCTCCTACAAGTTTATCAAATGAAATTACTTTTAAAGTCCTTTGCCCGACTCATTTTCAAACTATAAAATCCGGACAGATTTACGTTAATTTTTCATACAACCGTTTTAACTTATTTAAACGACTTCGTTTACAAAACCGACACTCGGGTTTTAAAGTAAACTCAACCTATAAGGTAAATACCTCATTATAAGTAGGTTACATATTTCAAAACATCTATTTAGAGTCCCCGAGATTCGATCCAAATATCGACAACAACTATATGTAGTGCCGATACTCGTCTCCCGGTACACGATCAATCAAAACATCATAACTTCGCGCTCGTTTGGAGCTAGAAGCTCTACCTTATATCAAATCGAAGCTAATAAAATTATCTACAACCCTAGGTTATATGTTAAGCCATTTTCAAAACATAAAAATTTGGATTTTACAGTTTACTTACTGTTATAAAATGACCATTAAAATCTTGTACAAAATCACCTTTTTTGATCAAAACCAACCATAGAAATGTTCATTCCTATACCCTAACATCAACATATATGAACCATAACATCTAAATCATCATCAAATTTAAAACCTTTTAATCAAAATGAAGTTTTTAACAAAATTCTTACGACAATCACCATTGATCATGGCTAGAACACCATGCATGATCATGGTTTCTACCTACCAACATCAAAAAATTAAAAATGCCTTGCATGTAACATTTTCTTATACCAAAATGATCCTTGATCAATTCTAAGAGTGGGTCTTTGATTAGTTTAGCTTAGATTATCCTCAAATTTGAGTTAAAATTGAAAATGTGTGGTGTTTTAGGGTGGTGGTGATATTACGGTTTAAAGAGAGAGAAGAGAGAGGAGGGTGAAAAATTTTTAGTGGAAGAAATAAGGTGGTGTGTGTTAGTTTAGGCTTATATATAGTGCATGAGGGACCTTGGTTGCAATTTGGCAATAGTTGTGGCTCAAAATAAAATTAGTTAGCTAAAAATGCGGGAAATAACAATTAGTCAATTTTGAAAATATTTACGGGGATCGGGTTTCATAAAGATACTTTTTAAAAATTTAAAACGTACCTCAAATATAATAATATCGACTCTCGACTCGACCTAACACGTCATTTAAATAAAACTACAAAAATACAAAAATCGAACAACCGACAATAAGACGTAAAATATTTGGCATCCATCGACATCACGCTTGCTAATACTCCTTATACTTAATAAATATTAGATATAGACCTTCCAACATCGTTTTAAACTGAAACCTCCAAAAATAAATATCATTCAAACTCATCCAAAAATTTCAAAAATAATCGTAAAATAAGATTAAGCAATGACCTCGGTTTTGGGTTGTCGCAAAAATGCTAACAATCATGATAATTTCCTTATAACTGTTTCATTAACTGCTTCTGATTCCAAGATTAAAGAGCTTGAAACGATTTTAGCTCAGCAATCAAAAGAGCTTGAGGATGCCAAAATAGAATTTCAAAGAAAACGGAGAAATTTGAAAAGTATTTTGAAAAACTTGAAAAGTCAAACGTTGTTCTTGAACGAAAATTGGATCAAACAGTTCTAGATTTTAAAGCTGAAAAGGATAATCTTTTGAAACAAATTAAGTTGCTTGAATCTAAGTTGGCATCCCAAGATGAATTGCTCAAAGAGAATGAGACTTTAAAGGCTCAAGTACAGGAAAAGGTCTTTGCTATAGCTGTAACACCCCATTTTGATAAATGGAATGTCACACGTGATTATGGCGTGTCATCAAAGCATACAAGGATAAATGTATAAAACATTACATGACCATAAAGGAAATACCGGAATCAAACATCGGTACCCCAAAAGTAGAACTCATCACACACAAACATAAGTACTGTAAATGAAAAGGACTAAACAATGTCCATGGAAATGAGTATTGATGGTTGAGTTTTTACTTCTTTTAGGAAAAAGAGCGTAATTAGCGTAAGTACGACGATTTAGGAAAATCGTGCACAAATGACCCAAAGTGGGGATCGTTCTCAAGGAGGCTTGGTGTGTGTGTAATGAAATGATTAATTATGTGATTATATGACTATGAGAAAGAAAATAGAAATGAGGTAAGAATAGAATGAAGGTTAGGATGAAGATTTAAACTAAAACGAAAAGGTCGTACACGTAAAACCGTAAAAAGCACAAAAATTAAAATTTACCTTAAAAATTCCTAAAAAAATGCAATAAATCCTAAATAATGTATTAAGAGTTTACAAAAAATTCAAAAATCACCCAAACCTTTTATTTAATTAAATAATGATTTTTTAATGCTAATTAAAGCCCTAAAAATCAATTTAATTAACAAAAAGCCTAAAATGAGTTTTATCACTTTGTAAACCTCTAAAATGACCTAACTTAATTTAAAACTATGTTTGAAAATTTTAAAATTAATTAAAACTTTTTAAAAAAATTTAAAACTATTAATACTTAAAATAATTATAAAAATTACTCTAAACACAATAAAAATATTCTAAAAGTTATAAAATTCCTAACTTTATGTATTTAACCGAAGAAAAATAAAAAAACTTGAAAAATCTAAATTTTAATTTTTAATAATAAAATTGTAACACCTGGTAATTTTCCCTACTTTGTAAAATGACTATTTTACCCTTTGACTTTTTATTTAGTCAACTATGTGATTTAACTGTGTTGGAACCGGGAAGTTATCCCGCGTTTTCTGAAAAACTGTTTGATGATGAGTAATGACTTGACACTGTGCTCAGCATTATTCTGAACATTTTCTGTGAACCTGACCAAAGTGCTGAGACGGTCAATGAATTGATGATAATCCATGAGATTATTCATTATCTGTGAATTATGTGCTTAACTGTTTAGTTTTTTAACAACGTGATCGTATTTTCTTGAACATCGTATTTAAATATTCTGTATATGTTTATATATGCCTGTATTTTAGTATTTTCCTATTTATAGTAATAAATCGTATTTACTGTGAATATTTAATTAACGTATCGCGTTTTCGTATTTTACGTTGCATTTACGTTTAACCGTCGTTAGCATGCATAAAATACTTTACCAATTATAAAATATCAGTTTTCGTCGAAAAATCGTAAATTTAATATATTTCGTCAAATTTTTAAGTTTTACGTAATTTTAAACTTAACTATATACTTTTTGATATTTACCTAAAACTAACTAACCTTTTCACCTTAAACCTTTTAACTAGTTACCATGGTAAAAAATTTGAATAATTTACCCCATGTGGGACCCCCATAACCGGCCAAACAACCACCCACATGCAAGATGCACCAAACTTCTACTCTTTACCCTTTTAAGCTTAACTTAAAAACCCTTACAACATTTACCTTATTAGCCATTCAACCCTAACTTTACCTTACAATTATTTACTCTTTCACTTCACTAAAAAAACACACAACTCTCTCTCTCTCTCAAAAACACACGGCACAAACACACACCATTTTCCACCATTGTTGATTTTCTTGAAGCTCCATTTTAAGAAGAATTAACACAAAATAAATACATCCTAGGGTTTGTACAAGTATAAAGAAAAATGGTTTTCTTGGTTTGTTGATTTGAGTAGTTTTTGGTTGAAGTTATAGAAGTTGAGTTCTTGTTGATTATTAGTGGGTTAGAGCGTAGATCGGGTTGTTGTGATTACGTAGAGTCGTTACTCAAGGTTACTTCTTAAACCTTTTTCATCTTTTCATTTTTCATGCATAATCTTTGTAGATCTATGCATGCATGTTACTCATCAACTATTTTCTTGAAATAAAATGAGAAAAACTATTTTTGGTCATGAAATATTTTAGATCTATGAAAATTATGTATGGATCTATTAGATCCTTGCATAAAAATCGTTTAATTGAAAGACTTGTAAAAATATAAAAATGTATATTTTTAGATTTGTGAACTTGAAGTTAAATCTTTGATTTTGATGGTGTTTATGAATAATGGGAGGGAACTAGTAGTGTTACTACTAGTGGTTACGCTTGAAAATGGTCGAAAAAGAGCTTTTACGAAAAATATACAATCTGTCCGATTTTTATAAGAGGCGTAGAGGGTCGTAAAAATTGTTTTGACACTAGTTTACTACGATATTATGAAAATATAAGTTAATAGCTTCGTTTCGATATATTATGGGCTAAAAACGGAGCTAAAATGAGTAAGATATGGTCGTTTAAATTTCGTTGTCGGAAAACTTAATTTTTGTGAAAAACACTATAATGTGTTTGCTGTCTAGATTTTTAAAATGGTCGAAACGACGTTTTCGAGTCAAACGGAGTTGTTTTAAGTGTCGAAATGGTTACTAAAAGTTGTGTATAAATGTTGGACTTGTTTTGTAAAAGGGTATTAGCGCGAAATGTGAATACTTGGTGTACCGTTAAAAGTTTGAACGGTGTAAGTGGAAATTGATACAATTGCGGAAAATGACTTGTTGAAATATTGGCGATTGAGAAAGTGTTGAAAGTAGGGGTTTTAGGACAAGATTTAAGTACTTACTAAAAATGGCAAATTTTTACGTGACGGCGAAAGGCTGCCGAATTTTCGTTAGAAATCGTGTTGGAAAATTTATTAAGATAAATTTGGGTAAATTAAAATTACGCCGAAAGGCTGTCGAAATTTCGTCGAGTCAAAAATAAATATTTTTGCCTAAGTATGTATATACTATAATGTTTATAACGATATAACATTTACAAGTCACGATTTTAACAACAATATATATATATATATATATATATATATATATATATATATATATATATATATATATATATATATATATATATATATATATATATATATATATATATATATATATATATATATATATATATATATATATATGATTGATGAGTAACGTACGTGACGAACTATTGTGACTTATTTGCTAGCGCCTAAACTATAGTATTATATTTAGGTTGTTGCTAGAGTTGCTCGCTACTATTTGATCATACTTGTGGGGTTTGAATCGTTGCTTGAGGTGAGTTTATAGATTCCCTATTAAACTGCTTTCTATGTTTAATGTCTTGGGATGTGATAAATGCTTTGATGCTTGCTTCTGGACGCAAGTAAAACTTGATTTCTGTGAACGCTTTGTGAACACTATTTATGAGATAGCTTAAGTTGCTTTAGCCATAGTCCCCACTATGGTGAATCGTTAGTTACTCTGCTGGAGTAAGCTCTTATGTTACGGATAGATCTATTGAGGGTTGACAACCTCCACTCGGGCATTCTGATGCCGGACGAGTGTGTACCATTTGTATGAACGGAGTTATCTTGGCTAGGTACGCCATTGGGGCAAAATTTATGTATGCAATCTATTGTATGCACTGGATCACTAGTTTCGATGTCACGAGCTTAGCTATCATAAATATTGTGAACACCCAATTTATCCTACACTTGGCACTATATCTCCTATAGTTGCACGTGTACATGAAATGAAATCTGAAATTGAATTACTATGAATCTTTACTTGAAACCTATATTCTCACCAACTTTATGTTGACCCAATTTAGCATTTATCTCAGGTAATTGATGATAATTTGTATCTGTTGTGTGAAGTACTAGGAGTCCGCATGCATTTCTTGGATATCTTCGGACATTTATTCACTTATGCTTTTGAACTATTATCTCGTTGATGTTTAAAACTTTTATATTCCGCTACGTTATCTTTTGAAACTGAGACCTTTTGTACTGTGATGCTTTTAATTTAAATTTAACGAGGTATTTTTATAAAACGTCTCATTTAGAGTCGTTCTCTTGTACCTTGTACTATGATACAATGACATAACAGCCCCCGAGCTTCACCGCTTCCGCATATCACATTTTGGGGTGTTACCGATTTGTTAATCAGAGCCTTGGTTATAGAGAACTAGGTTTGCATCTTAGGCCCAGACTATAACCGATGTGGCTACTTGTTACTCTGTATATATATGGTTACTACTTCGTAATGTATTACGTAGGATAACACTATAAGTAATATGTAATATATATTATGTAATACGTAATATGTATTATATACATATGCATTTCGCTGATTGCATACTTTAATTTCTATACATGATTATTTCATGCATACCCTACAACTGCTTTAATACGCATTTTAGTTGTTGAAGGTTATGTCGTCATCTACCGTTACTTACCAGCCCGACTCTGCTGACGAAGAGTGGGAAGACGAGATTGAGATGATACCAGATCATGCTGAGCCGGATAATGACCCAGAGGAGGCTGATCCTGAGGAGGAAGGTGCGGAGTATGACCCTGACGAGAATCCGGAGGAGGATGATGAGGGTTAGCCTGATGTGTTGTTTGATACTTCCGATGTTGTTGATGGGATGCCACCTGTTGTGCATCGTACTTTGATCGAGTGGGTTAGTGGTAGTGAGGACGATGAGGATGATGAGGATGACGTGGATGGTATTGAGGTAGATCACGAGGGTGATGAGGGTATGTATGGACATCAGGTAGGTCATGAGGATGATATGGATGGTGTTGAGGTAGATCGTGAGGGTGATGATGATATGGATGGATATGAGGTAGATCGTGAGGATGATGAGGACATGGATGATGAGATTGAGAGTGATACTTACTTTAGGATGGTTGTGGCTAGTAGTGATAGAGAGGGTGCTGAGGCTGATGATGATAGTAGGGTTGATGCTTTGACTGTTGTACCTGAGAGAGTTGAGCCTAGTAGGAGGAGTGAGATTAGGAAGACGTCCAACTTGAGGAAGAAGCCTACTGTTCCATGTCAGCGGTTTAGAGAGGAGAGGGAAGCTTTATGGGGTACGCCACCAGCTGAGATTTATACTGATTCCGATGATACTGTACCACCTGCTTATAGAGATGGACCATCCGGTGTTAGATCTCGAGCTTTGTCCGATTCTGATTCGTCATGCCCAAGGAAGAAGATTCGTATGTCTGATTCACACGCTACACCTGAGACATCGCCTACTCATGGGAGTCGAGTTGCTACTACTGTTTCTACACCACCTACTCATCATGTTGGAGATCCCTCTAGACCTAGGTCATGTGTTGTTATGATAGGATCTGCTAGGGATTCAGATGCTGTTCGTTTTCGTCTACTTGAGGATGCGGTGTTTGGATTGTTAGAGGATAACGAGGATACGCGCGACTTGTTGGATACCACACTTGAGGAGGTTGCTAGGTTGAGGCGTGAGTTGGAGTCAGTTCTTGAAGGAGACCGAGCTGCAGATGGAGACCCGAGGAGTGACTGACCGAGATGTGCTGAGTGTGATCGTCGTCGTCGCACTTAGGGATTCATCGGTATTATGCTTAATTCTAGAGTAGATTGACATCTTTATCTTTTGGGCATTGGATCCACTAAACTAGAGTAGTACTCGGTTAGTTGGAGTAGACTATATGTAATCATACTCTTATTTTATGACTATGTACTTGATATTTTGATTATGAATGGGAATTTAACTTTATGACCTTGACCAGTGACTATCCTTTTTATGTTGTTGTACTGTTAAATTCTATATTCTATTTTAGCATAAGAAATATATAACGTGTATATTCGCGCTTGAACCTTAATTGCATTGTTGTCTTAACGCAGAGAAACAATGGTGAACACACGTAACGGAATGACTGACGCACAATTGGAAGCACTGATTACGCAACGAGTGACTGCTGCACTGGCAAGCATTCAAGCTAACAACAACGTGAACGAAGCACCACCGAACAATGTTGACAATCGGCCGCCTAAGCGGTGTACTTACATGGACTTTAGGAGTTGTGACCCTTTGAATTTTAATGGTACTGAAGGAGCTGTCGGATTAGCTCGTTGGGTTGAAAAGATGGAATATGTGGTCCGTGTCAGTGGATGTGCTATTGAAAACCAAGTGACTTATTCTACTTGTACTTTAGCTGCTGGAGCGTTGACATGGTGGAACACCCATGTGGAGACGGTTGGAGCTAGGAGCGGTGGTATTTGCCTTGAAATTGTGGAGACACTAATTGTATGGAACCAAGTGTGTCGTCTATACCGATCACAAGAGTTTACAACATATTCTTGATCAGAAGGAACTGAACATGAGACAACGTCGATGGATCGAGTTGCTCAGCGATTATGACTGTGAAATCCGCTACCACCCTGGGAAGGCCAATGTAGTGGCGGATGCGCTAAGTAGAAAGGAACAACTGATGACACGTAGAGTTAGATCGTTAGATATGGTTATCAATCCGAACTTACCTGTACAAATTCGTGAAGCACAAACCGAAGCCCTTAAGCCTGAAAATGTTGAAGCTGAGAAACTAGGAGGAATGGTCACTAAGAAATTAGAGACTAGCACTAATGGAACACTATTTCTGAACGGTAGAAGTTGGTTACCACGGTTTGGTGGACTAAGGGACGTGATTATGCACGAGTCGCATAAATCTAAGTATTCGATTCACCCAGGATCTGACAAAATGTATCAGGATATAAAGAAGCTATATTGGTGGCCAAATATGAAAGCTGAAATCTACTTATGTAGGGAAGTGTCTGACTTGTGCTAGAGTGAAAACAGAACACCAAAAACCATCTAGATTCTTGTTTCAACCTATAATTCCTATGTGGAAGTGGGAAAACATAGCCATGGATTTCATAACTAAGCTACCTAAAACAACCAACGGAAACGACACAATTTGGGTAATTGTGGATCGACTTACGAAGTCTGCACACTTTTTGGCTATGAAGGAAGATGATTCAATGCATAAGCTTACGAGACTTTATGTGAAGGAAGTAGTCGCAAAACATGGGATACCGATCTCGATAATTTCTGATAGAGATGGTAGATTTACTTCGGAATTCTGGAAATCACTTCAGAAAGCGTTGGGTACGCAATTGGACATGAGTACTGCTTATCACCCGCAGACTGACGGACAGAGTGAGAGAGCTATTCAAACGCTGGAGGACATGTTGCGTGCTTGTGTGCTTGACCTTGGGAAGCAATGGGACAGACATTTTCCTCTAGTGGAATTCTCTTACAACAATAGTTATCATACCAGTATTAAGGCTGCACCGTTTGAAGCGTTGTATGGTCGTAAATGTCGCTCGCCTGTGTGTTGGAGTGAGGTTGGGGATAGTCAACTCAATGGCCCTGAACTCATCCGTGAAACGACTGAGAAGATTGTTCAAATGAAGAGCCGAATTTAAGCAGCCCGTGATCGTCAGAAGAGTTAAGCCGACGTTCGACGAAAGCCTCTCGAATTTCAAGTGGGAGACAAAGTGATGCTAAAAGTGTCGCCTTGGAAAGGTGTGGTACGTTTTGGCAAGCGAGGAAAGCTGAACCCCCGTTATATTGGACCTTTCAAAATTCTGGCAAAGGTTGGAACCGTAGCCTATCGTCTCGAATTACCGCAAGCGTTGAGCCGCGTGCACAGCACTTTTCATGTGTCGAACTTGAAGAAGTGCCTATCTGATGAGACACTCGTTATACCATTGGAGGAACTCCGAATCGACGACAAGATGCAATTTGTCGAAGAACCTGTTGAAATCATGGACCGTAAGGTCAAATGATTGAAGCAGAGTCGTATTCCGATCATCAAGGTGAGGTGGAATTCTAAACGTGGACCTGAGTTCACTTGGGAGCGTGAGGATCAATTTCGCAAGAAATATCCACAACTCTTTGACAACTCTAGAAACCATGACACTCCTAAGCTTTGAGGACAAAACTTCTCTATCAAGGGGATGATGTAACACCTGGTAATTTTCCCTACTTTAAAAAATGACTATTTTACCCTTTGACTTTTTATTTAGTCAACTATGTGATTTAACTGTGTTGGAACCGGGAAGTTATCCCATGTTTTCTGAAAAACTGTTTGATGATGAGTAATGACTTGACACTGTGCTCAGTCATTATTCTGAACATTTTCTGTGAACCTGACCAAAGTGCTGGGACGGTCAATGAATTGACGATAATCCATGAGATTATTCGTTATCTGTGAATTATGTGCTTAACTGTTTAGTTTTTAACAGGTGATCGTATTTTCTTGAACAACGTATTTAAATATTTCTGTATATGTTTATTTATGCCTGTATTTTAGTATTTTCCTATTTATAGTAATAAATCGTATTTACTGTGAATATTTAATTAACGTATCGCGTTTTCGTATTTTACGTCGCTTTTACGTTTAAACGTCGTTAGCATGCATAAAATACTTTACCAATTATAAAATATCAGTTTTCCTCGAAAAATCGTAAATTTAATAAATTTCGTCAACTTTTTAAGTTTTACGTAGTTTTAAACTTAACTATATACTTTTTGATATTTACCTAAAACTAACTAACCTTTCACCTTAAACCTTTTAACTAGTTACCATGGTAAAAATTTTGAATAATTTACCCCATGTGGGACCCCCATAACCGGCCAAACAACCACCCACATGCAAGATGCACCAAATTTCTACTCTTTACCCTTTTAAGCTTAACTTACAAACCCTTACAACATTTAACTTATTAGCCATTTAACCTTAACTTACCTCACAATTATTTACTCTTTCACTTCACTAAAAAAACACACAAATTTCTTTCTCTCTAAAAAACACACGGCACAAATACACACCATTTAGCACCATTGTTGATTTTCTTGAAGCTCCATTTTAAGAAGAATTAACACAAAATAAATACGTCCTAGGGTTTGTACAAGTATAAAGAAGAATGGGTTTTCTTGGTTTGTTGATTTGAGTAGTTTTTGGTTGAAGTTATAGAAGTTGAGTTCTTGTTGATTATTAGTGGGTTAGAGCGTAGATCGGGTTGTTGTGATTACGTAGAGTCGTTACTCAAGGTTACTTCTTAAACCTTTTTCATCTTTTCATTTTTCATGCATAATCTTTGTAGATCTATGCATGCATGTTACTCATCAACTATTTTCTTGAAATAAAATGAGAAAAACTATTTTTGGTCATGAAATATTTTAGATCTATGAAAATTATGTGTGGATCTATTAGATCCATGCATAAAAATGTTTTAGTTGAAAGACTTGTAAAAATATAAAAATGTATATTTTTAGATTTGTGAACTTGAAGTTAAATCTTTGATTTTGATGGTGTTTATGAATAATTGGAGGGAACTAGTAGTGTTACTACTAGTGGTTACGCTTGAAAATGGTCGAAAACGAGTTTTTACGAAAAACATACAATCTGTTCGATTTTTATAAGTGGCGTAGAGGGTCGTAAAAATTGTTTTGACACTAGTTTACTACGATATTATGAAAATATAAGTTAATACCTTCGTTTCGATATATTATGGGCTAAAAACGGAGCTAAAATGAGTAAGACATGGTCGTTTAAATTTTGTTGTCGGAAAACTTAATTTTTGTGAAAAACACTATAATATGTTTGCTGTCTAGATTTTTAAAGTGGTCGAAACGACGTTTTCGAGTCAAACGGAGTTGTTTTAAGTGTCGAAATGGTTACTAAAAGTTGTGTATAAATGTTGGACTTGTTTTGTAAAAGAGTATTAGCGCGAAATGTGAATACTTGGTGTACCATTAAAAGTTTGAACGGTGGAAGTGGAAATTGATACAATTGCGGAAAATGACTTGTTGAAATATTGGCAATTGAGAAAGTGTTGAAAATAGGGGTTTTAGGACAAGATTTGAGTACTTACTAAAAATGGAAAATTTTTACGTGACGCCGAAAGGCTGCCGAATTTTCGTTAGAAATCGTGTTGGAAAATTTATTAAGATAAATTTGGGTAAATTAAAATTTACGCCGAAAGGCTGTCGAAATTTCGTCGAGTAAAAGATAAATATTTTTGCCTAAGTATGTATATACTATAATGTTTATAACGATATAACATTTACAAGTCACGATTTTAACAACAATATATATATATGAATGATGAGTAATGTACGTGACGAACTATTGTGACTTATTTCATATTAAACTGCTTTCTATGTTTAATGTTTTGGGATGTGATAAATGCTTTGATGCTTGCTTCTGGACGCAAGTAAAACTTGATTTCTGTGAACGCTTTGTGAACACTATTTATGAGATAGCTTAAGTTGCTTTAGCCATAGTCCCCACTATCGTGAATCGTTAGTTACTCAGCTGGAGTAAGATCTTATGTTATGGATAGATCTATTGAGGGTTGACAACCTCCACTCGGGCATTCTGACACCGGACGGGTGTGTAACATTTGTATGAACGGAGTTATCTTGGCTAGGTATCCATTGGGGCAAAATTTATGTATGCAATCTATTGGATGCACTGGATCACTAGTTTCGATGTCACGAGCTTAGCTATCATAAATATTGTGAACACCCAATTTATCCTACACTTGGCACTATATCTCCTATAGTTGCACGTGTACATGAAATGAAATCTGAAATTGAATTACTATGAATTTTTCCTTGAAACCTATATCCTCACCAACTTTATGTTGACCCAATTTAGCATTTATCTCAGGTAATTGATGATGATTTGTATCTGCTGTGTGAAGTACTTGGAGTCCGCATGCATTTCTTGGATATCTTCGGACATTTATTCACTTATGCTTTTGAACTATTATCTCGTTGATGTTTAAAACTTTTATATTCTGCTACGCTATCTTTTGAAACTGAGACCTTTTGTACTGTGATGCTTTTAATTTAAATTCAACGAGGTATTTTTATAAAACGTCTCATTTAGAGTCGTTCTCTTGTACCTTGTACTATGATACAATGACGTAACAGCCCCCGAGCTTCACCGCTTCCGCATATCACATTTTGGAGTGTTACAAAAATAATAATAAAATAATATAAAAAATCCATAATTTATAAAAAAATCCTAAAAACTTGCAAACTAGCTTAATTTAACCTAAATAAACAGAAAATGAAGTTGAAATTACAAAAATACCCCTAATGGGCCTAGAAATGGGCTAAAAGTCAAAACAGACCCCTTAATGGGCTCAAATAGGCCCAATAAGAAAAATGTTTTCCAATTAAGCCCAAAAGCTCCTATCTGACTCAAAATTTGATTTTAAACACAACTTTTCAAAGGCCCAAAAGCTGAAAATGTGAAATAAGCTGACTTATACCAAACAGCTTATTCTTAATGGGCTTTTTGGCCCATTAAGCTATAAGCTGATGCCATAAGCTCAAATTAGACACACAACCTTCTTTTGAGTTGCTTAAGACTTCTGTTAAAAGAAATTTGAAATAAGCCAAAGGAATAAGCCTGAAAATGCAAAAAGCAATCTATAGAAAACGACAAAATAGTCGTTTTTGAGTTCTAGGCTATCCCAAGAGCTGATTCAAGTTTCTAAAGATTTTAAATGACTTAACTAAGCTTAATCAACAAAAGGTTTTAAAATAAGTTCACTTAATAAGCTGAAATAAGCAAATAAGCACTTATGAAAAAGTCAAATAAGTTGGTTTTCTAGCAAAAAGTCAAAGTCAAAGTCAAAGTCTAATAAGCTCCAGTTCCATCAAATGGGTCAAATAATGAAGATCTATCACAAAAAATAAGTTGTTGCAGGTCTGGATATGCCAAAATGGCTTATTGATAAGCTAACTGAAAAATTGCACTAGCAGGGGCTAGTTTTGTTTGTTTAGCAGTGGAAACTTTTTCCACTGCTTGACTTGTTGACTTTTTTATCTTTAGTGACTTTGTTGGATATTCAAGTTTCACAAAGGCACCCAAATGATCATTGGATCATAAGGAGTCAATCACAACAAATAAATCACAATCAACAACAGCCAATTAGTACAGTTTAATCAATCAATCACCAAATATGCACCAGTCATGAACAAATAAGCTGTTGAGGTTCAATAAGCACTTATAGCACAATTCAGCCAGCCAAACTTAACCAAATGCATACACAAGCAATAATAAACTTAAATAAGCAAGTCTAAACAGGTTTCATGCACTGATTCAAAGTATTGAGCAAGATTTAAGCACTTAAAGTTACTGATGAACACTAAACAAGCAGTTTTTACTTTTGCTGATGCAATTGACCAACAAGCCAGATTCAATCACTCAGATCTATCACATATGTTATATTGATGATGTTTTAACAAGTTTTAACCCTAAGCATGCATAAATTCTAGATTTTACCAAAATCTTTGGCCAAAATCAGTTAGACTCAACAAGATATAGCACAATGTATGATTCAAGGTTTCCAACCCAAAAACTTGCAACAATATGCACTCAACCAAGTATATAACAGATGCCAAGCAAATACACTGTAACACCCCCAAGTTGGTCAAATGCAGCGGAATAGTAACTGGGGTGTTACTTTGGGTGGATCGATAGCAAATAGTATACAGAGCATGATCATAAAGTATCATTTAAAACATATTACATGAACTTAAATTTACAATTTAAATAAAATGTCTTGAAATCAAAATTTATTGTTATTTGTAGAAATATCCCAGCCCGATGGTAAATATGATGCTTCCTATGATGATGGAATCCAATGCACATGAACCTGCTTATTTTCCTGAGAAAACATGTTAAAAATCGGTCAACATAAAGTTGGTGAATTCATGGAGTTTAGTTGAAAAAGTATAAGTATTAATATGCAAAACACCACGATGATAGCAGGACATCACAGCCCAACGCTACAGTAGTTCCTACTGCCCTGTAATAGAAGCTAGACATGAATCTCAGTAAGCCCATTTGGGTCTATCCTGATTGAGGTTTCCCTTAATCCGACAATGAAATAAACCTGCTGCTTGGCCTAAGCAATACGTGACAGCTGATCACGACAGGCCGGGTGTTGTCAATACCCGAATAGATCTATCCATACATTTCGCGCTACACTATTAACTAATACAGTCCACAGGAATGGGGCAAACAGTAGGCAAATAAATTGTTGTTGTCTGTGCATGCTTGCATATAAATAGTTTTGTATGTTTTCTCCCCCAGTTATAAAACAGTAAAGATGGGGCCATGAACTCACCTCAATAATGGAGCAGTAGTAATAAGTCACTGAGTATGCTGACACAGTATGATCACGAAGTAGTGGAATTACCTAAGTAATTTATGTGTGTCTCAGTAGATGCACAAATTAAATGCATATATAAATGTAGTTGATGAAAATGCATGATCACATATTTAATAAGTTGTTATCGTTTTAAGTGTTAAACTTATAGTAAGTTATTGTAACATGTACACCTTTAATTTAATAAAGTGTATTCACATTGGTTGAATGGTAATAGTTTAAATAAATAAAATGATTTTTATTTAATTAAGACTTATAAATATAATGTTTCATAAAAAGTCTTTCAAGTTTCCGTTATTGTAAATAACAATATACGTTGCATATAGTCCCCTAGTATGTGTTTGAGTTTATTAAATAAATCGGTGGTTATAATAATTGTGAAAGTTTTAGTGTTTTAGTAAAAGTGTAGTTGTTCAATCGGGATATATTTACAAATACTAAATATTTTGTTGTCGGGCCAGTTTATTTATTCGGGTCAATTAACGGTTCAAATATCCTAAATATATTATATTTTATTATAAAAATAATTAATTAAATAAATTAAATATTTAATATAAAAGTGTTTTAAAAAGTACAACATGTCCCATTTGAAGAAACAAGACATGTTGTTGTTTGGCAAACATGAGACAAGAATGTTTGATTTTGGGGGACATGAAACATTTATGAAAATTGAAGGTTATCATGCTACGTACTTGATTGTTTTCTTTATATTTCCAACAGTGGCAAAGTTTAACTAACAGTGGCAACAAATAAACTAACGGTGGGAAGATCTATGATATAATTGTCGTAGTGGTTGTTTTCGAAAGCAAGTAGCGGGTTCAATAGTGATTTATGGTATAAACTAAAGGCATCTTTAGAAAGCTAGTCGGGTCGTCTAGAGACCCGTATGTTTAGTTTTATAAACCGAGGTCATTTGATAAAGTAAAATCATGTCCGAAATAGGTGTCGAGAACTATTTTAAAAGACAAGTGTTTATCGAGGTACTTTCGATCTATTCTACGGTTTTCGATAAATACTTTTGGTTCAAACTAAAAATAGGCTCGTGTAGACGACATGGCCATCTACAACTTCCGTTGTTTACTCGACTTGGGGCAAGGTCGTTTAGTGTGTCAAAAGTAGGTCGTAAAAGGTCGTGTTTAAAACACTTAATTAACTTATATATTTCGACTAAAATATGTTATGTTCAGCACGTTTCGGGACGTGATTCCTAGTTCGTTTCTTAACCATTTTAAGTGATTCGAGTTACTATGGAATCTTAGCTAGCTTGTCTATCATTCGCCCCCATAAAACTCATGGGCACTCATTTCTAGGTGGTTCGTTTAGTGGTCTAAAGGTTGGTGTTTAGGCTGATTTTACACTTCATGGCTTGTTTTGAAAGGAAATATACTTTCTGCTATACAGACATACGCATGCTATATCAACCAAACTTACTTTCTGTTTACACATATCAAGGTTTCTGCTTACTATTTTCAACGTCTAAGGTCATCATTTTATTACTTGGTTTTAAATTGATGCAACTAAAGGAGGTATCAAGGTTATATGTTAGGATTTGTTTTAACTCAATTCAAGCACAATAAGGGAGATTTATATGCATACAGTAACGAAAGAAAGCAAGAATGACTACTCATAAGGATGATGAGTGCGTTCGGAGGTGTGATTTGCGTCCACGAACAAGGAAAATAATGAAGGACAACCGGGCTTCAAACATCGAATCGATATGCGAATGGCTAACGAACCACACGACTAGAGCCCTACGATTCATTGCACTCTCTTAACCATGATTACTAACGAGTAGACATGGGTTTGTTTGCATGCCAACGATCAAAACCAAATCGAGGTGATGTAGAGCATTTTTGTGTGGTTGCTGCGAACAACAAAAGAAGGGTGGGAAAGTTTGTATTGTGTACGTGATATATAGACATAGATTGGAAGTAAACCCAAGATGAAAAATAGAGTTTGTGTTCATTATGTTGCTCTCGTTAGGAGGAGAAGGAAGATGATTTTAATGTATGGTATTGGGGATATTTGGGATTGTGGCAGGGATGTTAAACACGAGTGAGAGAGAGATAAAATGGCAATGTGAAGGTTTGGGGGTGGTGGCTTATACCCGGCCACACATAGGGGAAAGGAGGTGGTGAATATTGTGAGTGTTATGTCTTATGAGTTATATAGATAGAATAGGAGATAAGATAGGATAGACTGTTTAGGATTTCCTTGTACTAGAGGATCTAACAAGATTTTTGTGAGATTGTATAGACGTGTATGTTTCCAATACCAAATGAGGGTGTGTGGTTCGGTTTGTGTACACAACAAGAGAGAGGAGTGTAGGTTTATGGTGTGTGTATTTAGACGAGTGAGAGAAGGAGATAAGTATCAATTTGTAGAATAAAAAGGGTTCAAGGAATTGTTAGCTTTATAACTTTGTTTATATTTAAGAAGTTTGTTCTTGTGTTGTCATATACACGAGATATATTATTTTTAGGTTGATATAAGACAAGTATGGGTAAATTGGTATAAATGTTTTGTGCTAAAAAAATTTATATATAGTTTTAATGCGTGACATTTTAGGTCGTCATTTATAAATATAATTAATATATTTAGTAATGATTTATACGCATAAAATGTGTCTAAAAAAATACTAAAATAAAATTAAAAAGGTAGCTCTTTGGTTAAAATGTCAAGTTTTAAAATATTATACATAAATATCTAATTTTTACCATATTATGTTCTTGTATGTAGAAGTGGTCGATAAAAATATTATAGGATGAGTAGTAATAAGAGTAAAACAAGTGACGTGTTAAAAGCCCAAAATTTAGGGTTTTACAGCATTTACCCGTTATTTTAGCTTTGTCCTCAAAGCTTAAGATGAAGTTACTCATCCAGGGAACAAGTTAGGACACTTTTTCTTGGACGTGTAATCTTGTGAACTCAAGTTTAGACTCTCAGGTGATATTTAAAATGTAGTTATTGATCGTATGCCTATGAGGAGTAAATTTTAATACACAATGTATCTTGTCTTTTATGTTTTGAAAATTTATTCATTTGGTCCTTCTACTGTTGTAATGTGGCCCTCAGGGCACGAATAGTTTTTCAATGAAAAATAACTTAGGGCTCAGATTGAGTTTCAAAAATGGCAAAATCAACCCCTAGGGTTTTTTTTAATCCGCGTTAAGTCAACTAGGGCTTCTTTTAAGTTCATTGAAATCGATGTTTGGCCCTTAGAGTTTTACAACTCTCGTCTATTACTCTAGGGCTTGAAATATGTTTGAAAAGTGGCATAACAAGTCCCTGATAGTTTACAAGGTTGGATAAAATAGCGCACGCTCGTTTTAAGTCTTGGCTCTATTAAATGTGTTTCATGGGCCTTATCAGGCCTCAGTGTGCATAGGTAAGGCTTGTTAATGTTTTAATAGTTCTACAAGAGATTTTTAAGTCTATTAAGCTTCAAAGAGCTTTTTTGCTGTTAGGAAAAAGAAAGATAAGTCGAGAATCAATAGCACAATGCTATGATCCAAGAGAGATGAACATGAATCTTTATAAGGATTTAATAATGATAAGGTATATTGGACGAACTGTGGGCCAAAAGGAATACGCTCCAATGCTAATATCGATAATGAGTCACGTCAAATATATTTAAGCCCACTTGTTTATAAATTTTAATTTACATCGATAAGCGTCCTCATCCACGTAAAGTAAAAATTTATAACTTCATGGTTCGGTGACCTATGATTTCTTTATTCAAACGAAAAAGCGTCCTAATTCGTTTCAATAAGGATTTCATAGCCCAACCTACTCAAATATTCCCGGCAAGGCTTACCATCAAAATAAATAAACAAATATAATATCTAATAATAAATATTACAAAACCAAAGTGTATAAGTCAATGAGTTGTGTTCCGTGAGTAGATTTTCAAATCTAAGGTGATTTGGTTAAGGTTTAGGTTTTGTGGTAAAAGTATAAGTAGTAATTATAAAACGTATAGTTTTAGTAGAATAAAATGTATGACACTTATTAAAATTAATAAGTGTGAAGTTGGAATATCAAAAGGTGGCTTTCGTTGACCCGTATTATTACTTATAGTATAAAGAGGGTATGTGTACATTTATTGTGTAGTGAGTTTACATACTTGGTAAACTTAAATACTTATGATCATGGCTTTAGACTTTATAAAAACTAAAATGATGTATGCATATGCTCATGTGTTTCAGGTGACTTAATAGTCCCAAAAAAATGATCAATTGTATGTTTTGTATGCTCATAAAGATGTAGTCATACGAAATGTTCAATGAATAATATATGTCTGTATGCTCATAAAAATATAGTCATACAAAATGTTCAATGAATAATAGTATGTCTGTATGCTCATAAAAATGTAGTCATACGAAATGTTCAATGAATAATAGTATGTCTGTATGCTCATAAAAATGTAGTCATACGAAATGTTCCTGTGATCCTATGATTGAATACTCACAATCATAATGTATTGTTCAAAGTTCTGTTGGCCAAGTGTTCGAATACTCACAGATATGTTATAATGTTCAAAGTTCCAGTGATCAAAATAAATGAATGCTCATGTATTGATGCATATGATAGTGAAAAGTTTTTCATGCTGTAAAACATTATGCAATGTTTGAAAGGAGTAATTTTACCCACTAGCTAGTACTAATAGCTAAAAATTTAGTATAAAATTTGTTAAGTTTAGTTAGATACTAAATATTTTTTGTTAGATTTCCAAACACAAAAATTTCCAAAGAGTAAATAGGATTTCCAAAGAGTTAGTTTGAATAAAGTTTCTCAAGATTTATAAAAATCTAAGTTAGATTTTTCAAGGTTTACAAAATCTAGTTAGATTTTCCAAGATTTATAAAGATTGGGTTAGATTTCCAAAAATTTACAAAATCTAGTTATGATTCTCAAAGATTTGCTAAAATCTTGTTAGATTTTTAAAGATTTACTAAGATCTAGTTATATTTTCAAAGATTTATAAAATCTTTTTAGATTTTTCCAAAGATTTCACAATATCTAGTTAGATTTTTAAAGATTATAAAATCTTTTTAGATTTCAAAGATTAAAGATTTAGTTAGATTGTATTTAGATATTTCTAAGGATTGTTATGTGCAAAGTTGTTTGTGGTTACAATGCATTGTTCGGGCCATCATACTTCAGAAGCCATTCTATAAACGTTCGAGGAGCGAGGGCACTTTAAATCGTAAACCCAACCACCCAGTCAAAACGTAATATCGAGATGGAACATCTTTAGTATAAAGCTCCCTACTAACATGGCATGTTTGTATTCCAAATAGGGTTTCATTAAATACCTTGAGTATTTTAATAGCTTCATAAGGATATTACATAATCGTAATATGTAAGGCACGTAAAGGGTTAGTTCACATAATATGTATGCTCTATATGCTATATGCCTAACTATTAGGGTCCCCAAAAATCAATTTTTTTTTTCTTTAAACTGATTTTTATATTCTGTTATAGTCCAGTTTTAAAATTTTTATTATTTAAAAATTTTTAAGTTTTTGATCTGGTTCTCTATAACTATCGCTCTGATACCATTTCTGTTACACCCCCAAGTTGGTCAAATGCAGCGGAATAGTAACTAGGGTGTTACTTTGGGTGGATCGATAGCAAATAGTATACAGAGCATGATCATAAAGTATCATTTAAAACATATTACATGAAATTAAATTTACAATTTAAATAAAATGTCTTGAAATCAACATTTATTGTTATTTGTAGAAATATCCCAGCCCGATGGTAAATATGATGCTTTCTATGATGATGGAATCCAATGCACATGAACCTGCTTATTTTCCTGAGAAAACATGTTAAAAATCGGTCAACATAAAGTTGGTGAATTCATGGAGTTTAGTTGAAAAAGTAAAAGTATTAATATTCAAAACACCACGATGATAGTAGGACATCACAGCCCAACGCTACAGTAGTTCCTACTGCCCTGTAATAGAAGCTAGACATGATTCTCAGTAAGCCCATTTGGGTCTATCCTGATTAAGGTTTCCTTTAATCCGACAATGACATAAACCTGCTGCTTGGCCTAAGTAATACGTGACAGCTGATCACGACAGGCCGGGTGTTGTCAATACCCGAATAGATCTATCCATACATTTCGCGCTACACTATTAACTAATACAGTCCGCGGGAATGGGGCAAACAGTAGGCAAATAAATTGTTGTTGTCTGTGCATGCTTGCATATAAATAGTTTTGTATGTTTTCTCCTCCAGTTATAAAACAGTAAAGATGGGGCCATGAACTCACCTCAATAATGAAGCAGTAGTAATAAGTCACTGAGTATGCTGGCACAGTATGATCACGAAGCAGTGGAATTACCTAAGTAATTTATGTGTGTCTAAGTAGATGCACAAATAAAATGCATATATAAATGTAGTTGATGAAAATGCATGATCACATATTTAATAAGTTGTTATCGTTTTAAGTGTTAAACTTATAGTAAGTTATTGTAACATGTACACCTTTAATTTAATAAAGTGTATTCACATTGGTTGAATGGTAATAGTTTAAATAAATAAAATGATTTTTATTTAATTAAGACTTATAAATATAATGTTTCATAAAAAGTCTTTCAAGTTTCCGTTATTGTAAATAACAATATACGTTGCATATAGTCCCCTAGTATGTGTTTGAGTTTATTAAATAAATCGGTGGTTATCATAATTGTGAAAGTTTTAGTGTTTTAGTAAAAGTGTAGTTGTTCAATCGGGATATATTTACAAATACTAAATATTTTGTTGTCGGGCCAGTTTATTTATTCAGGTCAACTAACGGGTCAAATATCCTAAATATATTATATTTTATTATAAAAATAATTAATTAAATAAATTACATATTTAATATAAAAGTGTTTTAAAAAGTACAACATGTCCCATTTGAAGAAACAAGACATGTTGTTTGGGAAACATGAGACAAGAATGTTTGATGTTGGGGGACATGAAACATTTATGAAAATTGAAGGTTATCATGCTACATACTTGATTGTTTTCTTTATATTTCCAACAGTGGCAAAGTTTAACTAACAGTGGCAACAAATAAACTAACGGTGGGAAGATCTATGATATACTTGTCGTAGTGGTTGTTTTCGAAAGCAAGTAGCGGGTTCAATAGTGATTTATGGTATAAACTAAAGGCATCGTTAGAAAGCTAGTCGGGTCGTCTAGAGACCCGTATGTTTAGTTTTATAAACCGAGGTCATTTGATAAAGTAAAATCATGTCCGAAATAGGTGTCGAGCACTATTTTAAAAGACAAGTGTTTATCGAGGTACTTTCGATCTAGTCTATGGTTTTCGATAAATACTTTTGGTTCAAACTAATAATAGGCTCGTGTAGACGACATGGCCATCTACAACTTCCATTGTTTACTCGACTTGGGGCAAGGTCGTTTAGTGTGTCAAAAGTAGGTCGTAAAAGGTCGTGTTTAAAACACTTAATTAACTTATATATTTCGACTAAAATATGTTATGTTCAGCATGTTTCGGGACGTGATTCCTAGTTCGTTTCTTAACCATTTTAAGTGATTCGAATTACTATGGAATCTTAGCTAGCTTGTCTACCATTCGCCCCCATAAAACTCGTGGGCACTCATTTCTAGGTGGTTCGTTTAGTGGTCCAAAGGTTGGTGTTTAGGCTGATTTTACACTTCATGGCTTGTTTTGAAAGGAAATATACTTTCTGCTATACAGACATACGCATGCTATATCAACCAAACTTACTTTAACGCCTAAGGTCATCATTTTATTACTTGGTTTTAAATTGATGCAACTAAAGGAGGTATCAAGGTTATATGTTAGGATTTGTTTTAACTCAATTCAAGCACAATAAGGGAGATTTATATGCATACAGTAACGAAAGAAAGCAAGAATGACTACTCACAAGGATGATGAGTGCGTTCGGAGGTGTGACTTTCGTCCACGAACAAGGAAAATAATGAAGGACAACCGGGCTTTAAACATCAAATCGATATGCGAATGGCTAACAAACCACACGACTAGAGCCCTACGATTCATTGCACTCTCTTAACCATGATTATTAACGAGTAGACATGGGTTCGTTTGCAAGCCAACGATCAAAACCAAATCGAGGTGATGTAGAGCATTTTTGTGTGGTTGCTGCGAACAACAAAAGAAGGGTGGGAAAGTTTGTATTGTGTACGTGATATATAGACATAGATTGGAAGTAAACCCAAGATGAAAAATAGAGTTTGTGTTCATTATGTTGCTCTCGTTAGGAGGAGAAGGAAGATGATTTTAATGTATGGTATTGGGGATATTTGGGATTGTGGCAGGGATGTTAAACACGAGTGAGAGAGAGATAAAATGGCAATGTGAAGGTTTGGGGGTGGTGGCTTATACCCGGCCACACATAGGGGAAAGGAGGTGGTGAATATTGTGAGTGTTATGGCTTATGAGTTATATATATAGAATAGGAGATAAGATAGGATAGATTGTTTAGGATTTCCTTGTAATAGAGGATCTAACAAGATTTTTGTGAGATTGTATAGACGTGTATGTTTCCAATACCAAATGAGGGTGTGTGGTTCGGTTTGTGTACACAACAAGAGAGAGAGTGTAGGTTTATGGTGTGTGTATTTATACGAGTGAGAGAAGGAGATAAGTATCAATTTGTAGAATAAAAAAGGGTTCAAGGAATTGTTAGCTTTATAACTTTGTTTAATTTTAAGAAGTTTGTTTTTGTGTTGTCATATACACGAGATGTTAGAAATACGTTTTTACGTATATTAGAAGTATCGGTCACTCCACAATATTATTAATGTTGTAATAGCTCGTAGTTAATAGTTACTTATTTAGTTAAGTAAGAACCGGTCCATGGGCTTGTCATGGGCCGGCCCAAGTCCACATAAGGCTTGGAAGTATAAATACCCCTTTCCTCCTTGGAAAGGGGTTGGTTGTTGTTCACTTTGTGTTTCCACTTAATAAAATTTCACATAGTTTTCTCTCACTTTCTCTCTCTAGTTTCTCTCTCTAGAAAACATCAACCCACTTCATAGATTCATAGGTTGTCAAGATTCTACATTTGGTATCAAGAGCTATGGGGTGATTTAAGGTAATGATTTGTGTGGTTTTTTAGTTTTTGTTTGTATTAGTGTTCTTTAAGAAGATCATCTTGATTCTTGGAGTTTTTGGTGTTTTTGTGATTGGGATTAGTAGATAAGTATTAGTTTTTACTTATTATTGTTGAAATCACAAAACTTTTTGGGTTATTTGGTAAAAATCTGGGTTTAATCTTCATCTTTTGATCGACTGTTCATCACGAACAACCTACTGTTTTCCCAGAAAAAGTTCCGAACCAAAAAATTCCGGACCAAAAAGTTCCGGATCAACCAAAGTTCCGGATCAAAAAGTTCCGAACCAAAAGTTTCGAACGAAAAGTTCCGGATCAACAAAAGTTCCGAACCAAAAGTTCCGAACGAAAAGTTCCGGATCAACAAAAGTTCCGGATCAAGAAGTTCCGAACCAAAAGTTCCGGATCAAGGAAGTTCCGAACCAAAAGTTCCGGATCAAGGAAAGTTCCGGATCAAGGAAAAAGTTCCGGATCAAGGAAAGTTCCGGATCAAGGAGAAAGTTCCGAATCAAGGAAAGTTCCGGATCAAGGGAAAGTTCCGGATCAAGGGAAAAGTTCCGGATCAAGGGAAAGTTCCGGATCAAGACTTCCGAACCAAAAGTTCCGAATCAAGGTATTCCAAGCCAAATCTTCCGAATCAACACTTCCGAATCAACAAAAAGTTCCGAATCAAGGGATATTTTACTTGTTTTTTCGACGATTTTTTAGAGGATTTAATCTTGGTTTCTTACAACAAAAATTCAACACAATTCACAAGCTTTACTTCATTGCTCGATCAACCGATAATCTTTGTCTCTTTGAAGTTAACAAAATGAATCCGAATTCAGTAATGCCTCAGATGACATCACTTACGGATATTTCCGTCATTACGGGAACGGATAATCGCCCGCCAATGCTCATCAAAGAAGTTTTTGAAGCATGGCAAGGCCGGATGATGTCTTACCTTAAGGGAAAACCGGTATATGGGAGGCTTATGGTTAAGTCAATTTTAAATGGTCCACTTGACTATGGTACCATCGTGGTTAACAATGTGACTCGACCAAGAGAATTTGAAGAACTCACACCAGCTTAACAACTTGTTGCCGATGCAGACGAAAAAGCTCTTCAAACCATTCTCCAAGCTCTTCCACATGACATCTATCGGATGGTAAGTCAGTATACGGTGGCAAAGGATTTATGGGAACGTCTAAAGGTGTTGCTACAAGGTACGTCTCTTACCAAACAGGAAAGGGAATGTCAGTTGTATGATCTGTTTGATAGATTCACGTACAACCCAGGGGAAACGCTTCACGATTATTACTTCAGATTCACCACTCTCATGAATGATCTGAATGTATATAATCTCGTGATTGCTCCATTCCAGGTTAACACCAAATTCTTGAATACTTTACCTCAAGCTGAATGGGGTGAGTATATTACCGATGTTAAGTTAACCAGGGATTTGCATAAGTGCAATTTGGATCAACTCTATGCTTTCCTTCAGCAGCATGAGAAACATGTGATCATGCACCGTTCGCCTCGAGGTATGTACCCTGATTCCTTAGCTTTGATGGCGAATCAACCAAGCTTGTCACACAACAACACTCCTTATATCTTGGGACATCAAGCCTATCATCCATCACCTTACATGACACCAACCTTCCCCCAATACTCGATTCTACCGCAACCACCCACCTCACATCAGCAACAATATCGGTTTAATGCACCTTCATCACACTATGCTTCACAACCTCACCAAGCAAGTTTTGCACCTTATGCTCAGCCTTCATATTCTTCTTATCAAGAGAATGTAGCATATCCATCAAGCTACCCTGATCAAATGAGTATTCCTTCTAGTGATTATGCAGCTCAACAATACCAAGCAATGTATTGTGATGATGATGAAGAAGTCCCCATTCCTGTGTTTAAACAAGGAACTGACCCAGTTGAAGTGTTAACCACTATGTCTGCTTATCTCACAAGGACTTTAAGCAAACGAGGATTTAGAGCTCCTACCAACAATCAGTTGAGGAATTCATCCAATTCTCGCCAACAAGCTACTATTGAGAATGGCAGGGTGATGGTTCAACCTATTCAACCATATCAGGGGAGACCTACTACATCAACAACTAATGCTCGCACGGTCAATCCTGCTCCAATGGTCAACAATCCTCCACGGGCTAATTCAGGCAAGTTGAGAATGATTACATGCTACAACTGCAAGGAAGAAGGACACATGTCCAGGGATTGCAAGAAACCCAAGAGGAGAAGGGATGGTCAATGGTTTGCAGAGAAGATCTATCTGGTGAATGCTCAGGCACAAGGAAGGGAACTTTATGAAGAGGAGCTTGCATTTCTTGCTGATCCAGGGATTGCTGAACAAGACACTGTCACCACACAGAATGCAGCATACCAAGCAGATGATCTCGATGCGTATGACTCAGACTGTGATGAATTTCAATCTGCAAAGGCTGCTCTCATGGCAACTATCTCCAGCTTAGGGCCAGAAAAGAGATATGAGGTACTTATTAATACCACTGATAATACCACTGATGCTAGTATTCAACCACATCAAGTTGTGCAACAGAGTGCTGATTCGAATGAGTCTTCGGTGGTGAGTCTTTCAAATGAGGAGACAATCAATGATAGAAATATCAATGTGAGTCCCCAGACTTTGAGTGAATCACAACCGGGAGCCATTTCGCATACGCCTACTCGTGCTCAACAAGATTTGGTCATGGTTCCTGCTACATTACTTAGCCAAATGAATGTTGCACTTTTAGAAACCCTAGCTAAGAATAAGAATTTGTCTGATGAGCTTGCCTTAAGCAACGAGAAAGTTCAAACTTTGGAATTAGTGCCTTCGTCTAGTGTTCTAACAAATCCCGAATATGATCACTTTCGAAACAAACAAATGGGTCACTTGCAAGAAATTGAAAACTTAAGAGCAAATCTTTCTAATGAACTTAAAGAAAAGGAGTTAGTGGTCACTAATTTTCAAAAACTTCAAACGGATTTTGAATTACTCGAGTCAAAGAAGAATGAAATGGAGATTAATGCTACTAATAAGATTAGAAGTCTAGATTATTTGCTTTTAAGACAATACGCTGATTCTCAACTAGTGCACTTATTTGATGCTTCGTTTAGAGAACTTATCACGTCAAAAAGGCCTTCCCCCTAACCCACGGTATGCAAAACAAGCTTTAAGACATAGTCCTAGACTTTATAATGCAACCCAATTAGGATTGGTCTTAGACCCGATTGTTATTTTCGATGATCGCACAAGTAAGGATCTAGTTGATGAGGATCGGTCATACAATTATGCAAAATATCCCGAGTGTGATTATTTTAAAATGAATCAGGAGCTTGCTAAAACGGATTTTAGAATTCGCTTCCATATGGACAAGATCTCATTACAGCACCAACCTACATGTTGAATGAAGAAAACCCTAGTACATTTCCTACACTTGTCAACATGGAAGGTCCTAAGAAAATTCCAAAGGATCTCCCACCTGTTAGCACTGTATGGTTAAACTTGCAAGAGATTAATCAATACTTTACTAATTTTGACAAGGTCATTTTGGAATGTACGACTTCAAATGGCCTAAACGCCGGAGAATGGGCTTTCGAACACATGAACGAGGTGTTTAAAAATGAGATCAATCCATTTGTAGAAAGTCTAAAAGGAAGTTTTGCATCTCTTAAGGAAAATATTGAATTTGAAATTGGAGAAGTTCAAAAAGTGTTTTATGAAATGGACACCGCTTACGAACTACAACTAATTGAAAAGGAAAAGATTTTATCTGAATATGACCGATTCTTATCCGAAGTAATCTCGTGTGATGTGCTTACTACTGTAAATGTTAATTATTCGAATGAGCTTACATCCGCTATGATTAATTGTGATGCTGTGAATATTTGTGATGATGTTTGTGATATCTCTGTAAATGTTGCTGATACTGTAAATGAGGTAGATAATCATTCTTTTCACGAATCTAACGCTGAGTTTTTAAAGCTACAAGATTCTTACAATTTACTTTCAAAACGCTTTAATCAACTAGAACAACATTGTATATCTTTAGAACTGAAACAACAAACTCAAAATGAGGATTTTTTGATAACAAATAGTTGTGAAAACGGTGTTGAGACGAGTGACAAGATGATTGCAATAGTTAAGGCATTAGAGGAAGAGATTATGAGATTGAAGAGAGATGTGTCATCAAATGAAACACTAAAATTGGAACTAGAGGCTGCAGAGTCTAAAAACCAGGTCTTAGAAATTAGACTTTCGTCTGTTCTAGGGGAGATGGATCGGACAAGACAGGGACTATCCGCTCTTTATGGTTCACTAGAAGAACGCTTCGCTTTTAATGCGGCACAGCAACAATCTTATGTTGAACAACTGAACCAAAAGTGTGAGGAAATCTCTGACTTAAACATTCTGCTCATTGACAAAAACATGGTTTTGGCCGAGTTAAAGGAGACACTTCTTCTCACCCGACAAGAAGTTGTTGATAACTTAGCTACCGACTCTGCACCGTCCACTAGTGCTCCAACAACCAAGTCAGTAGTGCTATATAAGAACCCGCTTCATAAGAGAAACCCGGTTACCTACGATGATTATATGAGGAATGCCATTAAGCATATAGATCTTGTTAGGGATATTTTAGACGATCTTTATGCCTTAGATCCCTCAAGTAGCTACTATTATTCGGCTCATGAATATATTAAGCGAGTTCAATATTGCTTAGCATATTTGCAATACATAGGTAAACCAGGCTCTACACTACTTACTAATAGGCCCATTGCTGTAACTCCATTCAATAAGACTCCAGGAGCAAAACCGTCATTGGCACAATCAAGTAAGGCACCTTTAAAATCTGTTGCTAATGTTCCCACTTTGCCTTCTATAGGATTAAAAGAGACTACTAAGGCTAAAGGATCGCCACTCAAGAAATATAAGATCAAGCCCTCCACTAGTAGTGCCAAAAAGAAGAAAGTAGAAGCTCACCATAGGAATGTTAGTTAAGTTTTAAATAAGAAGAATCATGTTAAGACTAAAAGCTCTGCGCCTGTGCAGAAGCATAAACCATTCGTGAATTCTAATTTGAATTGTTGGAATTGTAATGATTGTATGTTTTCCCAACGTCATGATTTGTGTCTTATTGATCATGTGAATGAAATGAATGCCATTAGGAATAATCTTGAATGGAAGCCAACTGGTAGAACTCGTGCCCAAGTTGGCTGGCAATGGCGTCCTACTGGTAGGACCTTTACATTAGATGGAAAAATGTGCCCTTTAACTAGGAATGCATCCATTGAGGTTAGGTCTGAGCGTCCTTTAGTTAGGAACACTAGCACTAAAGTATGGAAACAACGCCCTTTAATTAGGTCAGCCCCCACTATAGTGCCTATCAGTGAAGAAATACCACAGGATTTGAGCCAACTAGAATCTACCACCAACTAGGAAGAAGAAGGCTAGGAAATCTAAGAAACCTAAAGTTAGCAAATCTAAGATTATTAAATCTGTACCTGCTAATGACAAGGAACATTCAGATTCCGATACCTCTACATTGTTTTCGTGTGGTGATATTTTCAGGTGGTCCAAATCATCCTCTAGTATTTGGACTCCGGTTGTTCAAAGCATATGACTGGAGATCGCTTGATGCTCCGAAATTTCGTCAGCAAGTTTCTTGGTACGGTTAAATTCGGTAATGATCATATAGCAAAGATAATGGGGTATGGTGAATATCAGATTGGAAACGTTACGATTTCAAGGGTATACTATGTAGAAGGTCTTGGTCATAATTTATTCTCAGTAGGACAGTTTTGTGATTCCAACCTAGAGGTTGCTTTTCGACAACACACTTGTTTCATCCGCAACTTGGAAGGAAAAGATTTGTTGAAGGGATCTCGTGGTGCAAATCTTTATACCTTGTCCTTACAATACATGATGGCCGCCTCTCCAGTATGTCTTCTCTCTAAAGCATCTAAGACCAAGTCATGGTTATGGCATCGCAGATTATCTCATCTTAGCTTTGATGCTATCAATCATCTGGCTAAAAACGAATTAGTTCGTGGTCTTCCAAAGCTCAAATTTCACAAGGATCATTTATGTTCCACGTGTTCTAGGGGGAAAAGTACCAAGAAATCATACAAGCCCAAAGCTGAAGACACCAATCAAGAAAAACTTCATCTTTTGCATATGGATCTTTGTGGGCCTATGAGAACTGAAAGTGTGAGCGGTAAGAAATTCATTCTGGTCATTGTGGATGATTTCTCCAGGTTTACATGGGTTAGATTTTTAGGTACAAAGGATGAATCACCGAAGGCTATCATCACTTTTCTGAAATTCATTCAGGTACGTTTGAACACTACTGTCCGCCGTATTCGTACAGACAATAGAACATAGTTCGTCAACCAGACTCTTCGTGATTACTATGAAGGAGTTGGTATTTCACATGAAACATCCGCTGCACGTACTCCACAACAAAACGGTGTCGTTGAAAGACGGAATCGTACGCTTATGGAAGCTGCTAGGACTATGCTTATTTATGCGAACGCTCCATTGTTCTTGTGGGCAGAAGCGATATCTACTGCATGTTTCACCCAAAACCGTTCTATCATTCGGAAACGCCATGGAAAAACACCTTATGAGCTTCTACATGATCGTAAACCCGATGTTTCATTCTTTCATGTGTTTGGTGCTCTTTGTTATCCAAACATTAATAGTGAGAACTTGGGCAAGCTTCAACCGAAAGCCGATATAGGTATTTTCATTGGTTACTCACCCTCAAAGAAAGCCTACCGAATTTACAACCGTCGTCTTGGCAAGATTGTAGACACTATGGACGCAGATTTCGACGAGCTGACAGCGATGGCTTCTGAGCAACACAGCTCTGAACCCGCGCTTCACGAGATGGGAACCGGTGCTATTAGTTCCGGATTAATTCCCAATAATCCTACTTCTACATCATTTTTACCACCTTCAAGGCCCGAGTGGGATAAACTGTTTCAACCGTTGTTTGATGAATTCTTTGATCCCCCGAATGATGAACTTCCAGCACCCGTAGTGATAGCTCCAATTCCTGAAGTTGTTGCTCCAGCTAATGAAGCTTTATCTAATGCATCTTCAATTAACATTGAACCGGATGCACCTTTACCAAGTGATTCTCAAACTACACCTGAATCGTCACCCCTACTTGTGCCTAATGATGTGGAAGAGGATTCTACTGATCACGATTTGGAATATGCTCACCCGCAAGAGCTTCCTTTCTTTGGTATACCTTTCCCTGAAAACCCTTCAGCCGCGTCTACCTCAGAAGAAGCTCCTTCTATTGTTCACTCCAGACCACCTAGGATTGAAAATCATAGCACCAAATGGACAAAAGATCACTCAATTAGGAATGTCATTGGAGATCTAGATCGACCAGTCTCTACACGCCATCAATTACAAGAGAGTGCACTTTATTGCTACTTTGATGCATTTCTCTCTGAAGTTGAACCTAAAAATTGGCAGCAGGCTATGACTCAATCATCTTGGATTGAAGCCATGCAGGAGGAACTAAATGAATTCCAAAGACTCAAAGTATGGGAATTAGTTCCTCTCCCTGACAAGGTTAACATCCTTACTTTGTTGTAGGTTTATAAGGTTAAACTTGATGAGATGGGTGCAGTATTGAAGAATAAGGCTAGATTGGTCGCTAGAGGATATAAACAAGCCTTGGGTATAGACTTTGAAGAATCTTTTACTCTTGTTGCAAGATTGGAGACCATTAGACTATTCCTTGCGTATGCTGCTCATATGAATATGATCGTCTATCAAATGGATATGAAGACGGCATTTTTGAACGGTGAACTAAGGGAAGAAGTCTATGTTAGTCAGCCGGATGGGTTCGTTAGCATGGAGTTACCTAATCATGTGTACAAGCTTAAGAAGGCTCTCTATGGGTTGAAACAAGCTCCACGCGCGTGGTATGATCTCCTCTCAACATATCTCATTTCGGAAGGCTTCTCCAAAGGCAAGGTGGACCCCACTCTATTCACTCTCAAGGAGGACAAAGACATGATTCTGGTACAAATTTAACATCCTTACTTTGTTGTGGGTTTATAAGGTTAAACTTGATGAGATGGGTGCAGTATTGAAGAATAAGGCTAGATTGGTCGCTAGAGGATATAAACAAGCCTTGGGTATAGACTTTGAAGAATCTTTTTCTCCTGTTGCAAGATTGGAGGCCATTAGACTATTCCTTGCGTATGCTGCTCATATGAATATGATCGTCTATCAAATGGATGTGAAGACGGCATTTTTGAACGATGAACTAAGGGAAGAAGTCTATGTTAGTCAGCCGGATGGGTTCGTTAGCACGGAGTTTCCTAATCATGTGTACAAGCTTAAGAAGGCTCTCTATGGGTTGAAACAAGCTCCACGCGCGTGGTATGATCTCCTCTCAACATATCTCATTTCGGAAGGCTTCTCCAAAGGCAAGGTGGACCCCACTCTATTCACTCTCAAGGAGGACAAAGACATGATTCTGGTACAAATTTATGTTGATGATATAATATTTGCTGCCACTAACATAGAATTGTCAAATCGCTTTGAGAAGATAATGTCCACACGCTTTCAGATGTCAATGATGGGAAAATTTTCATTTTTCTTAGGATTACAAATTTCTCAGAATCCCAGAGGCATCTTTATTAATCAATCCAAATATGCTCTAGAATCTTTAAAGAAGTATAACTTTGAAAATTGTGACCCCGTGGACACTCCAATGGTGGAGAAATCCAAGTTAGATGAAGATAGGAATGGGACTATTGTCGATCCAAAACTTTACCGTGGGATGATCGGCAACCTTCTATATCTGACTGCTAGCAGGCCTGATTTGCAATTTGCTGTATGCATGTGTGCCCGGTATCAGGCTCGGCCTACCGAAAAGCACCTACATGTTGTTAAAAGGATCTTTCAGTATCTAAAAGGAACACTTCATCGTGGTCTATGGTATCCGAAAGATTCCTCTATTGCTTTAATATCATACGCAGATGCCGATCATGCTGGGTGTCAAGACACGAGGCGTAGCACTTCTGGATCTGTGCAACTCCTTGGAGATAGATTGATCAGTTGGTCTTCAAAAAGGCAGAAAAGCGCTGCAATTTCTAGCACGGAGGCTGAATACATCGCCATGTCCGGTTGTTGTGCTCAAGTCCTTTGGATGAGATCACAATTAACTGACTACGGTTTGGGATTCAACAAAATCCCGATGTATTGTGACAACAAGAGCGCCATTGCCCTTTGCTGCAACTATGTTCAACACTCCCGGGCCAAGCACATAGACATTCGCTACCATTTCATTAAAGAGCAGGTGGAGAACGGAGTGATCGAGCTGTATTTTGTCACTATTGAGTATCAGCTGGCAGATATGTTCACCAAAGCCTTAGATCGAGGACGAATCGAGTTTTTGATCGACAAGCTTGGCATGAAATCATTCACTCCAACGACTCTCAAAGAGTTGGCAGAAGAATCAACTGAATAGTGGTGGTAAACTATTCAGAGTATCCTTTGTTCGTGATCATGTATATTATCGTAAATATATAAACCACAAAAGAAAAATACAAAAATATAAAACCTAGAAAAACCATAAAAAAAATATAAAATCAAGAAAAACCAAAAATATTTTTCGTTTTTAAAACGGGCATGTCTTTTAGTACGGTAATATTTACGGCCTTAGAAATGTCGATCAATATTGACACGGTGCCATAAATAGAGTCCGTATAAAAGTTGTACATTTTTAAAACATGCCCATTATGGCTTGTAGTTATTTCAGACTGCAACCCGGTTTTCATATTAAAGTCACGTATTTCTTTGGAAAACGTTGGCTCACAACGGGAATTAATTTTCTCGGGCATGATTTACAAGCCAAATCATGCAAAGGGATCAAGTTTACTTTAAAACTTGGTCTAACACGAGTTAGTGTACGTCTCAGTGCATTAATTTGTCTAAATAAGAGAAATCTTATTGACACCACGAATCAATATTTTTCAAGATACTAATTGGAAATGCTTTCATCAATATTTGACTCTTTAAACAATGACTACAGCTCTTTAAATAGAAAACGGGTCATCGTTTAAGGGGGAGAAAATATTAAATCATCTTCGTCATTAAATTGATTTTCAAAAGTAATTGTGGAAAATTAATGGCTAAATGGTAAATGAGTGGTATTGCTTTAGAAAACGTCTTGGGCTCGTTCAATGTGATAGGACTTGCTTTTGATTTTGGAGACTTGCAAATAGGTTGCGATTGCTAAGTCGTGTGAAAGTTAATAGTGGCTAAGTTTAACAATGGTTAAGAAAAATGAAAAGTAATAAACCAAAAAGGAAAAGGAGTGAAAACTTAGGGACTTAAGTGACAACTTGGGAAATTTGCCAAAAACTTTGACTTAGTCAAACAAAACCCCCCTTGCGTTTTACTTTTCTCCTTCACTGTTGCATCTCCATCTTGCCGCCATTAAAACACATACAAGCTTTAAAAACTTTCGCTTCAATCAATCTAATCTGTTCCATCCGTTCCAAAAGGTACAAACATCAATCATTTGAATCATTAATTCGTTTAAATCATTGAAATCCAGTTAATTAATTCGCATAAGCAAGATTATCCAATTAGGGTTCGTATGCTTAAATTAGGGTTAATTGATTAGGGGTTTTTGATGGGTTTTGCTCGGAATACCATTAAAAGATGATTTGTTGCCTTAGATTGCTTTAGAACTCACTAAATGCGACTAGATTAATCTTTCATAGCTGCGTTTATTAAGTTCCGGATGAACATGGATATCAACTTCCGAATGAAGAAGTTCCGAATGAAGAAGTTCCAAATGAAGAACTTCCGAATGAAGAAGTTCCGAATGAAGGAAGTTCCGAATGAAGAAGTTCCGAATGAAGAACTTCCGAATGAAGAAGTTCCAAATGAAGGACTTCCGAATGAAGAAGTTCCGAATGAATAACTTCCGAATGAAGAAGTTCCGAATGAAGAAGTTCCGAATGAAGAAGTTCCGAATGAAGAAGTTCCGAATGAAGAAGTTCCGAATGAAGAAAGTTCCGAATGAAGAAGTTCCGAATGAAGAACTTCTGAATGAAGAACTTCCGAATGAAGAACTTCCGAATGAAGGACTTCTGAATGAATAGTTCCGAATGAAGGAAAGTTCCGGATGAAGAGTTGTTTGATTAACAGTGTTTGCCTATAAGTACTTGTTGAATTATGTTATGAAATGTTATGCTTAGAAGTAATAATGATACATATCTATATATTTTTGTGCATCAAACTTTCATGTCTTATCTTAAGCAGATACAATGACTAATCCAACAGTACAAGCTATCCAAGACTCTAGAGCAGCAGCTATTGCCGAAGCACGAACCCTCAAGTTCATACCAAACAATTACCGGCTGAAGCAAGTCTCAAAATCCACTCACCATGGTTTCAAAGTCGCCATAGCAATTCTTGATCAATCTCATTTCAAGAATGCTTTAAGGAGTACTGCCTCGGTGCCTTATGATTATATGTATGAGTTTTGGGCTACCAAGGAAATCACTTCAAACAAGATCACCTTCACTCTCGACAACAAGCAGCAGACACTTAAGGTTTCAGACTTCCGTAAGATATTTGGCATTCGGGATACACCCAAAGGTATGTCATTTTCGAAGGATCCTACCAAAGATGAACTCATGGAGCTGTTCGATGCTCTTGGATGTCCTGACATACGAGTTGCGTCTGAGTTTACCACTGCTAAAGTAGGACAACCTTGGAGAGCAATGTTGGGTATTCTCAGTAGATGTCTTACACCGAAAACAAGTGGGCATGATGCTTTGCGCAGTCCTATTATGAACATCTTCTATGGAATGTATAAAGGCGCAAATGCAGATTATGCATTGTTGTTATGGGAAGAATTCACCTTTCAACTCTTCCAAAACAAGAAGCTGAAGACTAATTTCTTTGCTTACCCTCGGTTTATCAAGCTTATCATCAATTATTGTATGAAGAATGATGTTACTATTGGTAGGCGTGCAGCAAGTCGTCATCACACCGAAGAAGCTGATCATACGGTAGATCTAAGGCATGAAGGACCATCTGGTGGTGTGATTCCTGGTCCTATTCCCGACTATCTTCTGACGGATAAAATCAAAGGTTCTGCTGATTACAAGCTACTACTGCTAGAAATCAAGAAGCTAAAAGCAAACCTTCAGACTGGAGAAGACTCGTCTACTACGGTCAAGAGTAAAGGTAAACGTAAGCAACCAGCTGCTTTACCTGAACCCGAAACCAAGAAGAAGAAGACTGAGGTTAAGAAGGGAAAGGGTAAGGCTGATGAGTTAGTTCTACGTGACGAAGAAGATGTTGTTGATCCTACTCTTGACAAGACGGAGAGAAAAATGATGAAGATAGCTATTGAAAGGAGTAGGAAAGATACGGGCGGTAGTGGTTCAGGTGCAAGGATAAATATTGAAGAAGAGTATGAGGAGCCAGAGGATATTGATGAGTTTGGGTCACCTGAGCGGTATTCTACTTCGAAGGAGACATCAATCCCTGTTTCAGCAAGTGTTGAAAAAGAGTCCGGTGCTCCTACAATCATGGTGTCTACTCAACCGTTAGTAACTCAACCTTTAGCAACTCAACCTCCACCAATACAACCCTTACCAACCAGACCGGCTTCAACACCATTCCTTCCACCTCCAATAACTCCCATTCTCAGTACCGTGGTCACAACCGAGCCTCTTCAATCAACCCAGAGCAGCTCTGCAACATCTACAATGGCTGCATTGGAGATGGCCGAAATGTTGGATAAACATACGGATAATCACAAAAGAGAAATGGATGAACTTCGCCAAGAGCTACATAGACGAGCTCAAAGTGAAGAAGCATCTAGGAAAGCCCAAGAAGAGATGCTTGCTAAGTTCGCTGCAGATATGGAATTGACGCGAAAAGCTCATGCAGAAGAACTAGCTCAGGTTAAGCAGGATGAGGCTGATAAGCATGCTGCACGTATCACTAGACTTCAAGCGATGAGGGATAAATACAACGAGCAGAAAGAAGCACTTGAAGCTTCTGTTGAAGATAGAGTAAAAGAATCCGTTGAATCTATTATGCCTAAACTGCGTGATGAGTTGAAAACACTCGCGGCTGATAACTTGATGATCAAGTCATCCAATCCTTCTGAATCCGCATACAAAATTGCTTATGACTTGACGGATTTTGAATTGAAGAAGATCCTCAAAGCTCGTATGAGGGAACTTGGATCGTTTGATAAATCTAGGATTCAACGGGCTCTTTACAAATCCCTGAATGACGTTATCATGGAGGATGATAGGTTATTTAAAACGTTTGGAAGTGTGGTACCATACCACATTCTGTCTGAGGAAGAAAGGGAAGAAAGTGAAGAAGAAGAGGGTACTCGTGAAGAAGAAGGTGGAGAAGAAGAAGAAGAAGAAAAGGATGATGACGATGACGAAGATGGTGATGATGATGAGGATGGTGATGATGATGAGGATGATGATGATGATGATGGTAATGATGGTGGTGACGGTAATGAGGAGAGTGCTAAAGGGAGCAACGAGGATATCAATGAGGATGATGATGGGGGTAAATAGCCTGAAAAGGGGGATAAGGTTGCCAGCTCAAAGAAACCTGCTAAGTCTGGAACCAAGTCTAAGAAAGATGTAGAAGCAAAGGAAAAATCTACCTCTACGGAATCAAGACGAACCAAGTGGCGCCACGATGTGAATGCTACTACGGCGTCATCGATTCCTGGTACATCTATCGCTGTATCTATACCTGTTACCACTAACCCTGTTAGTTCTGTTGTTGTTTCTTCTGTGATTGCAGAATCGGTAACTAAACCTGAAGCTGCACAGCACTCACCCGTTCATGACACCGCAGAGATGCCTGAATCAGAACCAGCAGATGTTCACGTTTCCACTCCTCTACAACAAGAACCACAATCTACTGTTCCTGAATCAAGCACACGGGATTGGGCAGACACGTTGGAGATTGAAGAGACTGCACCGCCATAGGCTTGGATCACGGCAGCGGCGCAATATGATCCGATCACAGATGCTGACAGAGATGTTTTGTATCTCCGTATCCGCAGTCCGATTGACTTATGTGCATTTCTGGCTCATGAGTATAAGACGTCGGTTACTTCGTCTTTGGTAAAGAGAGCGCTGAAGGATAAGAGAATTCGCGCCAAAACCCGGTTAACCCAAATGGAGTTCGAGTATTATGCTGATGAGATCATGAAAGCTCTGAATACCGTTCAACGGCCAGGTCTTCATGAATCAGAAAGAGCTCCACCTCCACTTGATCCTACTCAAGATAATCAGATTGCTCTCGACTTCTTCGTCACTTATGTTTTTGAGTATCTTCTGAAGGGTTCATCAATGTACGCTACCTCTTTGACCTTGCTGAAAGCTGCCAACTGGGGGACAATACCCTGGATCGAGGAAAAGGTAAACCGACTCTGGGTCCCAAGGGTAACTCGTAATTATTATATGTATGCTGTTATAGGTGCATCTCATTGGGACGAACAAGTCCGAAGGGCGTACAGGGGTTGCTGCCTAGTCAATTCTGGAAGCAACGTCAGATCCGATATCCGCATCTCCAGTATTTTATGGCTGAAAACTGAAGCCAAGAATGGTTATTATCATGTGACGGAGATTCGTTTGAAAAGGGAGGATGACAGAGAATACAAAATCCAGCAGGGAGATTTTTCTATCATTCGCCTTGAGGATATCGAAGATATGTTGCTTCTGATGACCCGTGATCAACTCATACACTTTCCTCGTGAAGACCTTATTGCCTTGAATACAACACTTCGTATGTTCACACGAAGCGTTGTTATCAAGAAACGAGTTGAAGATATTCAGTTGGGAGTCGAAAGTTACCAAAGGAAGCTTAACCTAACCCGTCCAGTGAATCAAGTGTTACCTCAACATGTCAACAGATGTCCCTATACCGGCATTTCCGTTCCGAATTGCGGGATTTTCTACTTGAACAGTCGAGGGTTAATGAAGTTTATGAGGGTGGGTGAGCCTTATAAGTACAGTGATGGGACTCTCATCTACGTCAGAGGAAAGTTGGATCATCTTAATTCGGGTGGGACTTTACCAGAGATGACTGAGGATTGGCATCAGGGTTATCGGCAGATGGCGAAGTATGTGATCAAGAAGATTGATCAAAAGCTCCGTGAACGTAGATTGATGAGGAGCTTGGAAAGATTCGTTGGTGGTAGACCATATTTAGTGCACCACAAGCTACTGCAACGATTCATCTAATGGGTCGTACATTTCAGGTCCACTTTATATTGGTTTTCAATTGTGAATATGTATAATTGTGAATATTGTGCTTTAATGGCTTGATGTAGTGTTAAGGTATGATAATTTTTCAAGAATTTCTCACGAGATTCTAAATATTTCAAAATATATCATACTAAAGCACTACAACTATCCCTTATTAAATTAAGGGGGAGCATTAACATGTTCTATGGCCAAACATCGATTTCATTTTTACCCAAAGACCGGTTAATCCATTCAATATCCCAAATATTAATGGTTAACATTTTGGATAAGGGGAGAAAATGGGATTAAGGAGACTTAGATCATACTTGGCTAAAAGATGAAAAATACTTAACGATAATCCTACTTAATATGTGTAAAGCACGTGTTAAGGGGAGCGTTTTTGATGAACAAAACACCTAAGGTACAAAACTTTTGATTTCAATATCACAAGTACCTTATGTGATTTTCAATGATTTTTCATGGTGGCTATACTTTCCCAAAACACGCTTAATTCACGACGATGTGGTGACAAAAGGGTGGTAGGAATAGGTTTAGTCCAATGATTCATCAGAGCCGATGGAATCTTCCCAAGGACAATTCCCTATATAGAATTAGAAGTCCTAGGAAAGTTGGAGAAAGATTGTGAACGTAGCTGAATGCCGACCAAGTACTTAAGCTAGCACTGGAACAATCACAACAAGGTGCTAGTTATGACGTATTGGTAAGCATTGAAGGGGTTGAAGAATGAAAAAGAAATGTAAAGATAAAGGGTGTAAAGAAAGAAGCCCTCCTAACAACTTTAGGCAGAAACCGGGTCAATACATATGCTATTGAGATCATTTTTGTTAATGATTCTCGATATTGAAGAAAGACGTCATGGACCCAGTGATGCAATGCACAACCCTTCCCAGCTAACTCAAATATCTCTCAAAAGGTATTTGTTTTAATCACACGGAGATCAACACATTATCTATTGGTTTATTCACTCCGAATAGACTGGTATTGAAAAGGTGGCACTCCTCTCCAGCCATCGCTCACTAAATCAAAACGCACAATCGAGTCTAGAGCCAAGAGATCATCAAAAGTCTCATTAGGACACTTTCCATTTATTCCTTGCTTTCTCACACACTGTGAAAAGTAAGAGATTTTTCATGAGTCCTACGCAGTATTCCTGTAATATTGCCAGAACATCCGAGTAATACGTAAGTATTACAATGAAGATGGAAATCCTGCTTGAGCCAACATCAAACAAGCTCATGGTAGGTTACACGTGCGGTTCTTTTAGAACCAATCTTGTGAAAAACTGGAAAGAAACAGTGGTTTAATTCTTAATTGAACTTAAACTCGTTCCAGGCCTCTACGCATTATCATATGATCTTGCCAGAACACTCAGAGTGACTCTTTATTGATCACAGTGACGAGTAGAAATCCTTCTAGTGTTAACAACAAACAGCACTTGGTAGGTGACGTGCAAGATTCTTTATGAATTGAGCTCGTGACAACTGGAAAGCAACGATGGTGAAAATCTTAATTGAAATTCACTTGTTCCAGGTTTCATGAATTGACGGCTTCAAATCACAAGGATAATTTATCCAAGTGATTCACTCTTTATGCTCGCAGTCAGCTTTGGACGGTCGAATAAAGAGAACGGGTTTACCCGCGAAATCCTGTCAGGAAGTTACTTAATTGAAACTATCCGTCACGGGTACGATATCTAATATCGTCCAACGGTCTTCACCGACCGGAGGTAAAATGCTACCGAATTAGAATAAAATGTTCAAAGCCATTTTATTCGTGTCGTTGCTGTGTACATGTTAAAAACGGTGGCGTTGCTGTGTACCTGTTGAAGACGATGGCGTTGCTGTGTACCAGTGAAGACGGTGGTGTTGCGGTGTACCTGTAGAAGTCGTTCCCACATGCTTATGTTTTTCTGCATCAAACTTCAGCAAAAATTCAAGAAAGTACAAGATAAAGTCTTCCGCTGTATCAAACTCTGAAGCTTTCGAGAATTCAACAAAAAGACATAAGTGTGTGGAACATGGAGTCACGAGGAGGCAAGTTTCACAAGAAGGCAAAGATCGCACGTGAAAGGCCAAAAGAACAATGCTCTCAAGTCAAAGCCTAAAAGATCAAATCAAAATATTCACAACAAAAAGAAAAAGAAGAAAAGACTACGAGCTAAAGAACGAAGACTTAGTATAGTATGCTAGGTTTAGAACTTTGTAACATGGAGTGACCTCCCTTAGGGGGAGATTGTTAGAAATACGTTTTTACGTATATTAGAAGTATCGGTCACTCCACAATATTATTAATGTTGTAATAGCTCGTAGTTAATAGTTACTTATTTAGTTAAGTAAGAACCGGTCCATGGGCTTGTCATGGGCCGACCCAAGTCCACATAAGGCTTGGAAGTATAAATACCCCTTTCCTCCTTGGAAAGGGGTTGGTTGTTGTTCACTTTGTGTTTCCACTTAATATTATTTTTAGGTTGATATAAGACAAGTATGGGTAAATTGGTATAAATGTTTTGTGCTAAAAAAATTTATATATAGTTTTAATGCGTGACATTTAAGGTCGTCATTTATAAATATAATTAATATATTTAGTAATGATTTATACGCATAAAATGTGTCTAAAAAATACTAAAATAAATTTAAAAAGGCAGCTCTTTGGTTAAAATGTCAAGTTCTAAAATATTATACATAAATATATAATTTTTACCATATTATGTTCTTGTATGTAGAAGTGGTCGATAAAAATATTATGGGATGAGTAGTAATAAGAGTAAAACAAGTGACGTGTTAAAAGCCCAAAATTTAGGGTTTTACATACACAAACTTCTAACCACTCAATAACAACTTATGATTCAAGACAGATAATCCCAAACACCCTTTTAACTTTTCAGATTAAGATTTTTAAAGCAAAAATGCATTCCAAGGTTACCCAAGCCCAAATCAACACAACATATGAGATATACAGATTAGCACAAGATTAAGCCACAAAATCAGCAAGAACACAAGTCACACACAAATATCACCAAAAAATCAAGATTTTAACAGATTTTGGGATTAAGTATGCAAACCTCATGGATGTACATCCACACCCACGAATTTTGAGCTTATGTACTAGCAAGAACAAGTACAAGCTTCCACAACAACGCCTGCTAAGATTCAACAAGGTTAGAAGCAAAATATCAAAAACAGAAAGGTTAAAAAGACTTGATTAATGCAACTCTTGTACTCCACACTTGATTATCCCCAAATTATAGGCTTCACCACAACTTGATAACTCAATATCAGGATGCTATGATCAGCTTTATAGCCCAAGAATTCCAAGATGAACCAAGAAACTTAGCAAAATATCAAGCTTGAAGGAAAATGTGCAAACTTTTGCACACTCCTTAAAAACAGGTTTTGAGATTCAAGATAAGCAAACAAGTAACAATAATAAGCAGTAAACAACAATGGCACTTGAGTTTTCTTCAATGATTCAAACACATTTCATTAAACTGAAAATGGATTTATAGAATATTGAACAAAGGAAAATTCAAGAGCAAAAGATAATGTTCTAAGTCCTATGCCTTATATAGGCTTATAATGAACTAGTGCAAGGCTAAAAAACGTAAACCCTAATGTAGTGAAGTCCCCATTATGCCCTTTGCAGATTTTGAACTTTGAAGATCATGTGACTCTTTCTTGTTTGTTTGTGGAGCTGGCATCGTGAAAACTTGATCAAATGGTGTAAAATAAGCTTAGGATGTAAGCTGGAATCTCACACGTTGGATGAATGGCCTCTTTTGGCAGTTTCTTCTTTGTTGCAGCAGGGGAATCTCTTGTGGGACAAGGGAGTGATGTGGCAACTATTTTCAAGGTTGGGTTATGATTAAGGCATGCTTAATCATAAATCTGGAAGGTTTGGTGGGTTAATTGTTACACAACTAAGAAAACCCAATTTTCATAAGAACACTTAAGAACAGCTCCTTTGATCTTTGTTTTTGGTTTAGGGGGTGTTTAGCGCCAGTTTATAATATTAATTAACTTTTGAAAAGTTAGTTAATAATAAACGGTGAGTGGAGGGTGATGTGGAGGAAGGGGGAAATCTGATTGGTTGATGTGGGTGAGTGGGGCACGTGGCATGCAAGGGTTGTTTAAGGTAAGTAAGGGTGTCGTCCAACTTTAGCCCCTCTTCTTCTTTTCTTCTTTCACTTTGTAAATAATGCACCAAAATCCGTTTTCCTTTGTAAGTGAAGTTTCCAACTTCACACTTTTGCCCCAAATACTTTTCCAAAGTATTTTTAGGGGTATTTCTTGCCATTTTGTGATTCTTGAAGGACTGATTTGGTATTTTCTTGATTGATAATGGTCTTGACTTGTATATTTGACATTTTAGAGGACTAAAATTGCCAAGTCATGATTAATGAGGGACAATTTTTACCATTTCTTCAAAGTCAAGGGTCCTTTTGGTAATTTTGATATTTTCAAAGGACCAAATTTGTAATTCTTGAAACTTGGAGTCCTTCTTGGTATGTTTGACTTTGAGGAGGATAAATATTGACATTTTAGATTTGTTGAGGGACTAAAAATGCCAATTCTGAAAGTAGAGGGCCTTTTTTGAAATATTGGCAAACTTTAGGGACCAATCTTGTAAATATGAGGATACAAGGGTATAAAGTGTCGATTCTTCAATATTGGAGGACCCTTCTTCATAAATTTTCAAATATTCAAGGGTTTTCTTTGGAAAATTCTTCATTAGGGCTTGGTTCAATGTGCGGCTTCGTTTCCCGTGTTCGTTTTTGCATGATTCTTGTGATCTTTTGTCATTTTCTCAATATCCATACCTAAAATACACAAGCAACAAACACAAGCATATATTTGGGTATTTTCATGATATTTAATGCATTTTAAGCCCTTTTTGGACGATGAGACTATGTATAAAAGCAGTCTCATCACTCCCCCATACTAAATCATTGTCGTGCCCTCACGCAATGCTAGAATAAAGTATCGTAGCACCTCTAAAATTCATTTTTATTCACTTTATTGAATGATAAACTAGCTACACTACTACTATTACTACTACTACTTGCGTTTTAGACATAATGTATGATATTCATCGCAAAATGGGACGTTTAGGTTCATAGAATAAGAACACGTGAATGCTTCGTTAGAAATAATTTCATCGTCCTCGATTTTCACCCCAATTCCATGCCAAGCGTGAAACGAGATCATTATCATTATAAGTTAGTAATGCTAACACTACTCATATGCCCTAATCACGTACTTATCCTCCCAATTTCCTAAGTTGTATCTCTTATATTTTATTATGTCTTGAATGTTTCACGAGGATACATTGTTTGACTTATGCGATAATAGAGATTTAGGTCTAAAAATAGAGTCCTAACGGTGTAACCAAGACCATCAAATCAATAACCCCTCCTAATAGACAACGATGTCAAAAAATTAAGTCAACAAGAAGGATCGATAAACACGATTTTATAACGGTTTTGAACATGAGACTTATTACCAAGACTTTCATACGCCCCCTAACGGAAGGGCCTTATTATCTTTGGTTTAACTCCATCTTTTATTCAACGTCGCCATGAAGCTTTTATTATGACTTCGGTCTTGCCTTGCCTTTTATTATCCACCTCATCGGTAGTTATATTAGCCAAAGACGTATATCCTCACGCTAAGGCGAATTTTGGATCTTTAAAGCTTCAAAGATTAAGGCTTGACTCACTTTCAATTTTTGCATAGATTTTTCAGCCTTGTGGGGCTTCAAATTGTTTGCTTGATTTAAGTGAGCACTTAAAATCTTATTATTGGGTGAAGCTTTTGATTATTCGGGTGCCAATACTTTAAAACCGTGACGCTGGAGATACCTTAATGTCTTCCCAATTTAATTACACGGAAGCTACCAGAAAAGACTAGAAACCCAACAATCAAGATTAAACCGCTAAGTCAATATTTATTAAGCAAAAAATATTTACAAGCAAAGGGAGAATAAGCAAACAACGAGAACACATGAGTTTTTGAAGGAATACGAGTACTCTACGTTTAGCATAGTAACTTATAATTAACCCTATCATTTCTCGTCCTCATTACTTAGCCTAATGTGAAGTTAAGTAATCAAAGCTAAGTGCTCAACATGCACGGTCGAGTAAAAAATTACTCTTATTCTCGCCATCAGAAAACCTACATTCGTGTCTTTAAACACTTATAAAACATGAGAAAAATTTTAAAATATGGCCATTTTTAGCCTTATTTTGCAACAAAACGATAATCAAAAAGATAAAATTTGGAAAGCACGAAGGTTTGGCAAGGCAAGTATCTATTCACCCCTTATACTAAAGTTAAACATTGTCCTCAATGTTTCGAGTCTAGGGGTGCAAACACCCCCATACTAGAGACGTAGTCGAATGCCTAATCTAGCATGGAAAGGGTGTAACCGTTAAATTTAAAGCCGTTTATGAAGTGTGCTAAAAACCTAAGGTTAGAACATCAAAGGATATATCATGGATATTGAGAAATTCTTCAAAGCAAACTATCGAGTGCTCCCATAAAACGAACACGAAAGGCTCCAATCGTGAAGATCATGATCATCTAAAATCCATAATTCACAAACAACCACGGAAAAAAGGTTGGAAGGGCACAAATCCCCACACGTTACTACATTAGAAAGCGATAATATGTACATAGGATAAGCATGGGACTCCCCCACGAGGCACCTCGTTTCTGATTATCGAGTCATGAGCTCGACTCGATCCCCTCAACACTAATTATCATTGGGGAAGGTAATTTGTTCGAGGTAGTTCAAGGATGGAACTTCCCCGCCAAAGTAGTGCTTCAACCTATGTCCATTCACCTTGAAATTGGGGCCATCATTTTGAGCTAGCTCGATTGTCCCATATGGAAAAACTTAAGTCACGATGAATGGACCGGACCAACGGGATTTCAAATTACCAGAAAAGATTTTCAAACGAGAATTAAAAAGCAAAACTTGATCCCCAATGTTAAAAACCCGGTTTTTAATTTTAGAATCATGCAACTTTTTGGTCTTTTCTTTATAAATCAATGAATTTTCATAAGCAATATCCCTCAATTCATCCAATTCATTTAATTGCATTTTCCGGTGTTTTCCCGCGGTCTCCATGTCATCATTACAATGCTTTAGGGCCCAATAAGCCATGTGTTCGAGTTCAATTGGAAAGTGATAATTTTTCCCATACACTAGCTTATAAGGAGTGCACCCAATGGGCGTCTTATGAGCGATCCTAAAAGCCCATAAAGCATCGTCCAACTTATCCGACCAAGATTCTCGGTTTTCCCCAACGGATCTCTCCAAGATCCTCTTCAAGGCTCGGTTTGAAACCTCGACTTGCCCATTTGTTTGTGGGTGATAAGCCGTAGAAAGCCGATGTGTAACCCCATATTTTCTTAGGACCCTTTCGAATTGGTCGTTACAAAAATGGGTTCCACGATCGCTTCTGATCGCACGAGGGGTTCCAAACCGAGAAAACAAGCTTTTCAAAAACTTGACTACCACACGAGCATCATTGGTGGGTAAAGCCTTAGCTTCCACCCACTTAGATAGGTAGTCAACCGCGACAAGGATGTACTTATTACCACGAGATGATGGGAACGACACCATAAAGTTGATGCCCCAAACGTCAAAGATCTCACACACTTGGATGATATTTTGTGGCATTTCATCTTTTTGTGAGGCTTTTCCTTGTCGTTGGCATGAGTCACACGACTTCACAAGCTCATGTGCATCTCGGTAAATAGTAGGCCTAAAGAAACCGGCATCAAACACCTTCTTAGCTGTGAGATTAGCACCATGGTGACCACCCGTGGGTCCCTCGTGACAAGCTCTAAGGATGTTAGAAGCTTCGTTGCCAAATACACAACGTCAGATAATTTGATCCGCACAAGTTCGAAACAAGTAAGGGTCGTTCCAAAAGTAGAACTTGACGTCACGAAAGAATTTTCGTTTTTCTTGAGTCGTCATACCCTTGATGATGAAGTTGCCCGCATGGTAATTTTCAAAGTCCGCAAACCATCGGGTGGAAGAATCAAGCTTAGAATTCACTACACCAAGTGTCTCGAGCGGAAATGTTTCGGTGATTTCCTTGGGCTCGTAAACACTTTGGTGAGGATCTTCCAAACAAGAAAGATGATCGGCCGCTAGATTCTCGGCTCCTTTTTTGTCAAAGATTTTGTGATCAAATTCTTGAAGGAGGAGAATCCAATGAAGTAATCTTGGCTTAGCATCTTGTTTAGCCATAAGATACTTGATAGCCGAATGATCCGTATACACTATGCATTTCGTCAAGACGAGATAAGGTCGAAATTTATCAAATGAATACACCACGGCAGGGAACTCCTTATCCGTTGTAGTATATTTTAGTTGAGCCTCGGTCATTGTCTTGCTAGCATAGTGAATAGGCAAGAAGTGCTTTTCGTGTCGTTGCCCCAATACGGACCCTATTGCATAGTCACTAGCATCACACATGAGCTCAAAGGGGAGGTTCCAATTGGGAGCAACAAGAATGGGAGCTTCGGTAAGTTTCCTCTTAAGGATTTCAAAGGCTCGTACACAATCTTCGTCAAAGACAAAACATGCCTCTTTTTCAAGAAGATGTGTAATAGGTCGAGAGATCTTTGAAAAATACTTGATGAATCGACGATAAAAGCCCGCGTGGCCTAGGAAACTCCTAACTCCCTTAACGGTTTTGGGATGAGGTAATTTGGCGATGACGTCTACCTTAGCTTGATCTACCTCAATCCCCGCTTTCGAGAACTTGTGCCCTAAGACGATTCCACTTTTAACCATAAAATGACATTTTTCCCAATTGAGCACAAGGTTGGTTTCCTCACAAAGTTTCAACATTCTCTCGAGATTCGACAAACACGAAGTGAATGAATTACCAAACACGGAAAAGTCATCCATAAAGACTTCCATTGTCTTCTCGATCATATCATGAAAAATAGCCATCATGCACCTTTGAAAGGTTCCCGGTGCATTACAAAGTCCGAATGGCATTCTACGATAGGCAAACGTTCCATATGGACATGTAAACGTAGTTTTTTTGTTGATCACGAGGATCGATGGGAATTTGGAAGTAACCGGAAAAACCATCTAAAAAGCAATAGAAATCGTTTCCCGCAAAACGCTCCAACATTTGGTCCATGAAGGGCAAGGGAATATGGTCTTTATGAGTGGCTTCATTCAACTTACGATAGTCAATGCACACTCTCCATCCGGTCACGAGTGTAGTGGGAATTAACTCGTTGGCATCGTTTGGCACAACGGTCATTCCTCCCTTTTTAGAGACACAATGAATAGGACTCACCCAAGGGCTATCGGAAATAGGGTAAATCATTCCCGCGTCAAGTAGTTTTAGGACTTCCTTTTTAATGACGTCGTGAATTTTGGTGTTCACCATCCTTTGACATTGGATTGCGGGCTTTTAATCCTCTAAGATTTTGTGGGTACAAAATTTGGGATCGATCCCCTTAATGCCGGATAACTTCCACGCAATTGCCCCTTTGTGATCCTTTAGAACATCGACAAGTGTGGTTTTTTCATCATCCGAAAGTTCCTTCGCAATAATAACTGGCAACTTGTCGCCCTCCTCCAAAAAGACATATTCGAGATGAGGAGGTAAATATTTCAACTCGAGGATAGGTGGTTCCTCAATTGAAGATTTAGGCTCGATACTCATAACCTCCTCGGGTGGAGGAAATGGGAAATCGTTATGAAAATCCTTGATAATCGAGAAGTCCTCATCGTTGTCGAGGTTTTCGTTACAAGTACGTGGAACATCGAATTCTTCCAACGTAAAACCACCACCTTCAAATGGAGTGAAGGTTGGTGTCGAGTTATCAAGGATGGGATCTAACATAGTGGGATTGCCACTATTTTCATAATCACCAAAACCTAGAACTTCTTGTGAAAATTCCTCGCAAACCACGTCAATCATATCAACGAGGTTTACGGTTGCAACGGAATAAACATGAGAAATTTGAGAGTTTTGAGTTGCGTTTATAACAAGTTCCTCGTCGTTGAAACGTAAGGTGATCTTTCTAGCATGAACATCAATCTAAGCAATAGACGTATCTAAAAACGAACGACCTAAAATGAGAGGAACTTGAGGATCCGTGGGAATATCGACAACGATAAAGTCTACCGCATAATAGAACTTTCCCACTTTTACAAAAACGTCTTCCGCCAATCCACATGCGGGAATCGTGGAATGGTCGGCCAACTCAATAGACATTAGTGAAGGAGTAAGATTAGGAAGATTGAGCGACTTGAAGATTACAAGTGGCATCAAGTTAATGCTAGCGTCAAGATCGGCCAAGGCATATCATTCTTCCATATCTTGGATTGCACAAGGGATCAAAAATTTACCAGGATCACCGACTTTTTGAGGTATGCGATTAAGATAAACCGATGAACAACTAGACAATTGATGCAATTTCTCCTTGTTGTTCAACATACTCTTAAAGTTAGCGGCAAATCGTGGCATCATGACCAAAGCATCGGCGAAACTCACATTAAAGTGCAAATCACGAAACATTTTCATAAAAAGCTCAAATTGGTAATTGTCGCGCTCTTGACGTTTCTCCTTTCTAAGTCTCGATGGATATGGCAAAGGTGGTGTGGGTTGAGGCATAGGAATAGCCTTTGGAATCTCGGGTTCCAATGTTGGTAATGGGTCAACCGTAGGTGTGGCATGAGCGGTACTTCGTGGGATTGGGACATGCTCCTTTTGGACCACCACCTCGGGTTCTTCCTCAATTGCTTCCTCCGTAGGAGCAATTGGTTGAGGAGTCGGTTCCTTAAGTGTCTTACCACTACGTGTGGTAATCACTTTCATCTCACCCTTAGGGTTTGATACGGTGTTGGTAGGAAGACTACTCGAAGACGGTTTGCACATAATTGCCTCAAACATAGATGAAATTTTGTCCTCAAACATGGATTGCCTCTTCTCGGCTTTAATCATCTCTTGCTTATGTTCATGTTGCCCTTGTTCCATTTTTTGTTGGTTTTGTTGTAACCTAGTTACATTCCCTCCCATTTTGTTTGTATGGATTTTAAGCTCATTTGCTAACTCATTTTTCAACTCTTTCATCAAGTCGTTCTTAAACTCGGATCGTAGGCTAATGATATCTCATTGATTGTTGTCAAACCTAGCATCGTTCCCATTAGCGTATTCAACAAATTCATTTGGAAGATCTTTCAACGTTTGCAAACTTTTGTTGTTGTTTTGAAAATCATTTTGATTTTTGTTTGAAACTTGATTATTAGCCCCTTGATTACCATAGTTTCCCTTGTTGTAATTGTTTTTGAAACCAACTTGATTGTTGCGATAGTTGTTGTTAGCATTTTGATTTGAAACAAAACCCGGTGGAGTCAATTGATTAGAGCGGGTAACTTGACCGTTTTGGTTGTAAGTTCCCGTGGCTGAGTAGGCACTCGAAGTGTTACCACTGTTGGTAATGCACTCGGAGAAATCATGACCTCCACCACAATACATGCATGAAACCTCAACCGCTTTAGCCGTAGCGGGAGCACTTGGTTCTCCAACTTTGAACTCAATCAAAAGACCTTTAAGCTTATCAAAGATTTTGTTTTCCAACTTCACCTCAATTTGGCAAGCATCGATGGTAGTAGACAAAGAAGGTGAAGCCGAAGACGAAGCCTTACGAACACTAGACGTGCTACGAGGACTATACACCTTAGATCTATTCTCAATTATCACCAAAGCTTCCTCAACCGTTTTACACAAAAAACTAGCACCCGCGGCGGCATTAAGGTAATCCCTTTCATGATCATTAATTCCATTGTAAAACGTGTCAATTTGATGCAAGTCGGAAAAACCATGATGAGGACATTCATGTAACATTTCCTTAAACCTATTCCAAGCCGTTGAAAAACTTTCATTAAATTCTTGTGAAAATTTTGAAATCTCGTTTTTCAAGTGCGTAGTCTTAGAGGGCGGAAAAAATTGGTTCAGAAACTTAGACACGAGATCCTTCCACGTCAATATAGAATTGGGTGGCTCTTTCTCTAACCAAATTTTAGCGGGCCCCGCTAAGGAATACGGAAAAAGCATCATCTTAATCGAGTCATTAGCAACATCCTTAAACTTGCAAGTGGCGGTAAGACGATTGAATTGGCAGATATGGTTGTGCGGGTTGTCCTTCTCATCACCACGGAATTTGTTGTTTTGGATCAACGACAACAAACCCGTTTTCACCTCAAAATTCTCAGCAAGGATAGTGGGAATCACAATAGCCTCTCCATAACCCTCGGTGGGTGCTTGAAGTAACTCTATCATAGTTCGATTCGCCATGGTTGGTTCTTCTCTTATAATGGGTTCGTCAATAGGAGACTCCTCACTAGAAAGATTAGGAGTAGGTGTTGACTCCTTTCGGTTTTTCGTTTACGTGCACGTCTTGCTTGGTTGTGGGTTTGCATAAACGTCACGTACAACGAGGGGATGAGCAAAGAAGATTCTTTTTGGTGTTTTGTATTTTTCCAATTTTTTTGTGGTTTTTGATTGTTTTTACTTTTTTTTGGATTTTTGTGATTGTATTAAGTAGACCAAAATCTACAAATCTCCTCCTTAATCAAATCTCTTGATTAAAGAAGCCTCAAGGAATAAAAACGATCACGTGAAGTGAACGCCTTCGATGACTTTAGAACGTTGGTGGAACACCAAAACGTTCAAGAGGGTTTAATCAAATGAAATCTAGAAAGTATATATGATACTTAATAGTACTTTGGGCGGCAAAACCCTCGATTAGCTCTCAAAATCAAATACTCACAAGCAAGCGGGGAAACGAGGCGGAGCGAAGCACTTAAGAGCCTTTTTACTTAGGATATATTTTATAATATCCGCCTTATACCCACCTTATAGTTTGTATTTTCAAAATCGAGCTTCACGAAAGTATTTATCTATTTTTGCCTTTTCTTTCTTGTTTGAGATTCGAATACAATGATTGCGTAATGACCTCCCAATCAAGGTTGTGTTTTCACACTTTTGGAGTACTTGTGAATTTATTGTTCTACGTATACAATATAGTAATAGTATTCACACAAAAAAACGAAAAACCGATAATACGTATTAGTAGAGTGCTACTAATACAATAGATATTATGGCTATATATAAAAACAACAATTGCCAAATCAAAACACAACACGCCTCCCCGGCAGCGGCGCCAAAATGATGGTTGAGTTTTTACATCTTTTAGGAAAAAGAGCGTAATTAGGGTAAGTACGACGATTTAGGAAAATCGTGCACAAATGACCCAAAGTGGGGATCGTTCTCAAGGAGGCTTGGTGTGTGTGTAATGAAATGATTAATTATGTGATTATATGATTATGAGAAAGAAAATAGAAATTAGGTAAGAAGAGAATGACGGTTACGATGACGATTTAAACTAAAACGAAAAGGTCGTACACGTAAAACCGTAAAAAGCACCAAAATTAAAAATTTACCCTAAAAATTCCTAAAAAATTGCAATAAATCCTAAATAATGTATTAAGAGTTTACAAAAAATTCAAAAATCACCCAAACCTTTTATTTAATTAAATAATGATTTTTAATGCTAATTAAAGCCCTAAAAATCAATTTAATTAACAAAAAGCCCAAAATGAGTTTTATCACTTTGTAAACGACCTAACTTAAATTAAAACTATTTTTGAAAATTTTAAAATTAACTAAAACTATTTAAAAACAATTAAAAACTATTAAAACTTAAAATAATTATAAAAATTAATCTAAACACAATAAAAATATTCTAAAAGTTGTAAAATTCCTAACTTTATGTATTTAACCTAAGAAAAATATAAAAACTTGAAAAATCTAAATTTTAATTTTTAATAATAAAATAATAATAAAATAATATTAAAAATCCAAAATTTATAAAAAAATCTAAAAACTTGCAAACTAGCTTAATTTAACCTAAATAAACAGAAAATGAAGTTGAAATTACAAAATACCCCTAATGGGCCTAGAAATGGGCTAAAAGTCAAAACAGACCCCTTAATGGGCTCAAATAGGCCCAATAAGAAAAATGTTGTCCAATTAAGCCCAAAAGCTCCTATCTAAATCAAAATTTGATTTTAAACACAACTTTTCAAAGGCCCAAAAGCTGAAAATGTGAAATAAGCTGACTTATACCAAACAGCTTATTCTTAATGGGCTTTTTGGCCCATTAAGCTATAAGTTGATGCCATAAGCTCAAATTAGACACACAACCTTCTTTTGAGTTGCTTAAGACTTCTGTAAAAAGAAATTTGAAATAAGCCAAAGGAATAAGCCTGAAAATGCAAAAAGCAATCTACAGAAAACGACAAAATAGTCGTTTTTGAGTTCTAGGCTATCCCAAGAGCTTATTCAAGTTTCTAAAGCTTTTAAATGACTTAAATAAGCTTAATCAACAAAAAGTTTTCAAATAAGTTCACTCAATAAGATGAAATAAGCAAATAAGCACTTATGAAAAAGTCAAATAAGTTGGTTTTCTAGCAAAAAGTCAAAGTCAAAGTCTAATAAGCTCCAGTTCAATCAAATCGGTCAAATAATGAAGATCTATCACAAAAAATAAGTTATTGCAGGTCTGGATAAGCCAAAATGGCTTATTGATAAGCTAACTGAAAAATTGCACTAGCAGGGGCTAGTTTTGGGTGTTGAGCAGTGGAAACTTTTTCCACTGCTTGACTTGTTGACTTTTTTGTCTTTAGTGACTTTTTTGGAGATTCAAGTTTCACAAAGGCACCTAAATGATCAGTGGATCATAAGGAGTCAATCACAACAAAGAAATCACCAATAGCCAATTAGTACAGTTTAATCAATCAATCACCAGATATGCACCAGTCATGAACAAATAAGCAGTTGAGGTTCAATAAGCACTTATAGCACAATTCAGCCAGCCAAACTTAACTAAATGCATACACAAGAAATAAAAAACTTAAATAAGCAAGTCTAAACGGGTTTCATTTACTGATTCAAAGTATTGAGCAAGATTCAAGCACTTAAAGTTACTGATGAACACTAAACAAGCAGTTTTTACTTTTGCTGATGCAATTGACCAACAAGCTATATTCAATCACTCAGATCTATCACATATGTTATATTGATGATGTTTTAACAACTTTTAACCCTAAGCATGCATAAATTCTAGATTTTAACAAAATCTTAGGACAAAATCAGTCAAACTCAACAAGATATAGCACAATGTATGATTCAAGGTTTCAAACCCAAAAACTTGCAGCAATATGCACTCAACCAAGTATATAACATATGCCAAGCAAATACACAAACTTCTAACCACTCAATAACAACTTATGATTCAAGAAGGTAATCCTAAACACCCTTTTAACTTTTCAAATTAATATTTTCAAAGCAAAAATGCATTCCAAGGTTACCCAAGCCCAAATCAACACAACAACAGATGAGATATATAGATTAGCACAAGAACACAAGTCACACACAAGTATCACCAAAAAATCAAGATTTTAACAGATTTTGGGATTAAGAATGCAAACCTCATGGATGTACACCCACACCCATGAATTGTGAGCTTATGTACTAGCAAGAACAAGTACATGCTTCCACAACAAAGCCTGCTAAGATTCAACAAGGTTAGAAGCAAAATATCAAAAACAGAAAGGTTAAAAAGCATTGATTAATGCAACTCTTGTACTCCACACTTGATTATCCCCAAGTTATAGGCTTCACCACACCTTGATAACTCAATATCAGGATGCTATGATCAGCTTTATAGCCCAAGAATTCCAAGATGAAACAAGAAACTTAGCAAAATATCAAGCTTGAAGGAAAATGTACAAACTTTTGCACACTCCTTAAAAACAAGTTTTGAGATTCAAGATAAGCAAACAAGTAACAATAATAAGCAGTAAACAACAATGGCACTTGATTTTTCTTCAAAGATTCAAACACATTTCATTAAACTGAAAATGGATTTACAGAATATTGAATAAAGGAAAATTCAAGAGCAAAAGATAATGTTCTAAGTCCTATGCCTTATATAGGCTTACAATGAACTAGTGCAAGGCTAAAAAACATAAACCCTAATATAGTGAAGTCCCCATTATGCCCTTTGAAGATTTTAAACTTTGAAGATCATGTGACTCTTTCTTGTTTGTTTGTGGAGCCGGCATGGTGAAAACATGATCAAATGGTGTAAAATAAGCTTAGGATGTAAGCTGGAATCTCACACGTTGGATGACTGGCCTCTTTTGGCAGTTTCTTCTTTGTTGCAGCAGGGGAATCTCTTGTGGGACAAGGGAGTGATGTGGCAACTATTTTCAAGGTTGGGTTATGATTAAGGCATGCTTAATCATAAATCTAGAAGGTTTGGTGGGTTAATTGTTACACAATTACGAAAACCCAATTTTCATAAGAACACTTAAAAACAGCTCCTTTGATCTTTGTTTTGGGTTTAGGGGGTGTTTAGCGCCAGTTTATAATATTAATTAACTTTTGAAAAGTTAGTTAATAATAAACGGTGAGTGGAGGGTGATCTGGAGGAAGGGGCAAATCTGATTGGTTGATGTGGGTGAGTGGGGCACGTGGCGTGCAAGGGTTGGTTAAGGTATGTAAGGGTGTCGGCCAGCTTCAGCCCTTCTTCTTCTTTTCTTCTTTCACTTTGTAAATAATGCACCAAAATCGGTTTTCCTTTGTAAGTGAAGTTTCCAACTTCACACTTTTGCCCCAAATACTTTTCCAAAGTATTTTCAGGGGTATTTCTTACCATTTTGTGATTCTTGAAGGACTGATTTGGTATTTTCTTGATAGATAATGGTCTTGACTTGTATATTTGACATTTTGGAGGACTAAAATTGCTAAGTCATGATTAATGAGGGACCATTTTTGCCATTTCTTCAAAGTCAAGGGTCCTTTTGGTAATTTTGATATTTTCAAAGGACCAAATTTTTAATTCTTGAAACTTGGAGTCCTTCTTTGTATGTTTGACTTTGAGGAGGATAAATATTGACATTTTAGTTTTGTTGAGGGACTAAAATTGCCAATTCTTCAAAGTGGAGGGCCCTTTTTGCAATATTGACAAACTTTAGGGACCAATCTTGTAATTATGAGGATACAAGGGTATAAAGTGTTAATTCTTCAATATTGGAGGACCCTTCTTCATAAATCTTCAAATCTTCAAGGGTTTTCTTTGGAAAATTCTTCATTAGAGCTTGGTTCAATGTGCGGCTTCGTTTCTCGTGTTCGTTTTTGCATGATTCTTGTGATCTTTTGTCATTTTCTTAATATCCGTACCTAAAATACACAAGCAACAAACACAAGCATATATTTGGGTATTTTCATGATATTTAATGCATTTTAAGCCCTTTATGGACTGTAAAACCCGCATGCTTTTACCATGAATAGTGCCCATAAGATCGTACGTCCTAGATTAAAACTTACCTTATTTAGTATTGATCACATTCATGTGCTAATAATCAAGCAAGTGCATACGTGTATGACATGACAAGTATCGATTACGTACGAACTCATGATAAACAGTTAATAAATATGTCACGTGAACATAATTAAATCATGATCACCATTTAAGATACGAACTAAAATAATTACGTAAATACATATAATATAATTACGAGCGTTAAGATTACGATAAACGACATGATAAAATAAACAGAAACACTTTAAACACGAACACGTTTAACCACGAACGCACGAGACATCGGGACAAGAGAAAGGTACGGGTACCCCATGTGGGGCCCCCATACCCACGGCACAAAAACCAAGAAATGGGCTAAGCCCATCAAGTTTACATGAAAGGGGGGTAAAGGGTAAAAACTATTTTTCATTTTCACTTTTCAAGAAAGAAAACATAAACCCTAAAAGATTTTCTTCTCCTCCTCTTTGTTCCTCCTTGGGCCGCCACCTATAACACCACCATAGGAGGGTGTTGTTGATTTTTGACATTAAAAACAAGTGCTAGAAACCGTGTTTGTTCATCCCCTTTCAAGCTACGTATTGGTATATCATTCTAAACCCTTCTTTTTAATTCTTTTTAATCTTTGATTATTTTCATGAACATGTTATTATTATTCTTAATAAAACATGATAATTAAACATTGATCTAACATGTTTTGGGGTAAATTAAAATCAAAGAATGATATAAAAAGGGTGTTTGTTTTAGCCGCCTAGCAAAACAAACCCGAGGGGGGTTTGGTTTGCTTATTGCCGCCACCACCAAGACCATTTTTGGTCTTGGTTGGTGCTTGTGGGACCCACGGCAGCAAGGGGGCACACGTACCCCGAGTTTGGCTCAAGGTACGGTGTCGAATTCATGCCCGATTCATGGTTCGTTGGTTAAATCATGATCTATGCTACATGTTAATTTTATGAATTATGAACTTAGGATATAAATTAATTAATAACATGAGATATTAATTAAATCATGACTTAGGTTATTTTAATTATTAATTAACATGATATTAATTTAACCTAAGTATTTTATGTTATAAGTTATAATTAATTAATTATTTAAAACATGCCTATAATTAATTAATTTAGACATGACTTAGGTTATATTATTAATAATAATAATACACATTTTAACCTAAGTATCTTATTTCATTTTAATTAAAACATGTTATACTTTAATTAAAATGCTTAACCTATAGTTTAATTAAAATACATGAAATAATAATTAAACTATATACTATATCATATGACTTAAGAAATAAGCTTATAAACACGTAGACTTATATGTTAGCTTATGTAACCAGCTTAATTCTAAATATGGAAACTTCTATTTATAGAAACTTAATTAAATAAGGCAACTAATCTATTAATGGAAACCTTCTATATATGGAAATTTATCTATTTCAGGCAGTTAATCTAATAATGGGAACCTTCTATATATGGAAACTTATTTAATTAAGGCAGCTGATCTATTTTTGGAAACTTTCTATTTTTAGAAACTAATCTATTTTTAGCAGTAAATTCTATTTTAGGAAACTTTCTATTTTTGGAAACTTTCTATTTTTGGTAACTTTCTATTTTTGGAAACTTTCTATTTTTGGAAACTTTCTATTTTTGGAAACTTTCTATTTTTGGAAACTTTCTATTTTTGGAAACTTTCTATTTTTGGAAACCTGCTATTTTTGGAAAGTTACTTATTATTACACAGTAAGTATAATAATACATGAAATACCAGTAATACTTAAACAGATTAATTAGAATACAAGATAAACACAGTTTAAGGCTTTAAACAGTAAACCATGATCTAAAACATACAAAGTAAGCTAAGACGAGACATAAAAACCCAGTACGTAATCAGTGAATCGATACTTATACACGTGTGTATTCATGTAGCGTTAGTGATCCAGAAGTAGGAGTCTTTCTTCCATTCATTCACTGGACTTGAGGTACGGATTCCCGTCCTTTCAGTATGGACATTCTTTCCTTATTAGGATTTCCCCGTATGCAGCCAACTGTTTTCCCCAGTATTTGTTTTATTGTTTTGAACTGCTTATGTTTAATTAGCATAATCTATTGCCATATACAAGCATGACCAGTTTCACCTAGTTATGGAGGCACCATAACCATAACATTGGAGGCACCAATGTTATGACTTCCCCACGGCGGAGTGATTGCTCATGGCGTCCCTTTTCAGTTTTGGCCATATTATTATATCAGGTGGGGCGTATGGGTGCATCCTAGTTACATGTTTTATTCAGTATATCATGGTGAATGTGGTGGGTGCCTTGCATCCTTCACAAGGAGTTGATCCCTCCTACCCAAACCAGTATATTAATTAGAGGCATCCCCTCTAATCAGCATGATGAGGTCACCCCTCCAAGTATTCATGCACGTGACCTTTTCATGACCTATATGGGCTATGGTATATTTATGTTAAAACAGTTTTTATAAGATAAACATAAGGCTTTTCAAACTATAAAACCAGTTTTCTTAATACTTAACCAGTTTACTCAGAACTTAGTCTTCCGCTGTTATATGTTACATGCTTATCCTATTTCATGCTATATTGTGCATCCGTGCACTGAGCGTCTTGCTCAGCCGTTTTCCTTTTCATGTTCCCAAAACGGCAGGTACTCAGGGACGCTCGTAGATCTCAAACGTACGTGCATATGGATTGGAAGCTTTACTGTCTTTCTTTACTTTATGCATTTCCTTTACTTTGATACAGTTGCTATGGACATTGTTTCGTCCTTTCCCTTTACAGTATTTATGTTTGTGTGTGATGAGCTCTACTTTGGGGTTACCGATGTTTGATTCCGATATTTCCCTTTTATGGTCAAATAATGCTTAGACATTTATCCTTGTATGCTTTGATGACACGCCATGATTATGCGTAATATTCCATTTCCAAAATGGGGTGTTACAATTATGGTATCAGAGCCAAGGTTTCGACCTGTAGGCTCTCAAATATGACCTGTGATCAGTGGGTAGTCACTACGGTCTTCCTAGAACTGAGAGTTGTTTTCATGCATTCATCATTTTTAAGCATACTTATACATGTCATTGTTACAGGTTTTTTGACTAAGTAATGGTTGGTACAGTACTGGCCCTATTTAGTCGCATGTGTTTTATCGAAACTTTTAGATTTGGGACCGACCCATAGGCGTCCCCTCGATATGTCTTTTATTTTGAGTGAACTGACCAGAGGCGTTCACTCTCGAACATCAAAAGTTTTCATAAAACTGCATCATGCATTCATACAAAGATTTTCTTGCATAAAATTTTTCTCGTGAAATTTTTGGTATAAATTTTTTTTCATGTATATATATAATACATATTTTATGTTTTGAACTGTTAATCATATGTTTTATGTTATACTGTCAGATGGTTCTCACACGCGAGCAAGAGCAGCTCAATGCTGCAATTCAGGCTGCCATGCAAGCCTTGCTTCCTCAACTGAGGAATGACATTCGTGCTGAAGTCCAAGCTGCCAACAATCAGCAGCACAATCAGCCACCTCCTCCTCCTCCCCCAGTGACACTAGCAGTGTGGTTGGAAAGATTCAACAAGCTTCGTCCTAGAGCTTTTGAAAAGACTGATAGCCCCAGCGATGCGAAAAGCTGGTTGACTCACATTGAGAAGATTTTCAATGCTATGGGATGTGACCCCGCATTCAAGGCGAGATTGGCATGCTACCGGTTTGAAGGCGATGTACTCAACTGGTGGCTAGCCTTGACGCAGTCAGAAGGAGGTGATGAATGGGTCGCTGGTTTGACATGGGCCCAATTCAAGGAGAGAGTGATGGAGCAGTTCTTTCCCAAGGCAGAGCAGGACAAACTCAAGCGAGAGTACCATGGGATACGTCAGAGAGCGGGCGAGAATAGCAACGAATTCATGTAGCGCTTTCTTCGCTTAGCTGGTTTTCTGGGAGCAGCAGCTGGTACTCCTGAGGAGCAGGCACACCACTTTAGGTGGGCACTTCGCACCTCGGTCGCGAACAATCTGGTATGTGCTACGTTCAATACAGTAGCACAAGTGGCCGACGCAGCAAGGAAGCTTGAGATGTTGCAGGAACGAGATGAGTTCGGGGAAGCTGAAAGACCCGACAAGAGGTAAACATTTCGTGTTCTATCGATAACCAGACCCCATCCTATCATTATATGTTCTATAATCATCTCTTAAACTGTATCTTCCAGGCAGAAAACTGGGGACCGGTCTCAGCCGGCTACTCAGCAGCAGCCTAATCAGCCCAGAGGAAACGGTCACACTAACGACCGTTCTGTTGTGGAAAGGCGCAGCGGTAATGATAATTACCGTAACAATGCGGGAAACTCCAACAACAGCAGGTCCTACTATTTACGCATCTTCTCATGATTTCATGATTTATCTCTCATGCTGACTCTATATTAATCTCTACCAGGAACCACGGTAACGGGAAGGACCAGAACCACAGGGGTTCTCAGCCTAACCGTTCAGCTAACACTGGTAAACATCTTATGACGCATACGTCTTATACTCGTGCATATACTTTATTTTAACACATTTTGTCATCAGCAGGCCCTCAGCAAGCAAGGACTCCTGCTGGAGGATTCACTCATCCTCTTTGCAGTAGCCATCGCAGACACCCTGGCCCATGTCGTCGTGATTCTGACGCGTGCTACAAGTGCGGCCTCCCTGGCCATCGTATGAGAGATTGCCGTAAGGGTGAAATGGAGGGTACTTCGGGCCATGCTGATACTAAACCGCCTCCTACCACTGGGCGTGTCTACACGACATCGCGCGATCAGGCAAACAAATCTACAGGTACCATTACTGGAATTTTGTATATGTACGGCCAAGCTGCATGTGTTCTTTTCGACACGGGTGCCACTCATTCAGTTATTTCCACTACATATGCTAAGAACATCAGGACACTTCCCTTGCCATTAGAGAATCGGCTTACCATTTCCACGCCTTTGAGGGACTCTGTATTAATAACTCATGTATACAAGAGTCTTCCTCTAGAGTTTGATGATAAAGTTCGTGCAGTAGATGCACTTCCCCTAGACATGATTGAGTTCGATATGATTCTCGGCATGGACTGGCTATCCAAGCACCATGCTACCATAGACTGCCACTCATATCGGGTGATCTTTGGCGATATTAATGCACCAGAGTACATTCATAACGGGTTCATACCCGGACAGTCTGTACAAGTCATATCTACCTTGCAAGCACGTGCATTACTGTCACATGGCTGCGAAGGTTATCTAGCTACGGTTCATGACATGGATGCTGAATCCCCATCGATTCCAGGATCAACCAGTAGTTTCGGAATTTCAAGACGTCTTCCCAGCTGAACTTCCAGGCATACCACCTGCACGAGAAGTGGAGTTCAATATAGACCTTGTTCCAGGAGCTGAGCCAATCTCTAAGGCTCCGTATCGTATGGCTCCCATAGAGCTAAAAGAACTGAAGGACCAACTACAGGAACTTCTTGAACGAGGGTCCATTAGACCAAGCGCATCTCCATGGGGCGCACCGGTCTTGTTCGTTAAGAAGAAGGACGGCAGCATGCGACTTTGCATTGACTACCGTGAACTTAATAAGATTACCATCCGCAATAGATATCCACTGCCACGTATAGATGATCTGTTTGACCAACTTCAAGGAGCCAAACACTTCTCGAAGATCGATCTAAGGTCAGGCTACCATCAGCTAAGGGTTAAAGAGCAGGATATTGCCAAGACTGCTTTTCGTACCCGCTATGGCCATTATGAGTTTGTGGTCATGCCATTCGGCCTGACTAACGCTCCAGCAGTATTCATGGATCTGATGAACAGAATCTTCCATGAATTCCTTGATAAGTTTGTCATTGTATTCATCGATGACATCTTGATTTTCTCAAAGTCCACGGAGGAACACGAAGACCATCTCCGTACGGTACTACAGATTCTTCGTCAGAAGCAGCTGTATGCGAAATTCTCCAAGTGTGAGTTCTGGTTAAACAAGGTGGCATTCTTAGGTCACATTGTATCAGCAGAAGGGATCACTATGGACCCATCGAAGGTTGAGGCTATCACTAAATGGCCAAGACCAACGTCAGCGACAGAAGTCCGCAGTTTCTTAGGCTTAGCTGGATATTATCGCAGATTCGTGGAGAACTTTTCCCGCTTGGCACTACCTCTCACCAAACTGATGCGAAAAGGAGAGAAATTCGTCTGGACGGAAGAACGAGAGAAGAGCTTCGAAGACCTAAAGCAGAAGTTAGTATCTGCACCTATTCTTACTCTCCCATCTGGTACAGGTGGATTTCAGATCTATAGCGATGCATCGGGGAAGGGACTGGGCTGTGTTCTCATGCAACATGGGAAAGTGATCGCGTATGCTTCACGGCAGCTTAAGCCCTATAAAGAAAACTATCCTACGCATGACCTGGAACTTGCTGCAGTGGTGTTCGCATTGAAAATATGGAGGCATTACTTATACGGAGAATCATGCGACATTTTCACGGATCACAAGAGCTTGAAGTATATCTTCACACAGCGAGAATTGAACATGAGACAAAGGAGATGGTTGGAACTGTTGAAGGATTATGATATTAACCTACAGTATCATCCCGGGAAGGCTAATGTAGTAGCAGATGCACTCAGCAGAAAGTCCGGAATGATCAACGGCATTGAGATCAAGGAACAAAACATAAGAGACTTGGAGCGGCTAGACATCGAAATCATGGTACGTGGGCAACACGGATACTGGGCCAATCTTAGAGTAGAACCTGAGTTACTGACTAGGATCAAGGAAGAGCAGAAGGATGATGGAGAGATTTGGGAGATAATTCAGAATTTGGAGAAGCAGACAGAATTCAGAATAGACGCAGACGGTATCGTATGGCAGGGCACGAGACTTTGTGTCCCTGACAATCAAGAACTCCGGGAAGCATTGTTAGCTGAAGCTCACAGCTCCCCATTTTCTATACATCCTGGGTCGACAAAAATGTACCATGACATCAGACAGCACTTTTGGTGGAGTGGTATGAAACAGGATGTAGCCACTTATGTCTCCAAATGTCTTACCTGCCAGCAGGTTAAGATTGAACATCAGCGATCGGGCGGTCTCCTTCAACCGTTGGATATTCCAGAGTGGAAGTGGGACAAAATCACCATGGATTTTGTTACCGGTCTTCCGCCTACCAAGAAGAAGCACGATGCTATTTGGGTCATTGTTGATCGACTCACCAAATCAGCTCATTTCTTACCGATACGCAAGGAAGATCCGGTAAGTAAACTCGCAGATACTTACAGAAGGGAGATCATGAGACTCCATGGTACTCCCTCCAGCATCGTCTCAGACAGAGATCCCCGTTTCACGTCGCGATTCTGGAAAGGTCTGCAAAAAGCTTTGGGTACACAACTTAAGCTGAGTACGGCCTTTCATCCTCAAACAGACGGACAGTCGGAGTGAACAATTCAGACATTGGAAGATATGTTAAGGTCGTGTGCGTTGGAATGGACAGGTGATTGGGACGATTACATCTGTTTGGTCGAGTTTGCATATAACAACAGCTGGCACGCAAGTATCAAATGTGCTCCTTTCGAAATGTTGTATGGCAGAAAGTGTCGCGCTCCAACTTGCTGGGATCAAGTGGGAGAGCGAACACTCGAAGGACCAGAGATTATAGAAATGACCAATGAGAAGATCGAAGTAGCTAAGCAGAAGCTGCAGGAAGCACGGTCACGTCAGAAGAGTTACGCCGATAAGCCTCGTAGGGACGTACATTTTAATATGGGAGATCACGTCTTCCTCAAGGTTTCGCCGGCACGTGGTGTTAAACGCTTCGGGATCAAAGGAAAACTCAGTCCTCGTTTCATCGGACCTTTTGATATCATTGAACGAATCGGCGAAGTATCTTATCGATTGGCGTTACCTCCTCAGCTTTCGCACGTGCATAACGTGTTTCATGTGTCCTTACTCAGAGGGTACAATTATCATCCCCTTCACATGGTTCAGTATCCACTGGAACAGATACGTGAAGATCTCACTTTTATAGAAGAACCCGAACGAGTACTCGACAGGCAAGAACGAGTCATGAGAAGGAAGACGATTCCATTCGTCAAAATTCTTTGGAGGGACCATACCGAGCGGGAAGCCACTTGGGAAACAGAGGATTCTATCCGGGCTTCTTACCCTCACTTCATATTTTGAGTTCGAGTATGTTACTTCTTTCCAGTTTACTTTATCTATAATTCGGGGACGAATTATTCTTTTTAGGGGGGAAGAATTGTAAAACCCGCATGCTTTTACCATGAATAGTGCCCATAAGATCGTACGTCCTAGATTAAAACTTACCTTATTTAGTATTGATCACATTCATGTGCTAATAATCAAGCAAGTGCATACGTGTATGACATGACAAGTATCGATTACGTACGAACTCATGATAAACAGTTAATAAATATGTCACGTGAACATAACTAAATCATGATCACCATTTAAGATACGAACTAAAATAATTACGTAAATACATATAATATAATTACGAGCGTTAAGATTACGATAAACGACATGATAAAATAAACAGAAACACTTTAAACACGAACACGTTTAACCACGAACGAACACGAAACATAGGGACACGAGAAAGGTACGGGTACCCCATGTGGGGCCCCCATACCCACGGCACAAAAACAAAGAAATGGGCTAAGCCCATCAAGTTTACATGAAAGGGGGGTAAAGGGTAAAAACTATTTTTCATTTTCACTTTTCAAGAAAGAAAACATAAACCCTAAAAGATTTTCTTCTCCTCCTCCTCTTTGTTCCTCCTTGTGCCGCCACCTATAACACCACCATAGGAGGGTGTTGTTGATTTTTGACATTAAAAACAAGTGCTAGAAACCGTGTTTGTTCATCCCCTTTCAAGCTACGTATTGGTATATCATTCTAAACCCTTCTTTTTAATTCTTTTTAATCTTTGATTATTTTCATGAACATGTTATTATTATTCTTAATAAAACATGATAATTAAACATTGATCTAACATGTTTTGGGGTAAATTAAAATCAAAGAATGATATAGAAAGGGTGTTTGTTTTAGCCGCCTAGCAAAACAAACCCGAGGGGGGTTTGGTTTGCTTATTGCCGCCACCACCAAGACCATTTTTGGTCTTGGTTGGTGCTTGTGGGACCCACGGCAGCAAGGGGGCACACGTACCCCGAGTTTGGCTCGGGGTACGGTGTCGAATTCATGCCCGATTCATGGTTCGTTGGTTAAATCATGATCTATGCTACATGTTAATTTTTATGAATTATGAACTTAGGATATAAATTAATTAATAACATGAGATATTAATTAAATCATGACTTAGGTTATTTTAATTATTAATTAACATGATATTAATTTAACCTAAGTATTTTATGTTATAAGTTATAATTAATTAATTATTTAAAACATGCCTATAATTAATTAATTTAGACATGACTTAGGTTATATTATTAATAATAATAATACACATTTTAACCTAAGTATCTTATTTCATTTTAATTAAAACATGTTATACTTTAATTAAAATGCTTAACCTATAGTTTAATTAAAATACATGAAATAATAATTAAACTATATACTATATCATATGACTTAAGAAATAAGCTTATAAACACGTAGACTTATATGTTAGCTTATGTAACCAGCTTAATTCTAAATATGGAAACTTCTATTTATAGAAACTTAATTAAATAAGGCAACTAATCTATTAATGGAAACCTTCTATATGTGGAAATTTATCTATTTCAGGCAGCTAATCTAATAATGGGAACCTTCTATATATGGACACTTATTTAATTAAGGCAGCTGATCTATTTTTGGAAACTTTCTATTTTTAGAAACTGATCTATTTTTAACAGTAAATTCTATTTTAGGAAACTTTCTATTTTTGGAAACTTTCTATTTTTGGTAACTTTCTGATTTTGGAAACTTTCTATTTTTGGAAACTTTCTATTTTTGGAAACTTTCTATTCTTGGAAACTTTCTATTTTTGGAAACCTGCTATTTTTGGAAAGTTACTTATTATTACACAGTAAGTATAATAATACATGAAATACCAGTAATACTTAAACAGATTAATCAGAATACAAGATAAACACAGTTTAAGGCTTTAAACAGTAAACCATGATCTAAAACATACAAAGTAAGCTAAGATGAGACATAAAAACCCAGTACATAATCAGTGAATCGATACTTATACACGTGTGTATTCATGTAGCGTTAGTGATCCAGAAGTAGGAGTCTTTCTTCCGTTCATTCACTGGACTTGAGGTACGGATTCCCGTCCTTTCAGTATGGACATTCTTTCCTTATTAGGATTTCCCCGTATGCAGCCAACTGTTTTCCCCAGTATTTGTTTTATTGTTTTGAACTGCTTATGTTTAATTAGCATAATATATAGCCATATACAAGCATGACCAGTTTCACCTAGTTATGGAGGTACCATAACCATAACATTGGAGGCACCAATGTTATGACTTCCCCACGGCGGAGTGATTGCTCGTGGCGTCCCTTTTCAGTTTTGGCCATATTATTATATCAGGTGGGGCGTATGGGTGCATCCTAGTTACATGTTTTATTCAGTATATCATGGTGAATGTGGTGTGTGCCTTTCATCCTTCACAAGGAGTTGATCCCTCCTACCCAAACCAGTATATTAATTAGAGGCATCCCCTCTAATCAGCATGATGAGGTCACCCCTCCAAGTATTCATGCACGTGACCTTTTCATGACCTATATGGGCTATGGTATATTTATGTTAAAACAGTTTTCATAAGATAAACATAAGGCTTTTCAAACTATAAAACCAGTTTTCTTAATACTTAACCAGTTTACTCAGAACTTAGTCTTCCGCTGTTATATGTTACATGCTTATCCTATTTCATGCTATATTGTGCATCCGTGCACTGAGCGTCTTGCTCAGCCGTTTTCCTTTTCATGTTCCCAAAACGGCAGGTACTCAGGGACGCTCGTAGATCTTAAACGTACGTGCGTATGGATTGGAAGCTTTACTGTCTTTCTTTACTTTATGCATTTCCTTTACTTTGATACAGTTGCTATGGACATTGTTTCGTCCTTTCCCTTTATAGTATTTATGTTTGTGTGTGATGAGCTCTACTTTGGGGTTACCGATGTTTGATTCCGGTATTTCCCTTTTATGGTCAAATAATGCTTAGACATTTATCCTTGTATGCTTTGATGACACGCCATGATTATGTGTAATATTCCATTTCCAAAATGGGGTGTTACATGGACGATGAGACTATGTATAAAACAGTCTCATCAAGTATCAAAGTATAAAGAAATGCATATAGTAAAGAAGGCTAGGAAGCTTCCAATCCATATGCACGTACACTTAAAGTCTATGAGCATCCTTGAGTACCTGCCGTTTTGGGAACATGAAAAGGAAAACGGCTGAGCATAATGCTCAGTGCATGGATATACAAGTAAAGCATGAATAATATAAGCATATAAGAATGAAGCAGCGGAAAAGACTATGTCCTGAATAACCTGGTTATATCTTATTAAAACTTATTTAATAGTTTGAAAAGCCTTATGTTTATCTTGTAAAAAACTGTGTAACATGTTTACCATTAGCCAATATAGGTCATGAATTATCAACGTGCATGAATACTTGGATGGGTGACCTCGTGATGCAAATTAGAGGGGCTGCCTCTAATTTAATATACTGGTTTAGGTAGGAGGGAGCAACTCCATGTGAAGGATGCAAGGCACACACCACATTCACCTGAATAATCTACCGAAAACATGTAAACTAGGATGCACCCATACGCCCCACATGATAATAATAATAATATGCCCAAAAGCTGAAGGGACGCCATGACTTATCACTTCGTCGTGGTGTAGTCATAACACTGGTGCCTCCAGTGTTACGGTTATGGTACCTCCATAACTAGGTGAAACTGGTCATGCATGTATATGGCTTTAGGTATCTAATTGCACATAAGCAATTCAAAAACATATAAAACATATATTGGGGAAAACAGTTGGCTGCATACGGGGAATCATAATAAGGAAGAATGTCCATACTGAAAGGACTGAGAATCCGTACCTTATGTCCAGTGAACGAAGAAGACGAACGGAAGTGAGTCCTACTTCGGTATCACTAATGCTACATAAATACATACGTGTATAAGTATCTGATTACTGAGTACGTAACTGGTTTTATATAATGTCTTAGCTTGTTTTATATGTTCATGTCATGTTTTACTGATTAAATATTTATACTGTGTTTATCATGTATTCTGTCTATTCTGTTTAAGTCTTTCTTGTATTTCATGTATTATTATACTTGTTGTGTAATAATAAGTAACTTTCTGAAAATAGCAGGTTTCCTAAAATAGAATGTTTCCAAAAATAGAAAGTTTCCAAAAATAGAAAGTTTCCAAAAATAAAAAGTTTCCAAAAATAGAAAGTTTCCAAAAATAGATTTACTGCTTAAAGTAGATAAGTTTCTAAAAATAGAAAGTTTCCATAAATAGATTAGCTGTCTTAATTAAATAAGTTTCTAAAAATAGGAAGTTTCCATAAATAGAAATAAGCTGGATTATTAAGCTAATTATATAAGCTTATGTGTTTACTGATTAATATTCTAAGTCATGTAATTAAATAGTATAGTTTATTAATTATTTCATGTAAATTAAATAAACTATAGGTTAAAGTAGTTAATTAAATATAACATGATTTAATTAAATAAAGGTAAAAATACTTACGTTAAAACATGTATTATTATCTATTAATAATATAACCTAAGTCATGTAAATTTATTAATTATAAGTCATGATTCAATAATTAATTAATTATATAGTCTAATTAAAATGATAATTACCTAGGTTAGAATTCATGTATTAATAATAATATTAATAACCTAAGTCATGTATAAATTAAATTAACCATGTGCATGTTTTAATTAATTTAATTTAATCCTGTAAAAATAATTAACCTTGTAAAATAATTACTTACAAAAATAACCCATGAGCAGAACCCGTGTTTTAATCTAAACATGTCGTGAACCGGATCGGTTTAACCCATGAACCGGCCAACCCAAATGCACCCTTGGTCTTGGCTAGCCGCCGGCTAGCATGAGTTCCCACCGGTTAGCCGGTGTTCCCCCTTGCTGCCGCGGCCTACGTTCCCCCTGCTTTCCTTATTTAGCCACCGGCTTAAGCCGGTGGTGGTTCTTGTTTTAGCCGAGACCCATCCGAGCACCAAACATACCCCCGACATGGTCGGTGTTCCCTTTTTCTCCTGCGGCCGATACACACAACACACACCGAGACCTTGTGGTCTCGAATAGTGCGAATAAAAAACAAGCCGAGACCCCCCCTTGGTCTCGGTTCATGCCTCGACCAAAAACAAACACCCCTTAACCATGATTTATTTTAGCCCCCATGATTAATTACATGATTATTAACTTGTTATTAAATAACTCATGATTGCATGTGTTCTTGATTAAATAAAACATAAAGAAAAAGAGGTTTAAGGATTTACCGATTACGTGGAACAAAGGAGAACAATAACACTAACACACTTGCAAGAAATAAATCACCAAAATAACCAACACACCCTCTTGGTGTGAGTTCTACCCGGCGGCCAAAGGAGACAAGAAGGAGAGAAAAGATTTTTAGGGTTTAGTTTATTTTCTAATATTTTGTTATTATGAAAATAATCTTTTCCCAAATTCTTGTTTTAGTAAAATTGCATGGGCTTGGCAATTTTCTTGTGTTTAGCCGCAGGTAAGGGGCCCCACATGGAGTAACCCGAATGTTTTCTCGTGTCCAATAATAAGTGTGTTCTCGTGTTCGTGTTTTCATGATTTAATAGTTATCGTTCGTGTTTTATTATATTTATTCAAGATCGTAATAAATATACATAAATACGTAATACTAAGCTCGTGATTATTTACGTTCATGATTTCATGTTCGTATGTTCGTGATTATAATTATTATTGAAATAATTATCGTGTCTTAATATGTATTAAATACTTATCGTGATATAACACGTACGTAATACTTGTAAATCTTTTTCGTGAAACGTAAACGTGCTATAAAAGGAAAGTTCTAATCATGTACGTACGATCATAAGGGTACTATTCATGGTAAAAGTATGCGGGTTTTACAACTCTTCCCCCCTAAAAAGAATAATTTGTCCCCGAATTATAGATAAAGTAAATTGGAAAAGAAGAACATACCTGAATTCAAAATATGAAATGAGGGTAAGAAACCCGGATAGACTCCTCTGTTTCCCAAGTGGCTTCCCGCTCCGTATGATACCTCCAAAGGATTTTGACGAATGGAATCGTCTTCCTTCTCATTACTCGTTCTTGTCTGTCAAGAACTCGTTCGGGTTCTTCTATGAAACTTAGATCTTCACGAATCTGTTCTAGTGGATACTGAACCATGTGAAGGGGATGCTACTTGTACCCTCTGAGTAAGGACACATGAAACACATCGTGAACATGATAAAGCTGCAGAGGTAAGGCTAAACGGTCAGATACTTCACCGACTCGTTCACTGAGATCAAACGGTCCGATGAATTGAGGACTGAGCTTCCCTTTGATTCCAAAACGTCTAACACCACGTGCCGGTGAAACCATAAGGAAAACGTGATCTCCACCGTTAAAATGTAAGTCCCTACGATGCTTGTCTATGTAACTCTTCTGACTTGACCGTGCTTCTTGTAGTTTCTGCTTAGCTACTGCGACCTTCTTATTAGTCAACTCTATCATTTCTGGTCCTTCAAGTGTTCGCTCACCAACCTGATCCCAGCAGATTGGGGCGCGACACTTTCTGGCATACAAAATCTCGAAAGGAGCACACTTGATACTTGCGTGCCAACTGTTGTTGTATGCAAACTCCACCAAACAGATATAATCGTCCCAATCACCCGTCCATTCCAACGCACATGACCTCAACATGTCTTCCAACGTCTGAAACGTTCGCTCTGACTGACCGTCTGTTTGAGGATGAAAAGTCGTGCTAAGCTTAAGTTTTGTATCCCAAGCTTTCTGCAGACTTTGCCAAAATCGCGAAGTGAATCGAGGATCTCTGTCCGATACGATGCTGGATGGAGCACCGTGAAGCCTCATGATTTCCCTCCTATATGTATCGGCGAGTTTATTGACCGAATCATCCTTACGGATCGGTAAGAAATGAGCTGATTTGGTAAGTCGATCAACGATAACCCAAATTGCATCGTGCTTCTTCTTTGTCGGCGGAAGACCAATGAAAAAATCCATGGTGATTTTGTCCCACTTCCACTCTAGAATATCTAACGGTTGAAGAAGACCGCCAGATCGCTGATGCTTGATCTTAACCCGCTGGCAGGTAAGACATTTGGAGACGTAAGTAGCAACATCCTGTTTCATACCACTCCACCAAAAGTACTGTTTGTTGTCATGGTACATCTTGGTCGAACCAAGATGAATAGGGAATGGGGAGCTATGAGCCTCAGCTAACAATGCTTCCCGGTGTTCTTGATCATCAGGAACACAAAGTCTCGTGCCCTGCCATAAGATACCATCTGCGTCTACTCTGAATTCTGTCTGCTTCTCCAAATTATGAATTATCGCCCAGATTTCTCCATCATCTTTCTGTGCTTCCTTGATCTTAGAGAGTAACTCGGGTTCTACTCTAAGATTAGCCCAGTAACCATGCTGTCCACGTACCATGATCTCTATGTCTAGTCGCTCCAAGTCTCTTATAATTTCCTCCTTAATTTTAATGCCGTTTTTCATTCCAGACTTTCTGATAAGTGCATCTGCCACTACATTCGCCTTGCCGGGATGATACTGCAGATTAATGTCATAATCCTTCAACAGCTCTAACCATCTCCTTTGTCTCATGTTCAATTCATGTTGAGTGAAGATATACTTCAAGCTCTTGTGGTCCGTGAAAATGTCACATGATTATCCATACAAGTAGTGCCTCCATATCTTCAATGCAAACACGACTGCTGCAAGTTCCAAGTCATGCGTAGGGTAATTTTCCTCATAAGGCTTAAGCTGCCGTGAAGCGTACGCGATCGCTTTCCCATGTTGCATGAGAACACAGCCAAGTCTCTTCGTCGATGCATCACTATAGATCTGAAATCCACCTGTACTAGATGGGAGAGTAAGAATCGGTGCATATACTAACTTCTACTTTAGGTCTTCAAAGCTCTTCTCTCATTCTTCAGTCCAGAAGAATTTCTCCTTTTTCCACATCAGTTTGGTCAATGGTAGTTCTAAGCGTGAAAAGTTCTCCACGAACCTACGGTAGTAACCAGCTAAGCCTAGGAAACTGCGGACTTTAGTCGCTGATGTCGGCCTTGGCCACTTGGTAATAGCCTCAACCTTCGCTGGATCCATCGTGATTCCTTCTGCTGATACAATGTGACCTAAGAATGCCACCTTGTCTAACTAGAACTCACACTTGGAGAACTTAGCATACAGCTGCTTCTGAAGAAGAATCTGTAGTACTATACGAAGATGGTCTTCGTGTTCCTCCTTGGACTTAGAGAATATCAGGATGTCGTTAATGAAGACAATGACGAACTTGTCCAGAAATTCATGGAAGATTCTATTCATCAAATCCATGAACACTACTGGAGCATTGATAAGGCCAAATGGCATGACTACAAATTCGTAGTGGCCATAGCGTGTACGGAAAGTAGTCTTGGCGATGTCCTGCTCCTTAACCCGTAGTTGATGATAGACCGACCTTAGATCAATCTTGGAGAAATGTTTGTCCCCTTGGGGTTGGTCAAACAGATCATCTATACATGGTAGTGGATACCTATTCCTGATGGTAATCTTGTTGAGCTCGCGATAATCTATGCAAAGACACATACTGCCGTCCTTCTTCTTGACGAATAAGACCGGTGCGCCCCATGGAGATGCGTTCGGTTGAATAAAGCCTCGTTCTAGAAGTTCTTGCAATTGATCCTTCAGCTTCTTCAACTCTATGGGAGCCATGCGATAAGGAGCCTTGGAAATCGGCTCAGCTACTGGGACGAGCTCGATATTAAATTTTACTTCACGTGCAGGTGGTATGCCCGGAAGTTCTTCTGGAAATACATCTGGAAATTCTGACACTATCAGCTGATCCTGAATTGATGGGGATTCAGCATCCATGTCATGAACAATAGCTAGATAACCCTCGCAACCATGTGAAAGTAATGCACGTGCTTGCAGGGTTGATATGATTTGTACAGACCTTCCGGGTACGAACCCGTTGTGAATGTACTCTGGTGCATTAACATCACCGAAGATGACTCGATATGAATGGCAGTCTATGGTAGCATGATGCTTGGATAACCAATCCATGCCCAAAATCATGTCAAAATCGTTCATGTCCAGCAGAAGTGCGTCAACAGGACGAATCTTGTCGTCAAACTCTAGGGGAAGGCTCTTGTACACATGGGTTATACGTACAGAGTCTCGTAACGGCGTGGAAATATTCAGTATATTCTCTAGTGGCATGGGGAGTATCCTAACATTCTTGGCATAAGCAGTAGAAATGACCGAGTGAGTAGCACCCGTATCAAACAGAACACATGCAGCTTGACCATACATATACAAGATTCCAGTGATGGTACCTGTAGACTTGTTGGCCTGATCGCGAGATGTCGTGTAAACGCGTCCACTAGTAGGAGGCGGCTTGGTACCAGCATGTCCCGATGTACCCTATATCTCTCCCTTACGGCAATCCTTCATATGATGGCCAGGAAGACCGCACTTGTAGCATGCGTCGCTGTCACGGCGACATGGCCCTGGGTGCCTACGATGGCAACTAGAGCAAAGAGGATGAGTATATCCTCCAGCAGGTGTCCTGGTTGGCTGAGAGCCTGATAAAAACAATATGCATGAGACATGATAATAGGTAGAAAGGACAATGCGTATAATCGTAAGATTGAATACCAGTGATAGCTGGACGGTTAGGTTGTGAACTAGTCTGGTTCTGGTCCCTCCCGTTACCATGATTCCTGGTAGAAGATTTGCTAATGTGTCAGAATTAAGAATTATAACATGTAATCATAAGAAAAATGAGTAAGTATAAGGACCTGCTGCTGTTGGAGTGTCCAGCGTTGTTACGGTAATTATCATTACCGCCACGCCTATCTGTAGTAGAACGGTCGTGAGTCTGACCGTTTCCCTTGGGCTGATTAGGCTGTTGCTGAGTAGCCGGCTGAGACCGGTCCCTAGTCTTCTGCCTGGAAGATACAGTTTAAAGAGATGAAATATTGACATATACTGAAAGAATACGGATTGGTCACCGTTTTAATACGAATGTTTACCTCTTATCGGGTCTCTCTGCTTCCCCGAACTCATCTCTTTCCTGCAGCATCTCCAGCTTACGTGCTGCATCGGCCACTTGTGCTACCGTGTTAAACGTAGCACACACCAAGTTGTTTGTGACCGATGTACGAAGAGCCCAACTAAAGTGGTGTGCTTTCTCTTTAGGAGTACCCACTGCTGCACCAAGGAAACCAGCCAAGCGAAGAAAGCGCTGCATGAACTCGTTTTTATTCTGCCCAGCTCTTTGTCGGATTCCATGGTACTCCCTCTTCAGCTTGTCTTGCTCAGCCTTGGGAAAGAAGTGTCCCATCACCAAATCCCTGAACTGAGCCCAAGTCAAACCAGCCACCCAATTATCACCTCCCTTAGGCTGCTTCAGTGCCATCCACCATGATAGTACATCACCTTCGAATCGGGAGCAAGCCAACCTCAACTTAAAGACGGGGTCACAGCCCATAGCATCGAAGATATTCTCAATGTGAGCCAACCAGCTTTCAACTTCACTGGGGCTATCTGTTCTCTCGAAAGCTCGAGGGCGGAGCTTATTGAATCTCTCCAGCCATGTGACCAATGTTGCTGGAGGAGGAGGAGGTACTGGGTGTTGCTGCTGGTTGTTGGCAGCCTGAACCTCATCCCTGATTTCGTTCCTCGGCTGAGGAAGCATAGCTTGCATTGCAGCTTGGATTGTTGCATTGAGTTGTTTCTGCTCGCGTGTGAGAACCATCTGACAGTATAACATAAAATACATGATTAAAACATAAACTATATACATGAAAAAAAATTATACCAATAAATCATGAGAAAAATTTTATGCTGGAAAAACTAGTACATGAATGCATGATGCAATTTTGTGAAAACTTTTGTATGCGCGAGAGTGCACGCCTATGGTAAGTTCACTCAAAACAAAAGACATGGCGAGCGGACGCCAATGGGTCGGTCTCAAAGTTAAAAGTTTCGAATAAAACACATGCGAGTAAATAGGGCCAGTCATGTACCAACCATTACTTTGTCATAAACCTGCGACAATAACATATATATGTATGCATGAAAATGATGAATGCATGAAAACCGACTGTCAGTTCTAGGAAGACCATAGTGACTACCCACTAATCATAGGTCGTGTTTTGAGAGCCTACAGGTTGAAGCCTTGGCTCTAATACCATAATTGTAACACCTCATTTTGATAAATGGAATGTCACGCGTATGGCGTGTCATCAAAGCATACAAGGATAAATGTACAAAACATTACATGACCATAAAGGAAATACCGGAATCAAACATCGTTACCCCAAAAGTAGAACTCATCACACACAAACATAAGTACTGTAAATGAAAAGGACTAAACAACGTCCATGGAAATGAGTATCAAAGTATAAAGAAATGCATAAAGTAAAGAAGGCTAGGAAGCTTCCAATCCATATGCACGTACGCTTAAAGTCCACGAGCGACCCTGAGTACCTACCGTTTTGGGAACATGAAAAGGAAAACGGCTGAGTATAACGCTCAGTGCATGGATATACAAGTAAAGCATGAATAATATAAGCATATAAGCATAAAGCAGCGGAAAAGACTAAGTCCTGAATAACCTGGTTATATCTTATTAAAACTGGTTTTATAGTTTGAAAAGCCTTATGTTTATCTTGTAAAAAACTGTTTAACATGATTACCATTAGCCAATATAGGTCATGAATTATCAACGTGCATGAATACTTGGAGGGGTGACCTCGTCATGCAAATTAGAGGGGTTGCCTCTAATTTAATATACTGGTTTGGGTAGGAGGGATTAGCTCGTTGTGAAGGATGCAAGGCACACACCACATTCACCTGAATAATCTGCTAAAAACATGTAAACTAGGATGCACCCATACGCCCCACATGATAATAATAATAATATGGCCAAAAGCTGAAGGGACGCCACGAGCTATCACTCCGTCGTGGTGGAGTCATAACACTGGTGCCTCCAGTGTTATGGTTATGGTACCTCCACAACTAGGTGAAACTGGTCATGCATGTATATGGCTTTAGGTATCTAATTAAAAATAAGCAATTCAAAAACATATAAAACATATACTGGGGAAAACAGTTGGCTGCATACAGGGAATCCTAATAAGGAAGAATGTCCATACTGAAAGGACGGAGAATCCGTACCTTGTGTCCAGTGAACGAAGAAGACGAACGGAAGAGAGACCTACTTCGGCATCACTAATGCTAAATAAATACATACGTGTATAAGTATCTGATTACTGAGTACATAACTGGTTTTATATCATGTCTTAGCTTGTTTTATATGTTCATGTCATGTTTTACTGATTAAAGCTTTATACTATGTTTATCATGTATTCTGTCTATTCTGTTTAAGTATTTCTTGTATTTCATGTATTATATTATACTTGTTGTGTAATAATAAGTAACTTTCTAAAAATAGCAGGTTTCCTAAAATAGAAAGTTTCCAAAAATAGAAAGTTTCCAAAAACAGAAAGTTTCCAAAAATAGAAAGTTTCCAAAAATAGAAAGTTTCCAAAAATAGAAAGTTTCCAAAAATAGAACTTTCCAAAAATAGATTAACTGTGCTTAAAATAGATAAGTTTCTAAAAATAGAAAGTTTCCATAAATAGATTAGGTGCCTTAATTAATTAAGTTTCTAAAAATAGAAAGTTTCCAAAAATAGAAATAAGATGGATTATTAAGCTAATTATATAAGCTTAAGTGTTTACTGATTAATATTCTAACTCATGTAATTAAATAGTATAGTTTATTAATTATTTCATGTAAATTAAATAAACTATAGATTAAAGTATTTAATTAAATATAACATGATTTAATTAAATAAAGGTAAAAATACTTAGGTTAAAACATGTATTATTATCTATTAATAATATAACCTAAGTCATGTAAATTACTTAATTATAAGTCATGATTCAATAATTAATTAATTATATAGTCTAATTAAAATGACAATTACTTAGGTTAGAATTCATGTATTAATAATAATATTAATAACCTAAGTCATGTATAAATTAAGTTAACCATGTGCATGTTTTAATTTATTTAATTTAATTTTGTAAAAATAATTAACCTTGTAAAATAAGTACTTGCAAAAATAACCTATGAACCAAACCTGTGTTTTAATCTAAACATGTCGTGAACCAGACCGGCTTAACCCATGAACCGGCCAACGCAAATTCACCCTTGGTCTTGGCTAGCCGCCGGCTAGCATGAGTTCCCACCGGCTAGCCGGTGTTCCCCTTGCTGTCGCGGCCTACGTTCCCCCTGCTTTCCTTATTTAGCCACCGGCTTAAGCTGGTGGTGGTTCTTGTTTTAGCCGAGACCCAGTCGAACACCAAACATACCCCGACATGGTCGGGGTTCCCTTTTTCTCCTGCAGCCGAGACACACAACACACACCGTGACGTTGAGGTCTCGGTTGGTGCGGATCAAAAACAAGCCGAGACCCACCCCCTGGTCTCGTTTCATGCGTCGGCCAAAAACAAACACCCCTTAACAATGATTTATTTTACCCCCTGTAAAACCCGTAAAAATAAGGTCATAATTTAATTATAATTTTCAATTATTTTGAAGTATTTTATAATGTAAAATATTATTATGTTTAACGGTTTAAGTTGAAACCGATATTAAATATTTTATTTTAATATTTTGACGAGCAACGAGGACTACTAGTGATCGCGATACCGACGGATGCCCATAATTTTATATTTTATTATCGATCGTTTCGATATTTAATACTTTCGACGATATCGTTTTAATTACGTATCGAGTCGTTATATTATTATTTTTCGTGTGCGTTTAAACTTTAAAAAAAAAGTATTTTTACGAAACCCGAGTCCCGAAAATATTTGTAAAATTTACTTTTAGTCATTTCCCGCTTTCTAACTAATATTTACATTTTGGACCAAAACTATCACAAATTGGCAAAAACCACCCTACCTACACTATACATAACTTTTCCACTATCTCTCTTTCATTTATAAAAATTTATTTAACCAAAATTTCTTCCTTCCTCCTCCATTTTTCTTTCTTAGCCATACACCCCATCAACACCAATCATCAAAATTTTTGATGATCAACTTTGATCAATCCAAAAACAAAACAAGTCCCATTCCTATTTTTGAAAGGTGATTCTAATGATACCATTTTTACTTACATGCATCAAGTTTTATTTTTTTTATTGTTAGGTGGAGATTTTGATCATGCATATGTTACTAGTGATGATCAAATGATGTTATTGCAATGTTTTTGTTAAAAAGTTGATTTTTAATTTTTGGGTTTTTGATTTTGATGATGATACAAGTGTTAGGATTGGTTTATGGTGATATTAGGATGTTAGGTTGATGATAAAAATGATTGGTTTTGATCAAAAACATGATTTTGTGGGAGATTTTGAAAGGTGATTTTGAGCAGTAGGTTTGAGGCCATTTTCGAGGGTCTTAAGTCTGAATATAGGATGATATGATGGGATTATGTTGTAGAGAATTTCGTTAGCTTCGATTTGATATAAAGTAGGCCTTCCAACTCCAAACGAGGTGGAAGTTACACTAGTTTGATTTTCGTGTACCGGGAGACGAGTGTCGACACAATCCGAAAATTGTCGTCGATATTTGGATCGAATCTCGGGGACTATAAAATGAGTTTCAAAATGAGTCAAGGGCTGTTCTCAGGCTCCAAGTTTAGTATTTTGAGTGTATTTTTAGAATCAAGTGGCGGTTTTACAAATGGAGTTGTTTAGAATGGTCAAAATAGTTTCGTAAGTCAAGGTCGCTAAACTGTCCGGATTTTGTGATTCAAAGATGAGTCGGGCAGGGAACTTTAGAAGTAAAATCTTTTAATGGGCTCTTGGGAGGACTTTCTACATATAGTAAGTGAGTTCTCTGAGTAGTATCATAAAAAGTTGAAATGTCTAAGTATGGGAAAACGGCTTGGACATTTGGTATGTTCCGGCAGATTTTTGTTAAAGGCATAGAACAATAAAATGAATATATAGGAGAGTGTAATAGTATCACTTGTATCGTTTTCTCTCGAGTTTGTCGTGATTTTAGGAGTCGAGTTTTATATTCTTATGTATGGTTTATTTCTCGAGTCTATTATTAATGAACGCACGTCATTTGATAGGTTGCGGTTCTCGTGTTTGAAAGGCATCATCTATCGTCGGCGATCGTCTCATTACCACTATTGGCTAAGGTGAGTCTATAGCCTCGCTTTATACTAGTTATTAAATAATTTTAAACCCGCGAGGGGGAATACATGTTTTTATAAACTTAGAACACAAGATTTCTATGGTATGCTTTGTCCCTCTATGAATGGACCCGTGGTTGCCTTTATATTGCATTAAGTGATTGCCTTTGTTAAAACCTCAATTTTGGACCGTTAATTAACCTATGATGGGTTAACCGCTAGTACAATTAATAGATCTATGGGGGAAGCCGCCCCGGTTCAGTTTTTGTGGACTTGTCATAGAAGCTTAGGCCCGACCTCCACACTGTTTGAGCATATTGTATTAAGAAGTCAGGTATACGGCAATGTACCAATAATCTGGAGGTAACCGACAATTAATAAATCTCTCATCTTATTAGACTGATATGGGAGTGTCTAAGGGCTCGGTTCCATGAGCTTATTGCAATTTATGCTATATACAATTATCATTGTTGATGCAAATTATTATTTGATGCTTATAAGCATGCCACAAACTTAAAATCTTTGCTTGTGTTCAAATTGATTACATAAACCTATAGATTCACTCGGCATTTTTGCTGAGGTTTTACTCACATGTATTTCAGGTAATCAGGAAGGGTGAAGCTTGGAAGCCACGGGAATGAATGTTATGCACTACTTTGCAATATAAACTCTTTGAATATTTTTCGTTCCTTTTGTTCAAAACAATTTAAATCTTTTTTTTTGTTGTACTTTGGTTACGATGTCTTGGGACTACGCTACTCTGATAAATGTTTTGGGAACGATAAATCTAAAACGTCTCTTTTCGAGTCGTTCTTTATAAATTATGTGTTGTTGTATCATTGTTTAGCACCCAAAGATGTATTCCGCTGCGTGTAAATTTGGGGGTGTTAAAGATTGGTACCAGAGCCATGAGTTATAGAGAACTAGGTCTTTTTTTTTATAAAAAAAAAAAAAAAAAAAAAAAACTTAACTATAACTGTCAGTTTTTATTTTTCAAAGAGTCAGTGCACATAACTTCGCGTGACTTCAGGTTCAAGCTACTTCTGGGATTACCACTTTAGTATGCGTTATTACGTACCCTTTTATTGTCAAGTATTTATAAATAAATACTATGATCCATTTATGGATATATATTTATATCTAGGATCCCTTTTTCGATATATATTATGTCGTTAAACTTTTCGGTAAAAGTTTATCATTTATTAATGATTAACTTAAATAAATACATTGAATTTTCAAGATCTTTCTGTATTTATTTTTGAAGTATTTAAATTGCTTTTATTGCAAATTTTATATTATGACCTTACATACCTTCATCTACGCGCGTTACTTTCATTGTTTAACCCTTTGTGATATCTATATAGATATCCAAATCGTCTTTCGGCTGTTTGTGTTTAGACGTCTTTTAACGTAATTTCTAGACCATTGTGTAGCTCAATGTGTCCTTGGAATAGACTAACCGCTATTTATTGACATTTATATGTATCGACCCCGAAGTGTATTGTTCACTTATATCTCGGTAACGTCATCGTTAATTTATAAATCATCGTCTAGATTATGGCGCTAGAATTGGAATACGATTTTACTTATATAAAATTGTATCATTTGTTTTTCATTAACCTTCTCGCTCCCGGAGTGTAGCATGTTAATGTTCCATTCTTTTCTTGTTATGTTTTGTGTTTTTGGACAATCGTGGCACCAAGGAGATTTGCCTACATTGCATTTTGGAATCTAAATTACGAACGTTTTTCACCGTCTTGCTTCCTAAATTTCGTGTTGAATACCTTGAAGCATTTTATGTCGTTCATCATGCTATATTTTATTTGATGCTCATTACGAGATTTATTTTTCGTTGTTATAAAATCCACAAGACATGTGTGTATATATGTATATATTTTGAGCCGTTAAGAAGTGTCGAAAAATACACTTTATGCAGAAACTGTAGGGGCAGTATAAACAGGTCAAAACTTAAAAGTAAAACCTGCGTTTTTAAAATAAAATAGTCAAACCTGCACAGAACTTGCAGTGGTATTTTGGTCATTTTACATTGGTTTTCAGGTCTCGGGTAAAACTAGAAAGTCGTTTGAAACGTCGTTTTGCATCAAAATGCTTTAGACTCCGAGTCTTGGAGATGTCGTTTATCGGGTCAATTAATCGGCTCATATTTAAAAGTTAAATCTGATAGAAAATTCAGAACATGAGTTTTAAATGTTTCTAAGCTGTTTTGATTTCATTTGAGATCGTAAAATTTTAACAAATATTATTTTACAACTAACTAATACTAGTTCCATGTGAAAATGATTAAAAATAGAAACATTACAGGATTAGCAATTACCAGATTAATGGTGTAATTTGAAAACGAATAATATATTTTCTTAAAAGCATGTTGTGTCGAGTATCTTATATAGAATACACATGTGGATTGTTTTATTCTTTTCATATATATGACTCTTTTGTCATTCGATATTATTTTTATTTTTCTTTTAACCTTCCACTGATTTGAGTTGAGTTTTGAAGTTTTGCCTTCACATTCTTCGTTGACATTCTTATCGCGTATCTCATGACGTTTTCGTCTAAACCTTATAACCCTTTTGAAAACTTAACAACTTGTAACCATTTCATTGGTTGTTTTATGAGCTACTATTTGCCACTTTTGCAAAACTTTGACTACTTTATACGTTGTCATAATGTCATATTATAAATAAATCTGATATTGTTTTACGATTATTTTCACCAATTATTTTTACTTTGGTCTTATAAAATACTTTTCGTAAGATTAAAAGTTGCTTATTAAGTATCTCACAAATTACTTGTATCCTATAAATTTATAAACTATTTTTAAATTCCATTTTACAGATGGCATGGTTTATATATAAACATAAGAAACGTAATACTTTTCGACGAAACTGAGCACTGCATTGCTATTCCTAAATTATACATGGCCTGATCACCTATGTCTAATTTAGAAGGAGCCATGCTAGGCTGAATAGTAGTCACCTTAAAAATCTTGATAATAATCAACTTTTTACTTGTATTTATGATAAAGATAAATAAAATGAAATAAAGTGAAAAGAAGTTTTGAAAACCTTCATATCTTATGCAAGTAGCGCAATTTCTATGCATCCGCATACGTTTTCTTACCTTTTCTTGAACGAATTACGCGCTTACGAATACGTTTTTACTCGACAATCGTTTTTCCACTTGTTACTTCATTTTGTCTTATAACTGATTTCTTTTGACTATTCGTCTAATTACTGATTGTTGATAAATGACTTGAAAGTCTCGATTTGATTTATCCTTTCTTCTCGTCCAATCTTCTTTATGCGACTGGGTAGATCTTTGGAATGTCTCCTCACGTGAATAAAAAATTATCACTAGAGTGATTTCCGTATATCCGGGATGACGTCCGTCACTCTCGTTTGTCTCGAAATCCACTCTTGTGAACCGTGCTTTGATTTCTCCCTTTAAACACTAACATCGTTCATTCGATTTGTTTTAATTACAAGTGATTATTAGGAATTTTATTTATTAAAATTTTTGTATGGATCTTCTTTCCGATCATATATCGACCACCGCTAAGTTAACGAGCTGATATTGGTGAACCATCGACCGCACTAACCAACTTTGACAACTTGTTTAATCTATTATTTCTTATCGTCATACCATCAATGCCTTTACTTTATTATTCTCTTTAAGAATTCATACGACATTGTTTTGTCCTCTTTTGTACCGTTGATTTCGTACTAATTGTTGACCATTATTTCCATTCGTATTCGTTTGTTATCTTGTCACATTTCGAAACACGAATGTAACCCATATTTATTTTGGAATGATAAACACCTTTATGTATTCCTACAAGGTATTATAAAAATTTTATGGAACTTTTATACATTTTTCCAATGATTCTCAGTTATCGAAATAACCATCACATGTAAAAGGTCAAATTTATACATCATATTTTGTATAACTAAAACTAATGTTAAAAATAAAATTATGTTCTACCTTTTGAACTAATTGACTTATCATACTTTACTTTTAATGTAATGAAATTACCGGTTTAATTTATATTCCTAATAATAATTTAATTTGGAAATTATATCTTCTAATTGTAACCAACAATATGAGTTTAATTTATAAAATTTATGTCATTCTTTCAAAGTTTCTTAAGACAACCCAAATAAATTATGAAGCTATTTAACTTCTATTTTTGATATATCATCCTTATCAAGAAAGTACCTAAATTGAGTTTTAAGGAAATACCAAATCCGGGACAGATAATTGTGACAAACATTATTTTAATATTAATATTTAATTCATTCTTCGCTCTCATTTTCCTAGTATTGTGAATTATTATGTTTTACGGTTACGTGAGTCGAGATCCCTCGTCGATCGTCAACCTTAAATCATTTTACCACATCTTGTCCGTTTATGCGTTTATTGAGTTTATTTTTATATCGTTCTGTTCCTCGTATTGAAGATCACTATTTTATTCTGAGTTTAAAATGAATCTCGGGAAGCAGTGTATAAGAAGAAACGATAAGTGTCACCAGGATTTATGCGTGTACTTGTGGAATGATTGAGGACCGAATCTCTTAATGAATGGAGTTAATAAATTCGTCACAACCTCGAGGAGTAAGTTGAAGCCGACACCGCAAGTGGAAAGACTCTTTAGATCAAGTAGTTATTATCAAGGGTTCTTTCAAGGTTTTTCTCGATGATTAACGGTGAAGATCTATACTCGATGTTTATGTTTGAACTTTTCTTTTATGTACTTATATGGTGTGTGATCTAGTCAAATGATCGTAAGTTGTGAGAACTTGAGGCGGCATCATCCGATGACGTCCGATCATGTAGAACACATATTATGTAATATCTTTTTGACTTTCAACGACGATGTTTATTGAGACTCTAATGCCCGTTGGCGAAAGTGAGATGGTGTCTTTGTATTATCTTTTGAGTGAGGACCCGCGTGTGAGCACCCTCCGATGACGAAAATGTTTTTCTTCTTAGTTCTTTTTGATGTGTGTCCATGGCTATCCGGCCAGTGGCTATCCTTTAAATTGCAACATTCCTTATTACTGGACTTACCCGAAAATCCTGTCATCTATTCTTGTCGTCGAACGAGCTTCGTGTGATTCAAAAAAATTTTATGTGTCGAGTTTGACGGGTGACTTGTGGATAAGGACTTATTTATTCCTTTTTGGTGATATACAACTTGACGACAAGTTGCGTTTTATAAAAGAACCAGTGGAGATCGTGGATCGAGATTCACGTGGGAACGTGAAGACTTCTTTATAAAGAATGCCCTCATCCTTCCGGGTAGTGAACAACTCGAGTATGAGAAGAGTTGAGCGCCGGGACGTCGCTCCCTTAAGGTGGTGAGGATGTAAAACCCGTAAAAATAAGGTCATAATTTAATTATAATTTTCAATTATTTTGAAGTATTTTATAATGTTAAATATTATTATGTTTAACTGTTTAAGTTGAAACCGATATTAAATATTTTATTTTAATATTTTGACGAGCAACGAGGACTACTAGTGATCGCGATACCGACGGATGCCCACAATTTTATATTTTATTATCGATCGTTTCGATATTTAATACTTTCGACGATATCGTTTTAATTACGTATCGAGTCGTTATATTATTATTTTTCGTGTGCGTTTAAACTTTAAAAAAAAAGTATTTTTACGAAACCCGAGTCCCGAAAATATTTGTAAAATTTACTTTTAGTCATTTCTCGCTTCCTAACTAATATTTACATTTTGGACCAAAACTATCACAAATTGGCAAAAACCACCCTACCTACACTATACATAACTTTTCCACTATCTCTCTTTCATTTATAAAAATTCATTTAACCAAAATTTCTTCCTTCCTCCTCCATTTTTCTTTCTTAGCCATACACCCCATCAACACCAATCATCAAAATTTTTGATGATCAACTTTGATCCATCCAAAAACAAAACAAGTCCCATTCCTATTTTTGAAAGGTGATTCTAATGATACCATTTTTACTTACATGCATCAAGTTTTATTTTTTTTATTGTTAGGTGGAGATTTTGATCATGCATATGTTACTAGTGATGATCAAATGATGTTATTGCAATGTTTTTGTTAAAAAGTTGATTTTTAATTTTTGGGTTTCTGATTTTGATGATGATACAAGTGTTAGGATTGGTTTATGGTGATATTAGGATGTTAGGTTGATGATAAAAATGATTGGTTTTGATCAAAAACATGATTTTGTGGGAGATTTTGAAAGGTGATTTTGAGCAGTAGGTTTGAGGCCATTTTCGAGGGTCTTAAGTCTGAATATAGGATGATATGATGGGATTATGTTTTAGAGAATTTCGTTAGCTTCGATTTGATATAAAGTAGGCCTTCCAACTCCAAACGAGGTGGAAGTTACACTAGTTTGATTTTCGTGTACCGGGAGACGAGTGTCGACACAATCCGAAAATTGTCGTCGATATTTGGATCGAATCTCGGGGACTATAAAATGAGTTTCAAAATGAGTCAAGGGCTGTTCTCAGGCTCCAAGTTTAGTATTTTGAGTGTATTTTTAGAATCAAGTGGCGGTTTTACAAATGGAGTTGTTTAGAATGGTCAAAATAGTTTCGTAAGTCAAGGTCGCTAAACTGTCCGGATTTTGTGATTCAAAGATGAGTCGGGCAGGGAACTTTAGAAGTAAAATCTTTTAATGGGCTCTTGGGAGGACTTTCTACATATAGTAAGTGAGTTCTCTGAGTAGTATCATAAAAAGTTGAAATGTCTAAGTATGGGAAAACGGCTTGGACATTTGGTATGTTCCGGCAGATTTTTGTTAAAGGCATAGAACAATAAAATGAATATATAGGAGAGTGTAATAGTATCACTTGTATCGTTTTCTCTCGAGTTTGTCGTGATTTTAGGAGTCGAGTTTTATATTCTTATGTATGGTTTATTTCTCGAGTCTATTATTAATGAACGCACCTCATTTGATAGGTTGCGTTCTCGTGTTTGAAAGGCATCATCTATCGTCGGCGATCGTCTCATTACCACTATTGGCTAAGGTGAGTCTATAGCCTCGCTTTATACTAGTTATTAAATAATTTTAAACCCGCGAGGGGGAATACATGTTTTTATAAACTTAGAACACAAGATTTCTATGGTATGCTTTGTCCCTCTATGAATGGACCCGTGGTTGCCTTTAAATTGCATTAAGTGATTGCCTTTGTTAAAACATCAATTTTGGACCGTTAATTAACCTATGATGGGTTAACCGCTAGTACAATTAATAGATCTATGGGGGAAGCCGCCCCGGTTCAGTTTTTGTGGACTTGTCATAGAAGCTTAGGCCCGACCTCCACACTGTTTGAGCATATTGTATTAAGAAGTCAGGTATTCGGCAATGTACCAATAATCTGGAGGTAACCGACAATTAATAAATCTCTCGTCTTATTAGACTGATATGGGAGTGTCTAAGGGCTCGGTTCCATGAGCTTATTGCAATTTATGCTATATACAATTATCATTGTTGATGCAAATTATTATTTGATGCTTATAAGCATGCCACAAACTTATAATCTTTGCTAGTGTTCAAATTGATTACATAAACCTATAGATTCACTCGGTATTTTTGCTGAGGTTTTACTCACATGTATTTCAGGTAATCAGGAAGGGTGAAGCTTGGAAGCCACGGGAATGAATGTTATGCACTACTTTGCAATTTAAACTCTTTGAATATTTGTCGTTCCTTTTGTTCAAAACAATTTAAATCTTTTTTTTTTGTTTTACTTTGGTTACGATGTCTTGGGACTACGCTACTCTGATAAATGTTTTGGGAACGATAAATCTAAAACGTCTCTTTTCGAGTCGTTCTTTATAAATTATGTGTTGTTGTATCATTGTTTAGCACCCAAAGATGTATTCCGCTGCGTGTAAATTTGGGGGTGTTAAACACCCCATGTTTAATTACATGATTATTAACTTGTTATTAAATAACTCATGATTTCATGTGTTCTTGATTAAATAAAACATAAAGAAAAAAGAGGTTTAAGGATTTACCGATTACGTGGAACAAGGGAGAACAATAACACTAACACACTTGCAAGAAATCAATCACCAAAATCAACCAACACACCCTCTTGGTGTGTGTGCTACCCGGCGACCAAAGGAGACAAGAAGGAGAGAAAATATTTTTAGGGTTTAGTTTATTTTCTAATATTTTATTATTATTAAAATAATCTTTTCCCAAATTCTTGTTTTAGTAAAATTTCATGGGCTTGGCCCTTTTCTTGAGTTTAGCCGCGGGTAAGGGGGCCCACATGGGGTAGCCCGAATGTTTTCTCGTGTCCAATAATAAGTTTGTTCTCGTGTTCGTTTTTTCATGATTTAATAGATATCGTTCGTGTTTTATTATATTTATTCATGATCGTAATAAATATACATAAATACGTAATACTAAGCTCGTGATTATTTACGTTCATGATTTCATGTTTGTATGTTCGTGATTATAATTATTATTGAAATAATTATCGTGTCTTAATACGTATTAAATACTTATCGTGATATAATACGTACATAATACTTGTAAATCTTGTTCGTGAAACGTAAACATGCTATAAAAGGGAAGTTATAATCATGTACGTACGATCATAAAGGTACTATTCATGGTAAAAACATGCGGGTTTTACAATAGCTGTGTTGAAAAATGAATTGAGGAAAACTAAAGGAACTAGTGTGGACACTAACCTTGAAAATCCATCAATCTTGGGGAAACCGCCTACAAATCAGTCTGTTAGACAACCGACTGCATTTAGACCCGAGTGACCACAATCCTCGAGACCGCGGTTTGCCTCCCAAGTTGATATGGTTCATCTTTCTAGACCAGTCACTCCACCATCTAGGCCCAATGTGACTAAAACAACTTTTGTAAGACCTAATCACATGATTGCATTTGGTCTCCCTAGACATAGTCCAAAGAACACGTCTCGAACTAGTTCAAATGACATTCACCATAACTTTGGTCTAAGGGAAGCTATTCAAAAGACACAAGTAAGAGATAGGAATTTTAAACCTAGTGAGATACCTTCTAGATTACCCAACACTGCTAACCGTAGCATGTCATATCCAAGGAGCATCAATCATTCTTCTAGGAATTCTAGATATTACTCGGACATTAAATATGCTACTTGTAAAACATGTAGGAAATGTGTCTTTAATACCAATCATGATTCTTGTGTCAAGAAATTACTTAATGAGGTGATCTCCCGTGCTAGACTTAAATCCCAGTGGATAGCTAAAATCAAACCAATTGGTAATGTTTGGCGACCCATAGGTAGAATTTTCACGGTTGTAGGAAACGAGTGCCCTTTAACTAGGATTGTCTCCGATTCTACTAAGATTACTAGGGAGGAAATTGAAAAGGATGATACACCACTTAAGCCTGAACTTAAGGTTTTCTATAAAAGGAAACGTTTGCCAGCTAAGACAAGTGAATCATCTCCTCAGGTCACCTCTGGCACTAGAAAAGAAAACTGTGAATCCCCGCAGGGTTCTAAGATAGATATCGCTAACCCACATAAAATCATACAAACTCTTAATGAGAATGCAGGTACCAAAGTCCACGTTCAACAAGAACACAGCGGTCCAATTTTTACATATCGTTCAACTAAGGACACTCTCAGAGTTTGGTTACTAAAGAAGCTGATATCAGAGAAACAAGTGTCTCAAGGGATTCACAATTAAACATAGTGTACAAGGCTTATAGACAAATCACAGTCTGTGAACCGTTCTTCAAAGAAAGGGAAGTTTATATCGTCAACGATAAACTTATCCTCACAAATGAGAAATTAAATTTTCTCGGACACGAGCTTACATTAAAACTATTCCAAGGTTTTAAGCTCGTGTATACGGTTCATTGTTAAATGTCAGAAAATGACCCAGACTTCAAATAAAGGGAAGTTTATCTTGTAAACGACAACTTACCCTCACAACGAGAAATTAATTTTTCTCGGTCATGAGCTTATATTAAAAACATTCAAAGTTTTTAAGCTCAAGCACAATGGCTCATCGTTAGATTTCAGACGATGACCCGTACTTCAAAAAAAGGAAAGTTTATCGCCGATGATAAACTTATCCTTGAAAACGAGAAATTAAATTTTCTCGGACACGAGATTACATTTAAAATATTCAAAGGTTTTAAGCTCGTGTATATGGTTCATTGTTAAATTTTAGATGATGGCCCGATCTTCAAATAAAGGAAAGTTTATCGCTGATGATAAACATATCCTCATTAACGAGAAATTAAATTTTCTAGGACACGAGCTTACATAAAAACTATTAAAAGTTTTTTAAGCTCGTGTAAATGGCGTATAATCATATATCAGATTATGCCCTGGACTTCAAAGAAAGGAAAATTTATCGCCGATGATAAACTTATCCTTACAACGAGAAATTAATTTTTCTCGGGCATGAGCTAATATTAAATACATTCGAAGTTTTTAAGCTCGTGCACAATGACTTACAGTTAAATATCAGACTATAACCCGGACTTCAATTTTAGGAAAGCTTATCTTTAATCATAAGTTATCCTCGTAACGGGAAATTAATTTTTCTCGGTCATGAGCTTGTATTAAAACATTCCAAATATTAAGCTCATAAAGGAAAGTGTATCTTTTAAATAAGAGAACTTTTCTTCTTAACGAGAAATTCATCTTTCTCGGTCATGAGCTTTACATTAAAACATTCAAAGTTTTTCAAGCTCATGAAAACGACTTCTAAGTAAATGTCAATTTAGGACTCGTTCTTTAGTTAAAAGGAAAGTTTATCGCCGATGATAAACTTATCCTTAACAACGGGAAGTTTACAACTTCTCGGACTTGAGCTTGTTTTGTAAGATATTAAACATCTTAAGCTCAAGTAATTAGTTTTCAAAACATTGAACACAATTTTTTGAGAATTTCTCAAAAGGTTTTTCTAAATCTTTCAAAATGGTGTGTTCAAAAATGTTTTGCTAAAAAGAGCATGTCTTCTGGAATCGATAATATTTACGATACTAGAAATGTCATTCAAAAATGACACGGGGTTGTACATAAAGTTCGAGCAGAAGTTCAAATGTTTTAAAACATGCTCAAAATGGTTTGCTATTATTTCTGATAGTAACCCGCTTTTCATATTAAAGTCAAGCATTTCACCGGAAAGTTTTGACTCAACAACGGGAATTAAATTTCTCGGGCATGGTTTACTTTATAACCATGTAAGGGATTGTGCTTACGTAATAGCACAATCTAACACGAATTTATGTACGTGTCAGTGCATTTATTTGTTAATACAAGAGAAATCTTGTTTTTATGAAGTTATCATCTCCACTAACCGTTATCATCTCCACTAACCGTAGGAATTTACAATTGATATCTACATACTTGACGATACGACTACTCAAACGGCGACTACAGGTCTTTCAATAGAACACGGGTAAACAACTGAGGGGGAGCAATTGTCCAGCATTCAGAATCTTTGACGCAAAGTGACAAGTTCACTTATTGGTGTCAAGACAATGATATCAATCATACACATGGAGTCAAGAGATAACTTCAGACGTGACGAGACGACCAACATTCGTGAACAAGAACCATGTGATTCTTTCATATGATGTTCTCCATCATTCAGGTCCAACCTCATAAATCACTAATCTTGTGAATACATTATCATATATGATCTTTGCACGTGATAAATACCTTACACTTGTGTTTAAAAGGTATTTAATTTACGTTTCAAGTACACCCTTATTAATTTGAGGGGGAGCTTGTGAAAATCATGAAGATAATTGGATTTGCATTTTTCTTCCCAAATTTTCTTAAAATGCTATTAAATCAATTGATATTAAAAACATCGATTCGGTTAATCTTTTTAATATGGGGGAGAAAATGTGATTTAATATTGAGATCAATAATGGTTTGACTTAATGTGCTAGCTCATCCCGACATGTGTGAAATGTTTTCGAATATCGTGACATATGTTAAGGGGGAGCAAAATGGATTTGGATATCAAAATGGATTTCATAGTGACATACACTTACCTAAAACATCTCTATTCACGATGGTGAATATTATGGTGACATAAGTATGGTAGGATAGGTTAAAGTCAAATGATTCTTCTAGAACCGGAGGAATCTTCCCAAGGACATTCCATAGCTAGAAATAGTAGTCTTAGGAAAGATTGTGAACGTAGCTGAATACCGACCAAGTACTTAAGTTAACACTGAAACAATCACAACAAGGTGCTAGTTATGACGTATTGGTAAGCATTAAAAGGGTTGAAGAATAAAAAAGAATTGTAAAGATAAAGGGTGTAAAGAAAGAAGCCCTCCTTACAACCTTAGGCAGAAATTGGTTCAATACATATGTTATTGAGAACATTTTTAATGATGCTTGATATTGAAGATAAGACATCATGGACCCAGTGATGCAATGCACAACCCATCCCAACTAACTCAGATATCTCTCAAAAGATATTTGTTTTAATCACACGGAGACAACTCATTATCTATTGATTTGTTCACTCTGAATAAATTGATATTGAAATGGTGGCACTCCTCTCCAGCCTCCAATCACTAAAATATAAAATGCACGATCGAGTCTAGAGCCATTTGAGATCATAAAATATCTCATTAGGACACACTTTCATAATTCCTTGCTTCTTCACACACTGTGAAAAGTAAGAAATATCTTAAGAGTCGTATGCAAAATCTTCGTGATCTTGCCGGAACATCCGAGTAATACGAAAGTATTTACAATGAAGATGGAAATCCTTCTTGAGCGAATTTCAAAAAGCTCATGGTAGGTTACTTGTGCGATTCTTTATGAATCAAACTTGTGATAACTGCAAAGCAACAGTGGTTTAATTCTTAACTAAATCTAAACACGTTCCAGGCCTCTACGCAATATCTTAGTGATCTTGCCAGAACACTCAGAGTGATACCTTAGTGTTCACAATGATGAGTGGAAATCGTTCTAGTGTTAACCTCAAACAGCACTTGGTAGGTAACTTGCAAGATTCTATACGAATCAAGCTCGTGACAACTAGAAAGCAACGATGGTGCGGTTATTAATTGAATTTCACTTGTTCCAGGAATCGGATTTGACGGCTTCAAACCATGCGGATAATTCTATCCAAATGATTCACTCTTTATGTTCGCAGCCAGCTTTGGACGGTCGAATAAAGAGAACGGTTTTACCAACGAAATCTTGTCAAGGAGGTTCTTAATTGAAACTACCTGCCACAAGTACGATATGTTATATCGTCCAACGGTCTTCACCGACCGGAGGTAAAATGCTACCGAATTAGAATGAAATTTTCAAGGCCATTTCATCCGTGTATATGTTTTGTTGCTAACTGTCTTATGCAGTGTAACAAGAAGGTGGTATTACGATGTATAATCCAGAAGAAATCGTCACCACATTACTTCAACAAATTCAAGAAAGTTTGAAAGTCAAGTATTCCGCTGTATCAAACTCTGAAGCTTTCAAGAATTTATAAAGGTATAAGTATGTGGAACATGAAGTCACGAAGAGGCAAATATCACAAGTGAAGAATGCACAAGGTCAAGGCAAGGAAACATGCTCAAGACTAAAGTCAAAGATCACATCAAGCATATTCACAAGAACAAGATCGAAGACTCAAGCATAGTGTGCTAGGTTTAAGATTTTGTAAAATGGTGTGACCTCCCTTAGGGGGAGATTGTTGGAAATACGTTTTTCCAAAGAAAGTCTCGGTCACATCATTGTTAGCATAGATCATGAGCTATAGACTATTTAGGACATTGTAACTTGGAGTGACCTTCCTTAGGGAGAGATTGTTGGAAATACGTTTTTACGTATTTAGAAAGGATCGGTCACTCCAACGATATATTCATGTATTGGGCTCGTGATCTAATATATAAACATATAGCCCATATAGCCCACATGTAGGGTGGGCTATATATACCCCCTCCTAGCATGTTAGGAGGGGTTGGTCATTGTTCATTTCACACTTTCATTAATCAAGATCACTTTCTCTCTCTACATCTCCTTTCCTTTCCTTTCTATCTCTAGTTCATATCAAGTTCTTCATCTATCCCTCTCTCTATTTAGATCAATCCAACACTTTTAACAATCATAAGAAAACGTGGACCTACTCGTACGCACACCAAACATCCACAAATCGAGCCAGACCTACTTGAGCCCACTCGTTTATAACTCCTTGTTTACATCAAAAGGAGTCCCCGTCCATGTATACAAGTGTTTACAAATTTACGGTTCGGGAACTTATAACTTTCTTGTTCAAATGAAAAGGCGTCCCAATCTATTTCAACAAGACGATTATAAGTCATCCTACTCAAGCATTACTACCTCTCAACACGATATCATATCCAAATTACATACCATAGTAAGTACAAGGTGTCAATAAACTTACTTCATGATTTCCGTATTCAAACATCCAATTCCATTTGAATAAGGAAAACACAACAATTTAAGGTCCAGTGGTTTAAAACTTTCTTATTCAAATGTCCCAATCCATTTAAATAAGACAACCTTAAACAACTCATAGTTGAGCGAGTTAAAATCTCTATATCTAAATGTCTCATTCTATTTAGATGCAAGGTATTAAGTCACTCAACCTAATGACTACTATGAGCATCTCTTTGTTGTACCCATACTATATATATTTGATTAGGATATATATATCTTAAGTCCAACATTAGCATCCTCCTTTTCGCCAATAAACGTAGTCATATAAAATCAAATCACATGTCGCATTACGTAGAAGATGTCGCCTCGGATAAATGATACTTCAAAATCATAAGAAGTAACGGAAACACGAACATCACATTAATCAACTACGTATCGAAGGGAGATGTCCTAAAATGGCACATCACGATACGATGATAACAATCGAACTTAAACAAGTCGATATGAGATAAATTACAAAACAATATTTACATACTCAAAGTATCAAACGAGTTTTACGCTCGTATTCAGATAATACATAATCATAAAGATCAGTGATTGGCGGTGAGGCCAAATCCTATACAAAACTGCATTATAACATGTACGACAATCATTGATAGGTGTGAAAACACCCATCCTTTTACCACTTTATTACAATAATAACCAAGCCCAAACGTATATTTTATTTCGTAAATGTCGGAATTATGCGTGGTTTGTGTTTTGGTTGTGATTTAGGACCAAAATGTGAAAAGGGAGGAAAACACGGGCTTTAACGGGCTTTTATCGAAGAAAAAGACAAAAGATGAAGTCAAGAGATCAAGAGTGCAAAAAGAACGGAAGTCCAAGACCTTTTCTAAAGATTTATCGAAGAACAAGTCTAAAGACGAAAGTTTAATTAAGCCGAAGAACTCAAGTCTAATAAATGAAGAAATTATAAGACGAGTTTAATTAATCCCGAGACAAAGTCGATAAATTCGAAGAACTTAAAAGACGAAAAGACGTGAAGAAAGAAATAAAGAGGAGGCAACACATGCACCTCCTCATTTTCCTATAAATACCCTCCTAAACACATTAGGAGGGTTGGTTAGCTAGTTAGATAGTTTTTAGTCATTTGTATTTTGTAGCTTTAGAGAGAGAAAGTGACAGTTTCTCTCACTAGGATCTTAATCTTTTATCTTCCTTTCTTGTTTTAATCTAATCTTTCCTTTTAATAGCTTAAATCTTGTTTAAAGCTTCATCTTATTCTACCTTTCTTAGTTTTTATATATTTTTAATCCAAAATTTTTACACGTCTTGTTTAAATTTGATGCTTGATTTATCATATAGTTTATCTTTTGGTTTTAATCTAAGTTTCCTACGAATTAAGCTTTGAGCTTGACATGCTTATTGGCTTATTTTGTATCTAGCTTATTTGTTTTTAAGTTTTCTTAAAAGTTTTGTCCTTTTAAATTTTGATTTAAAAAAGTGTTTATTTATAGTTTTGTAAGTTTTAATTTTGCTTATTTAGTTATTTCATTAAATAGTTAGTTTAGATTTGGTTGTAGCTTATTGAAAAATAGCTTATTTGAGTGCTTATTATAAGTTCTTCCAATCGGAATAGGGTTTACCTATTCCGATCATCATTCCGACAAGGGCCCCTTCTTTCCAATCGTTTGATCGGAAAAGGGTTTTACATTCCGATTAGGGTTCCAATCTGGATTCCAATTAGGGTAGTTTTTTGTTTATTCCGACCAGGTATTATTTAGTATTCCGGTCAGCTTTGTTTATGACATTCCGATTTGTGCCTTTTTCTTGTATTCTGATTGCATTATTTTTAGCATATTCCGATCACTTCCTTTTTGGACTTTCTGACGTAATTCTGATTAGGTTTGTTTTAAATATTTTGTTTTAGTTTTATTTTTAAGTTTACATTGTTTTAAGTTTCAACTTTTTCACGCTTCCCGAAATCTCTGTTTTTACCAAGTGTTTTTCTAGTTTTAAGAGAAAAAATTACAGTTTTTCTCGATTTGCTTTTAACTTATTTTAATTAGGTTTCGCATTTACTTTTTAATTAGTTTTCATTTTTATTAAGTTTTAAAATTTACCTTTTCGTCATTTATTTTTAGTATTAATTTTGAGTTTTAAATTTCAAACTTCCACCTTTACTTAGCGACATTTTCATTCCTTTTACATTTTTATTTAAATTTACATTTTAATTTTATTTGTAGCTTAAAATAGATAATTTTTTCCCTTTGTATTCCACCAAGAACGACTGAGTCGCACATTTTTCCCTTTCTCAATTCGAAAAGATCGGACGAACAAACTTTTTAACTGAATAAAACCCAGTTATTAAATGGCGCCGCTGCCGCTCTTTTCGTTAAGATTAACGGTTTTAAGTGAGAGACGCGTTGGATTTTGGGATCCGTTAATTTTTGAACGTTATTTTCCTTGCTTTAAAATTTTCAAAAATCCTAAAAAAAAATATAAAATTTTCAAAAATACAAAAAAAAAAGAAAAACATAAAAAACCAAAAATATTTCTTGTCTATCTTTATTTTCTTTTTGTAGGTGTGTATGCGTACCCGTTCTCGTAAAAATAAAGCAACTCAATCCGAAGTCGATACTCAACCTATTGTCACCATGGACAATCGACCAATGATCGAGCTTTTGCAATCCACGTAGAAGGCAACACCGATACTATTGTCATACCCGAGATTGGAGCCAACAATTTCGAGCTCAAATCCGGCTTCACTCAAATGGTCTCTGCTCTACCATTCTTGGGGCGTACACTTGATGATCCTCACGACCATATCAAACGGTTTCTTCAACTCACTAATAAGGTCAAGTTTAATGGGGTTTCACAAGAGGTCATTCGCTTGCAACTTTTTCCTTTCTCCTTAGAGGGACAAGCCTGGCATTGGCTTGATAAGGAACCGCAACAAAGTATTCTTACTTGGTCGGATTTATAGACCAAATTCATAAACTATTTTTTCCCACCCTCACGTACTACCGGTTTGCGGAATGAAATCATTAATTTTGAACAAAAGTACGGTGAGACATTTAGCGAATCTTGGGACCGTTTTAAGGAACTTTTAAGAAAGTTTCCACAACATGGTTTCACAAAAGTGCATCAACTTAACACTTTTTACAATGGTTTAAGCATGACTGACCAAGATTCACTAAATAGTGCCTCGGGGGGTAATATTTTGGTTAAGTATTCTAATGCCGCATGGGATATTATTGAGAATAAATATAAAGTGCAAACCAAAAGTGTTCGGGCTAATGTGGCTAGTGCTAGCACTAGTGACACTAAAAGGAGACTTGATAAGCTTACTACAGTTGTTGAGGCACTGGATTTACAAGCCGTTAACAATGCCAAAAACAACAATGTTCTTAATATAACTTGTGAAACTTATGGTGGGCCACACTCTTATGCTAACTGTGATAAAGCTTATGATCAATCTCACGCGGAAGTGTATGCTTACAACAACACCGAGAGAGTTCATTTCAAGCCTAATGTCGATGTTAATCACTTGTCTTACAACTCGACAAATTATTTGGCTCCACCCGGTTTTCAACAAAGACCACCACAACCTAATCAAACCAACCAAGGGCCGCCAAGAGCTAATTTTCAAGGTAATGCCAATGTGAGGGGCTCAAATGGAAACCAAGGTAATTATCCAATGCAAAACCAAGGTTTTCAACACCAAGGTTTCAATCCTCAAGGTTTTCCACCTTATAACCAATACCTAAATTAAAGTTTTCAACAACAAGGGTTCAATTTACCTCATCCGCCAATGGACTTGGTTTTGCAAAAGTTGAATAAACTTGAGAAAATCATGCTAGCAATGCAAGAATCTACTAGACAAATTCAAGAGTCCACGGATAAAAAATTTGGTCAAATGTTAGAAACCCTTCGTCCACAAGGTGCTCTTCCTTCTAACACCGAAACAAACCCTAGAGCGAATGTGAGTGCTATTACTACTCGAAGTGGTGCAACTCTAGTGGACCTTCTACCCCTCCTCCCGTTACTCCATCTACACCTCCTCCACCTCCATTTATCCCTCCTACTTCCAAACCTAGTACTAGTTCTCCATTACCATCTCCACCTCTCATGGAAGAAGTACCTAAACAAAACCCTACACCAACCCCACCGACTACCTCTAAACCTTCTACTTCTCAACCCTCAACATCTCAACCTGTACCTGCTACACCTTCACCTGCTACACCCACACCACCTAAACCCAACATTCCTTACCCTTCCCGACTGGACAAAGGTAGAATTATTACTAAGGATGACGTTCAAGTCTCCAACTTTTCAAACAAGATTGCCGGCATAAACATCACCTTTAGCCTTGTTGAAGCTCTTGCAAAAATGCCTAAATTTGTCAAGATGTTTAAGGAATTTCTTAATAAGAAGGAGAAGATGGCTGAGTTTGTTAATACTCGATTGAATGAAAATTGTTCAGCCGTCCTTCTTAAAGAACTTATGGAAAAACTTGGAGATCCCGGTCGTTTCGTGCTACCTTGCATTTTCAACCAAACCGAAGAATTTACTGCCTTAGCCGATCTCAGAGCAAGTATTAATTTGATGCCTTTAAGTGTTTGGAAAAAACTATCATTACCCGACCTTACACCAACAAAGATGACTCTTGAGCTAGCCAATCGCACTCTCGCTTACCCCGTTGGTATTGCCGAAGATGTATTTGTAAAAGTTGGTACCTTCACTTTTCCGTTCGACTTTGTTGTTGTTGATTATGAAATGGACCCTCGTACTCCGTTAATACTTGGTCGGCCATTCTTAAGAACCAGAAAAGATTAGTCGATGTTGCTGAAGGTGAGCTCATCTTAAGGGTCGGGAATGATGCACAAGTATTCAAAATGGGGAAGATCACAACCAAAACAAATGGAAGAGAATCAGCGAATATGATTAATGTGCTTGATGATTTTGTCGTCTATAACAATCCTCTGTTCGATTCTTGCTATGATAATCTACTGTTCCAAGATGATGTGGATGATTCTCTATCCAATTCTGATCCTCCACCAATTCAGGAGTAACCACCAATTTATGATAACTATGATGATTCTAGTTCCGATGGAGATGATCCTGCTGCTTTTGTTTCAGAGTATCCAGACATGCCCACTTATAATGATTTTGATGAGGTTGATACTCTTTCGAGTGATTCTTCTCATGATGACATTTCACTTACATTTGATGAAGATCCCCCGCCAACAACACTTGATCCTACTTTGGATGACTACTCATTTGAGGAAGACTTTGCTACTTTTCTCAACACATACTTCCCAAATGAGAGTGATGCTCCTCCTTTGGATTTTGATGATTATGGTCTTTATCCTACTTTGGATATGAAGAAACCCGCTTCAACGGAGAAAAAGCCGGCCGAAACCGATATCCGTAGCACTTATGTCTTAACTCCTCTCTATCCTCCGTCTGAGGATGAGATTGCAAGATTTATGATCGGATCTTCTTCAAGATCTGCTGAGCCTGAGTGTTATTTTCCCCTAAAGGAAAAGGTGTTCGACCCCGGCATTGCACTTTTTAAGCCATCTCAGTATCCATCTGATGAAATAAAAGGAAAAATCTTTGGAACTTATGGAGATATGCTTGCACTTCACCCTTGCTACCACCGTGCTCAATCACTGCTTAAGGGAACCCTGCCTACTCTTCTTTGGCTTGTCTTGTTCGCCTTAAGCCTGTGCTACTTGATGGACGAGAACCATGTCTTTGATCCTGGTGGATGTGTTTCAAGTTTCTTCGTATGCTAATCAAGGTCGAGTCAGGCTCACGACTCGGTTATCAAAAACAAGCGTTTCTCGGGAGGCAACCTGCAGTATCTATCCTTTTTCTCTGTTTTCATAATAAGTGTAGGGAGACCCTAGTATGTGTTTGTTGTTTTCTTTCTTATGATGTGCAGGGATCCGAGCTTTTAAAGATCCATTCTTGGTGACTTTTGACGACCCATAATTCCGTGTACCCGTCTTCCCGGTTCTATCCTAAACTCTTTTGATTCTCTATTTTATATTCTTCAATATTAAAATAGGAATCACTTTAGTTGTCTCTTCCTTAGCAAGATTTAAACAAAGTGCACAATGTCCTAAGTGTAGGGGAGTTTACTCCCACATGCTTAAACATTAAGGACAATGTTTATATTAAGTGTAGGGGGACTTCTATCAAAGTTAAGTGGACTTTTCCTTGTATTTGTCCTCATTTTAACCTGAAAATTGATTTTTCGACATTTTTCAAAATTTTTGATCTATTTTGGCCTATTAGTTTTTCCTTTGTTATAGTTATTTTCTTTCTTTGCTATAATAAATCTTAATAAAGTGGTTTTAATTTTTTCAAAGTCGTGAATATTTTGACTCAACCCGAGTTTACTTATCTAAGTTTACTCTAGCTAGTATCCTTAACGTGTTTAAGTCAAGTTTTGCTAGGCTTTTATATAGGGAGCTTTAAAACGCGAAAGTCTTAACTCTTACGCGTTAAGAACAAGAACTTTTCGCAAGTTCCTATACTTGATCCTAGAGAGTCGTTTATCAAGGGAACTTTAAAATGCGAATTCTAAACTTGAAAAAGTTTAAGAGTTTGCAAGATCCTATAGATGACTCGAAAACCCAAGAATTGGATTTAATTGGCTAAGCATCCACGAGTCTCATTCCTTGAGATTTTAAATTGTGGAGAACGAGAGATGATAGAGTCAATTATAAGTTTGGTATTCTTTCGTGAATTTATGTGAGTTGAATATAAGCCTATTCTCCCATCGCTTGTTAATAGATATATCTGCAATAAATAAGGTTGTACGATTTAAAAAGTTACTTAGCTTCCAGCCCAAGATCGTTTAAAAGTTGCTCGGTATTAATTAGAGTTCATAGCCAAGGCATAACTTATTGAAGCGGGATGCGAAGATTGGCGAGTACGAAAAGGCCCTAACAAGGCATGAGGGATACATTTTGTCGCTAAAGATCCAAAAGTGATGTGAAGAATCATTCATCGAAAATCAATATGAAGGATCGAGACACACGACGAAAAGCAAATACTCCCGTAAAGATCATGGAAAAGTCTATCCAAAAAGGCCCTAACAAGGTATGAGGATAAATAGATCCAAGTCCAAAAAGGAGGCGGATCGTTGTATATCAAAATCCCAAATAAAGATTGGAGAAAAAATGAAGAAGTCGTGGTCCAAGTATGAAGAATCTCTCAAAACTTCATGTGAAGAAATTCCTATTATGAAGAAAAGACCATTATTTCATGAACGTCTCTCAAGAATTTAAGTATGAAGTCACTGCCAAATATCGGTCCGAGAAAGGTCTCAAATCGTGAAGCAAGTTATGCCAAGATATGAACTTTATGAGGTCCTGAGAAGCAGTTTTAAAAGATTTTGTCCTTTAGCTAACTATTGATTAAATCGTCCTACTTTAGTTTCAGCCTGAATAATTATCGAAATAAGTCAAAAATGCATCCTCGTGATCATTCCAGACAACAATAAAATATAAGAGATACACCTAGGAATAAGGGAGTCTATGTAAATAATTGGCCCACATGAGTTTGTGATAGTTTGCTAACTTATAATAACAATGAACTCGTTTTTAAGCTTGGTATGGGGAACGTGAAACTTGAGGATGATAATCATTCATGACATTTTTCAAAACCCTAAGGTATGTCTTTGATTTATTTACTTATTTTCTTCCTTTGAATGTTTTATAATTTTCTATCCTTTTAATAAAGGCCAATGTGGATCGATTATGATGGAAAATGTGAAACATGCTTTGTAACTAATGCATTGCATGAGGACATTGCAATGGTCAAGTGTAGCGGATTTGATAGGTGTGAAAACACCCATCCTTTACCACTTAAATACAATAATAACCAAGCCCAAACGTATATTTTATGTCGAAAATGTCGAAATTATGCGTGGTTTGTGTTTTTGTTGTGATTTAGGACCAAAATGTAAAAAGGGAGGAAAACACGGGCTTTTATCGAAGAAAAAGACAAAAGACGAAGTCAAGAGATCAAGAGTGCAAAAAGAACGGAAGTCCAAGACCTTTTCTGAAGATTTATCGAAGAACAAGTCTAAAGACGAAAGTTTAATTAAGCCGAAGAACCCAAGTCTAATAAATGAAGAAATTATAAGACGAGTTTAATTAATCCCGAGACAAAGTCGATAAAGTCGAAGAACTTAAAAGATGAAAAGACGTAAAGAAAGAAAGAAAGATGAGGCAACACATGCACCTCCCCATTTTCCTATAAATACCCTCCTATTCACATTAGGAGGGTTGGTTAGCTAGTTAGATAGTTTTTAGTCATTTGTATTTTGTAGCTTTAGAGAGAGAAAGTGATAGTTTCTCTCACTAGGATCTTAATCTTTTATCTTCCTTTCTTGTTTTAATCTAATATTTCCTTTTAATAGCTTAAATCTTGTTTAAATCTTCATCTTATTCTACCTTTCTTAGTTTTTATATATTTTTAATCCGAAATTTTTACACGTCTTGTTTAAATTTGATGCTTGATTTATCATAAAGTTTATCTTTTGGTTTTAATCTAAGTCTCCTACGAATTAAGCTTTGAGCTTGACATGCTTATTGGCTTATTTTGTATCTAGCTTATTTGTTTTTAAGTTTTCTTAAAAGTTTTGTCCTTTTAAAGTTTGATTTAATAAAGTTGTTTATTTATAGTTTTGTAAGTTTTAATTTTGCGTATTTAGTTATTTTCATTAAATAGTTAGTTTAGATTCGGTTGTAGATTATTGAAAAATAGGTTATTTGAGTGCTTATTATAAGTTCTTCCAATCGGAATAGGGTTTACCTATTCCGATCATCATTCCGACAAGGGCCCTTCTTTCCGATCGTTTGATCGGAAAAGGGTTTTACATTCCGATTAGGGTTCCAAACTGGATTCCGATTAGGGTAGTTTTTTGTTTATTCCGACCAGGTATTATTTAGTATTCCGGCCAGCTTTGTTTCTGACATTCGATTTGTGCCTTTTTCTTGTATTCCGATTGCATTATTTTTAGCATATTTCGATCACTTCCTTTTTGGTCTTTCCGACGTAATTCCGATTAGGAATTCCGATTAGGTTTGTTTTTAATATTTTGTTTTAGTTTTATTTTTAAGTTTACATTGTTTTAAGTTTTCAACTTTTTCACGCTTCCCGAAATCTCTGTTTTTACCAAGTGTTTTTCTAGTTTTAAGAGAAAAAATGACAGTTTTTCTCGATTTGCTTTTAGCTTATTTTAATTACGTTTCGCATTTACTTTTTAATTAGTTTTCATTTTTATTATGTTTTAAAATTTACCTTTTCGTCATTTATTTTTAGTATTAATTTTTAGTTTTAAATTTCAGACTTCCACTTTTACTTAGCGACATTTTCATTCCTTTTACATTTTTATTTAAATTTACATTTTAATTTTATTTGTAGCTTAAAATAGATAATTTTTTCCCTTTGTATTCCACCAAGAACGACTGAGTCGCACATTTTTCCCTTTCTCAATTCGAAAAGATCGGACTAACAAACTTTTTAACTGAATAAAACCCAGTTATTAAATGGGGCCGCTGACGGCTCTTTACGTTAAGATTAACGGTTTTAAGTGAGAGACGCGTTGGATTTTGGATCCGTTCATTTTTGAACGTTATTTTCCTTGCTTTAAAATTTTCAAAAATCCTAAAAAAAATATAAAATTTTCAAAAATACAAAAAAAATAGAAAAACATAAAAAACCAAAAATATTTCTTGTCTATCTTTATTTTCTTTTTGTAGGTGTGTATGCGTACCCGTTCTCGAAAACCGAAAGCAACTCAATCCAAAGTCGATACTCAACCTATTGTCACCATGGACAATCGACCAATGATCGAGCTTTTGCAATCGCATGTAGAAGGCAACACCGATGCTATTCACATACCCGAGATTGGAGCCAACAATTTCGAGCTCAAACCCGGCTTCATTCAAATGGTCTCTGCTCAACCATTCTTGGGGCGTACACTTGATGATCCTCACGACCATATCAAACGGTTTCTTCAACTCACTAATACGGTCAAGTTTAATGGGGTTTCACAAGAGGTCATTCGCTTGCAACTTTTTCCTTTCTCCTTAGAGGGACAAGCCCGACATTGGCTTGATAAGGAACCGCCACAAAGTATTCTTACGTGGTCGGATTTAGAGACCAAATTCATAAACTATTTTTCTCCCACCCTCACGTACTACCGCTTTACGGAATGAAATCATTAATTTTGAACAAAAGTACGGTGAGACATTTAGTGAATCTTGGGACCGTTTTAAGGAACTTTTAAGAAAGTGTCCACAACATGGTTTCACAAAAGTGCATCAACTTAACACTTTTTTCAATGGTTTAAGCATGACTGACCAAGATTCACTAAATAGTGCCTCGGGGGGTAATATTTTGGTTAAGTCTTCTAATGCCGCATGGGATATTATTGAGAATAAATCTAAAGTGCAAACCAAAAGTGTTCGGGCTAATGTGGCTAGTGCTAGCACTAGTGACACTGAAAGGAGACTTGATAAGCTTACTACGGTTGTTGAGGCACTGTCTTTACAAGCCGTTAACAATGTCAAAAACAACAATGCTCTTGATATAACTTGTGAAACTTATGGTGGGCCACACTCTTATGCTAACTGTGATAAAGCTTATGATCAATCTCACGCGGAAGTGTATGCTTACAACAACACCGAGAGAGTTCATTTCAAGCCTAATGTCGATGTTAATCACTTGTCTTACAACTCGACAAATTATTTGGCTCCACCCGGTTTTCAACAAAGACCACCACAACCTAATCAAACCAACCAAGGGCCGCCAAGAGCTAATTTTCAAGGTAATGCCAATGTGAGGGGCTCAAATGGAAACCAAGGTAATTATCCAATGCAAAACCAAGGTTTTCAACACCAAGGTTTCAATCCTAAAGGTTTTCCACCTTATAACCAATACCTAAATCAAGGTTTTCAACAACAAGGGTTCAATTTACCTCATCCGCCAATGGACTTGGTTTTGCAAAAGCTGAATGAACATGAGAAAATCATGCTAGCAATGCAAGAATCTACTAGACAAATTCAAGAGTCCACAGATAAAAAATTTGTTCAAATGTTACAAACCCTTCGTTCACAAGGTGCTCTTCCTTCTAACACCGAAACAAACCCTAGAGCAAATGTGAGTGCTATTACTAATCGAAGTGGTGCAACTCTAGTAGGACCTTCTACCCCTCCTCCCGTTACTCCATCTACACCTCCTCCACCTCCATTTATTCCTCCTACTTCCACACCTAGTACTAGTTCTCCATTACCATCTTCACCTCTCACGGAAGAAGTACCTAAACAAAACCCTCCACCAACCCCACCTACCACCTCTAAACCTTCTACTTCTCAACCCTCAACATCTCAACCTGTACCTGCTATACCTTCACCTGCTACACCCACACCACCTAAACCCAACATTCCTTACCCTTCCCGGCTGGACAAAGATAGAATTCTTACTAAGGATGACGTTCAAGTCTCCAACTTTTTAAACAAGATTGCCAGCATAAACATCACCTTTAGCCTTGATGAAGCTCTTGCACAAATGCCTAAATTTGTCAAGATGTTTAAGGAATTGCTTAATAAGAAGGAGAAGATGGCCGAGTTTGTTAATACTCGATTGAATGAAAATTGTCCAGCCGTCCTTCTTAAAAAACTTCCAGAAAAACTTGGAGATCCCGGTCGTTTCGTGATACCTTGCATTTTAAACCAAACCGAAGAATTTACTGCCTTAGCCGATCTCGGGGAAAGTATTAATTTGATGCCTTTAAGTATTTGGAAGACACTATCATTACCCGACCTTACACCAACAAAGATGACTCTTGAGCTAGCCAATCGCACTCTCGCTTACCCCGTTGGTATTGCCGAAGAAGTATTTGTAAAAGTTGGTACCTTCACTTTTCCGGTCGACTTTGTTGTTGTTGATTATGAAATGGACCCTCGTATTCCGTTAATACTTGTTCGGCCATTCTTGAGAACCGGAAAAGCATTAGTCGATGTTGCTGAAGGTGAGCTCATCTTAAGGGTCGGGAATGATGCACAGTATTCAAAATGCGGAAGATCACAACCAAAACAAATTGAAGAGAATCAGCGAATATGATTAATGTGCTTGATGATTTTGTCGTCTACAACAATCCTCTGATCGATTCTTGCTATGATAATCCACTGTTCCAAGATGATGAGGATGATTCTCTATCCAATTCTGATCCTCCACCAATTCAGGAGTCTCCACCAATTTATGATAACTATGATGATGATTCTAGTTTCGATGGAGATGATCCTGCTGCTTTTGTTTCAGAGTATCCAGACATGCACACTTATAATGATTTTGATGAGGCTGATACTCTTTCGAGTGACTCTTCTCATGATGACATTGCACTTACATTTGATGAAGATCCTCCTCCAACAACACTTGATCCTACTTTGGATGACTACTCATTTGAGTAAGACTTTGCTACTTTTCTCAACACATACTTCCCAAATGAGAGTGATGCTCCTCCTTTGGACTTTGATGATTATGGTCTTTATCCTACTTTGGATATGAAGAAACCCGCTTCAACGGAGAAAAAGCCGACCGACACCGATATCCGCAACACTTATGTCTTAACTCCTCTGTATCCTCCGTCTGAGGATGAGATTGCAAGATTTATGATCGGATCTTCTTCAAGATCTGCTGAGCCTGAGTGTTATTTTCCCCTAAAGGAAAAGGTGTTCGACCCTGGCATTGCACTTTTTAAGCCATCTTAGTATCCATCTGATGAAATAAAAGGAAAAATCTTTGGAACTTATGGAGATATGCTTTCACTTCAACCTTGCTACCACCGTGCTCAATCGCTGCTTAAGGGAACCCTGTCTACTCTTCTTTGGCTTGCCTTGTTGGCCTTAAGCCTGTGCTACTTGATGGACGAGAACCATGTCTTTGATCCCGGTGGATGTGTTTCAAGTTTCTTCCTATGCTAATCAAGATCGAGTCTGGCTGACGACTCAGTTATAAAAAACAAGCGCTTCTCGGGAGGCAACCCGCAGTATCTATCCTTTTTCTCTGTTTTCATAATAAGTGTAGGGAGACCCTAGTATGTGTTGGTTGTTTTCTTTCTTATGATGTGCAGGGATTCGAGCTTTTAAAGATCCATTCTTGATGACTTTTGACGACCCGTGATTCCGTGTACCTGTCTTCCTGGTTCTATCCTAAACTCTTTTGATTCTCTATTTTATATTCTTCAATATTAAAATAGGAATCACTTTAGTTGTCTCTTCCTTAGCAAGATTTAAACAAAGTGCACAATGTCCTAAGTGTAGGGGAGTTTACTCCCACATGCTTAAACATTAAGGACAATGTTTATATTAAGTGTAGGGGGGACTTCTATCGAAGTTAAGTGGACTTTTCGTTGTATTTGTCCTCATTTTAACCGGAAAATTGATTTTTCGACATTTTTCAAAATTTTAGATCTATTTTGGCCTATTAGTTTTTCCTTTGTTATAGTTATTTTCTTTCTTTGCTAGAATAAATCTTAATAAAGTGGTTTTAATTTTTTCAAAGTCGTGATTATTTTGACTCAACCCGAGTTTACTTATCTAAGTTTACTCTAGCTAGTATCCTTAACGTGTTTAAGTCAAGTTTTGCTAGGCTTTTTAATAGGGAGCTTTAAAACGCGAAAGTCTTAACTCTTACGGGTTAAGAACATGAACTTTTCGCAAGTTCCTATAATTGATCCTAGAGAGTCGTTTATCAAGGGAACTTTAAAATGCGAATTCTAAACTTGAAAAAGTTTAAGAGTATGCAAGATCCTATAGATGACTCGAAAACCCAAGACTTGGATTTAATTTGCTAAGCATCCACGAGTCTCATTCCTTGAGATTTTAAATTGTGGAGAACGAGAGATGATAGAGTCAATTATAAGTTTGGTATTCTTTCGTGAATTTATGTGAGTTGATTATAAGCCTATTCTCCCATCGCTTGTTAATAAATATATCTACAATAAATAAGGTTGTACGATTTGAAAAGTTACTTAGCTTCCAGCCCAAGATCGTTTAAAAGTTGCTCGGTATTAATTAGAGTTCATAGCCAAGGCATAACTTATTGAAGCGGGATGCGAAGATTGGCGAGTCCGAAAAGGCCCTAACAAGGCATGAGGGCTACATTTTGTCGCTAAAGATCCAAAAGTGATATGTAGAATCATTCATCGAAAATGAATATGAAGGATCGAGACACACGATGAAAAGCAAATACTCCCGTAAAGATCATGGAAAAGTCTATCCAAAAAGGCCCTAACAAGGTATGAGGATAAATAGATCCAAGTCCAAAAAGGAGGCGGATCGTTGTATATCAAAATCCTAAATAAATATTGGAGAAAAAATGAAGAAGTCGTGGTCCAAGTATGAAGACTCTCTCAAAACTTCATGTGAAGAAATTCCTATTACGAAGAGAAGACCATTATTTCATGAACGTCTCTCAAGATTTTAAGTATGAAGTCACTGCCAAATATCGGTCTGAGAAAGGTCTCAAATCGTGAAGCAAGTTATGCCAAGATATGAACTTTATGAGGTCCCGAGAAGCAGTTTTAAAAGATTTTGTCCTTTAGCTAACTATTGATTAAATCGTCCCACTTTATTTTCAGCCTAAATATTTATCGAAATAAGTCAAAAATGCATCCTCGTGATCATTCAAGGCAACAATAAAAAATGAGAGATACACCTAGGAATAAGGGAGTCTATGTAAAAAATTGGCCCGCATGATTTTGTGATAGTTTGCTAACTTATAATAACAATGATCTCGTTTTTAAGCTTTGTATGGGGAACGTGAAACTTGAGGATGATAATCATTCATGACATTTTTCAAAACCCTAAGGTATGTCTTAGATTTCTTTACTTATTTTCTTCCTTTGAATGTTTTATAATTTTCTATCTTTTTAATAAAGGCCAAGGTGGATCGATTATGATGGAAAATGTAAAACATGCTTTGTAACTAATGCATTGCATGAGGACATTGCAATGGTCAAGTGTAGGGGATTTAATAGGTGTGAAAACACCCATCCTTTTACCACTTAATTACAAAAATAACCAAGCCCAAACGTATATTTTATGTCGTAAATGTCGGAATTATGTGTGGTTTGTGTTTTTGTTGTGATTTAGGACCAAAATGTGAAAAGGGAGGAAAACACGGGCTTTCACGGGCTTTTATCGAAGAAAAAGACAAAAGACGAAGTCAAGAGATCAAGATTGCAAAAAGAACGGAAGTCCAAGACCTTTTCTGAAGATTTATCGAAGAACAAGTCTAAAGACGAATTAATTAAGCTGAAGAACTCAAGTCTAATAAATGAAGAAATTATAAGACGAGTTTAATTAATCCCAAGACAAAGTCGATAAAGTCGAAGAACTTAAAAGACGAAAAGACGTGAAGAAAGAAAGAAAGAGGATGCAACACATGCACCTCCCCATTTTCCTATAAATAACCTCCTAAACACATTAGGAGGGTTGGTTAGCTAGTTAGATAGTTTTTAGTCATTTGTATTTTGTAGCTTTAGAGAGAGAAAGTGACAGTTTCTCTCACTAGGATCTTAATCTTTTATCTTCCTTTCTTGTTTTAATCTAATCTTTCCTTTTAATAGCTTAAATCTTGTTTAAATCTTCATCTTATTCTACCTATCTTAGTTTTTATATATTTTTAATCCGAAATTTTTACACGTCTTGTTTAAATTTGATGGTTGATTTATCATAAAGTTTATCTTTTGGTTTTAATCTAAGTTTCTTACGAATTAAGCTTTGAGCTTGACATGCTTATTGGCTTATTTTGTATCTAGCTTATTTGTTTTTAAGTTTTCTTAAAAGTTTTGTCCTTTTAAAGTTTGATTTAAAAAAGTTGTTTATTTATAGTTTTGTAAGTTTTAATTTTGCTTATTTAGTTATTTCCATTAAATAGTTAGTTTAGATTCGGTTGTAGCTTATTGAAAAATAGCTTATTTGAGTGCTTATTATAAGTTCTTCCAATCGGAATAGGGTTTACCTATTCCGATCATCATTCCGACAAGGGCCCCTTCTTTCTGATCGTTTGATCGGAAAAGGGTTTTACATTCCGATTAGGGTTCCAATCTGGATTCCGATTAGGGTAGTTTTTTGTTTATTCCGACCAGATATTATTTAGTATTCCGGTCAGCTTTGTTTCTGACATTCTGATTTGTGCCTTTTTCTTGTATTCCGATTGCATTATTTTTAGCATATTCCGATCACTTCCTATTTGAACTTTCCGACTTAATTCCGATTAGGGATTCCGATTAGGGATTCCGATTAGGTTTGTTTTTAATACTTTGTTTTAGTTTTATTTTTAAGTTTACATTGTTTTAAGTTTTCAACTTTTTCACGCTTCCCGAAATCTCTGTTTTTACCAAGTGTTTTTCTAGTTTTAAGAGAAAAAGTGACAGTATTTCTCGATTTTCTTTTAGCTTATTTTAATTACGTTTCGCATTTACTTTTTAATTAGTTTTCATTTTTATTAGGTTTTAAAATTTAAATTTTCGTCATTTATTTTTAGTATTAATTTTTAGTTATAAATTTCAAACTTCCACTTTTACTTAGCGACATTTTCATTCCTTTTACACTTTTGTTTAATTTTACATTTTAATTTTATTTGTAGCTTAAAATAGATAATTTTTTCCCTTTGTATTCCACCAAGAACTACTGAGTCGCACATTTTTCCCTTTCTCAATTCTAAAAGATCGGACAAACAAACTTTTTAACTGAATAAAACCCAGTTATTAATCATTCAAGGAACATTGCTTCACGCACAATGCCTTTAAATACCATAATATATTCATACATATACATAC